>MNCI01007082.1:496375-533022 GCA_015680685.1 Gnetum montanum
AAAATACCAAAAAAATCACATACCTCAGACTTGCTTAACCATACACCGTGACACATACAAGCAAGCCTGGGAAGACAACGAACGATTAACCCCAAGTGTTTCTTGTGGCGTAAGGCATTTAGTCTGCGGAGTTCGACCGGATCGCGTGTGCACGCTCGTATTCGTATGGTTGAGTGTAGGGGTACCTTGCCACTCATCATCAACATAATCCAACTTTGCATTTTCCTCAACAATCATTTTTCATAGAAACATATATTCTCAAGCCTCAACAAAGCTTCTTTTACTCTAAATCTCACTTAAAAGCCTCATGGTGTGTTGTTTATATTGTTTGCACTCATGTTTGGCTTTCATTTCACTTTAAAATTCTTTAAAATCCCTTAGTTTTTTAAATAAAAAAAATTCTTACTAATGGTTGCATCAATGCATCCTCATTGATGTAGTGAGATACATTGATGCATTGTTGTCAAGACATCCCTATCAACACAACATAAAAATACTATAAATACATGTGATACTTAGCTATAAATTTCACATTTTGCTTCAAATGACAAGGAGTTTTTTTTATCATTTTTAGAGGCTAAAACCTTCTTGAAGCTATAATGTTTTCTTAACACACTTGATTTTACCCATTTTTTTGATTTGTGAGCTTTTGGAGATACACTCTACATTGTGGGAACATCAACACTAGAGTTTTCTTAATAAATTTTGCTAATGCCCGATAAATTAGATATTGCAATAAACTAAAGGAGAAATAATGCCAAAAAATTAACTATCTTTAGGCTATATGCTAAAACTTTTTAGCATTGCAACCACTTAAGAGCCTTAACACCTAAATCTTCTATAATTGTTACTAATCCAAAAAGCAATCATAAGGTATATAGACTTAGGATATAAAATCAAAACAACTAATCTAGGGTTATTCGTGTGATTGTAGATGGCACCAAAATAGGGACCATAAATAGGTGGGTCATAATAGCCTAGGGAAAAGAGACTAAGAGGAGGTAAGGGATAGTAGCAGTAATAATCACAACAATAGAAGCAAGCTTCTAAGATGACTTGTGCTATTGGGCTCGTATGAGAAGAACTTAAGATGGAATCTATTTGTTAGATTTCCACCACAAAGACAAGGCAATCCAAGTAGAATGAGGTACCAAAACCCATGCGAAACTTGGGAGTTACTTTAATAGAGGCCTACCTAGAAACGATATAGAGTAAGGAAGTTCAAAGCATGGTTCTCCAGGATCTAAACTTTGGACCTTTCATAGAGCTAACACTAGAGGAGGTCTATATGAAACTGCAGTGGTCTCCAATATGGTCCACCATTTTCACTAGTGGGGAATGATACCTTGGGGAGATCTACCTTTTATGGAATAATTACTAGGAAGAGACAGTTGTCAAAATAAAGGATATAACCATCTCTTATTTTGTAAAAGTTATCATCGAAGCCCTTGGATTATCCAACATTAGGGAAAAGTTAGCTGAGCTCTCCACACAAGTAGATGTAGAAGTAAAAAAAAAATGGACTCAATGCTACTATGGAGTGGATCACAAAGAGTGTGATATTCTCACAAAAGTTGAACATACATAATTTAAGATTGTAGCTTATCACCTTAATCTCATGGTAAGGCTAAGTAAATTTGTTACATACTCTATAAAGGCATGTGTGATTCTAAGTGAAAAGCGGCTAGTCAACCTTTTCCTACTCATCTTCTTAAAAATCAAGAAGCAATTCAAGGAGAATGAAAAGGGTTGGAATAAACTTCCTTTTACATACATCATTAGAAAACTCTACAAGAGGGGAGGAATATCATGCTACTTCAACAACATAATTTACATGACCCTTGCCACATCTTTATATGAAATGATAAATGATAAGATCCCTGCTAAGCTTCAAGAAGAAGCATCACCTCTGCTACCACTAATAGCACTCGAGATGATACCAGAGATGGTAGTAGTAGCTAAAATATAAGGAAACTTAGGGATTAGAAATAGTAGTAATAAGCCTCTTCAGTGGTTGAAAATCCTTAATGTACTACCTAGTCATTAGCCATATGAATGAAGTTGTAAGAATAATCAGTTGGTTGGCAAAAAATCTAGCCCACTTATTTTTAGCATGTAAAAACTAGGCTCTTGTTTGATCTAATCCTAATACATGAGAAGTTACTATGTTGATCCTAGGAAAAGAACTTCCTAAAATCTTTAAAAATGCAATGGTCTTCTTTATCATGCTGGAAGAAGAGAAGTGAGTAACAGTCTTGGTTATGTCAGACAAGCTCCTATAACATCTATTCTAGACATCATAGCTATGATAGACATCCAAGTATTTTCAAGATTTGAAAGTAGAAAGTGAATGTATAACAACATGAAGAAGTACTAGAGTGATTGGTCAAGGTGAGGTAGTCGATTATAGAAATCTTTAATATTTTAAAAGATACCACAAAAACCCAGTCATAGTTGATAGAATTAAGGAATAAGTTCTTAAAAACCCAAGTGTAGCTAGAGAAATATACTAACATTAACCAAAGTTTGGTAGTTGAAGTTGTAGTACTTAGAGCTTGCTTGTTTGATCTTGTCATCCTTGAACTAGAGCTTACTAGGTATGAAGCTTTTTAGTAGCTTCAACAAAAATTGAAGGAGGCTAAGAATGATGAATAGAGGATGGTCTATGATGCTTCATTATTAGAAAGTATGCTAAACTCTATAAATCATGATCTCCTAGACAAGTGCAGGGAAAATGAAAATATGACCAAAGAGATTTGGTGCCTGTACAAGGTAGAAGTGTAGAAAGAGCAATTTTTGGAATACATTTTCTAGTAGCAAGAATAGGTCACCAAAGTAAATCATGAGGTCAAGAGGTTGGCTATATCAAATAGAAATTTTTCAATGGAGGAGGTTTAGGCCATTTGTGTGAAGACCACTATTAAGATCACCATCTTAAAATATAAAGCCTTAAAGTATGAAAAAGTAAAGAATCATTATAGAAACTTGATGAGTATGCTTAATGAGGTAAATGAAAAGAACATCAAGTTAGATAAGGCCATGTTAAACAAATAAAAAAATGATAGAATACATAACATTAACTAACCTTTGATATGTAAACTTAGTGATGCTAACTATAGGAAGATCAAGATTAGAATTAGAGAAACAAGTAACCAATTCCTACCTCTTCTATGATGCAAAGTTTATGTTTGATAAGAAGATCAAGGAAAAGCTAAAAGTGGCTAATGTAGAGCTTGAGATTCTCAAGAACAAGATTGGGATTAGAAATTAGTTGTTGAGAACCTAACTAAAAGAATGATGAACCATCAGGAGTTGTAGAATTTTGTAAAGATGTTTGACATCTAGCATAAGTAGTTTGTAGCTTGGTTTGTCAACATGGGTGAGATGTTTTTAACATTATCATGTCCATGGTATATACCAACACCAATCCATCTAGGTGATCCTACCTTGACCATTAATAACCCATAGAGGAAAGAGAAGAAGATGAAGGCATTGTTGAATGCATTCAAATTTTCAAATGTAGTAGTAGCACCAACAAGGCAACCCAAACTAATAGTTGGGCAAGGATGTGATGAAGGGTCATTCAAGCCATAGGACCCTCCACTTCCAAACATCATATACAACTCCATCCTAGTCAGTTTTGTGTAAGAAAATCATTTTCAGTTTTTGTATTATGTCTAATTTTTATTATCCTCATTGTAAACACTAGAATATTTTATAATGTGACACTTGGAGTCATGGTTGTTAGTTAGTTCATATTTAATTCCACATCCCTAAAATTTTGTAAAGAACTCAATCCTACTTTTGTTCACTTAAGGATGAGTTTTAAGCCAGTCGTGGGGGTATGATGAAGCATCTTTACATCAACTATATCAACAGACATGTATTGATGTGCCCCTATTGACATATTTTTAGATACTCTTGAGATACGTTGATGCATATGTGTTGATGATCTTCCATCTTAAGCCTATATAAATGCATATACCATTTACATTTATAGCACCTTTGGTTATTTCTATAGTAAAGATCTTATAATTTGTTTCTATAAAACTTAGCTAAATTTTCCTTTGATTTCCTGTAGTGTGGATTAAGTTGATGGAATAGAGTTTTATTTGAGTGCATGTTGTACTCAGATACTTGTGCATGAAGATAATAAATTCAACATTGATCCTTTTCATTGTAGTACTTAAAATAATACTTAATTTATTTATTTTCAACACTTTACTTTTAAGGTATTTTACTTTCCTTTTAATGCACTTTACTTTCTAGTACTTGGTGAATTAATTTTTTTTCTATAAAAGCATGAGCACGACCACTTTGAGCATGATATATTAACGTTTGGTAATCCCAACAATGAATACTTTGTTCAACAAGAAGTAAACAATTGGTAACCCAACCATGTTAATATAGGTTCAAGATGGGTACGGAAAGTGGGAATGCATGATCTACACTTAAGCTACTTTAGATTACCCTTAGGTACATAGTTAAAACCTAATATTTTAATCATTTTACCATTTCAACATTTTAATAATAAAAAAAATAAAAATATAAAGATGTTATGCCTCAATCATACTTAACCATACTAAGTGATGAAAAACAAGTGTTTCCTACATTCAACCATATAGATCACAAGTGTGTGCACACGATCTAGTTGAATTCTGTGGAATTTGAGGCATCTAGTTTTCTTGATAATTAAGCATTATATTGTTGGTCATTATCTTCCCAATCCTTATGCTAATTTGATTAGTATGATTAAGTAAGGTTAAGACATAAGATATTTGTATTTTTATTATATTTATTATTAAAATAGTAAAATGATTAAAATATTAATAGTAAATTAACTATGTGCCTATGGGGGATTTAAGCTATTTTAAGCATAGATCATTTGTTTCCACTTTTTGTATCCATCTTGAACTTGTATGAATGTTGTTGGATCACCAAGTGTTTACTATTGAGTGAACCAAGTATTCATTGCTAGGATTACCAAATGTTAATATATCATGCTCAAAGTGGTCATGCTTATACTATTATGGAATAAAACATTAATTTCTTAAGTGCAAAAAAGTAAAATGCATTAAAGCTAAAGAGCTTGAAAATAAACTAAATGCTAATCCAAGTGTTGCAATTAAAGAAATCAATGTTGAATTTATTGTTGTTCATGGAATGTATCTAGGTACATTATCACTTGAATAAAACTCTATTTGATTAACTCAATTCACATTGTGGGTACTCAAAGGGAAATTTGACTAAGTCTTATGAAAACAAACACTGAGAGCTTCACTGTGAAAATGACTAAAGGTATCATAAATGTGGATGATATGTACATTTATATAGGCTTAGGATAGAATGGCATCAATGCATATGCATTAACTTATCTAAGGATATGTGATGAGGCTATGTTGATGCATGGCTATTAATGTAAGTAACTAAAAGACTCTTCATCATAACCTCATGATTGATTGAAAACTTGTCCTTGAGTGAATAAAAGTGAGACCAAGTTGTTTAGAAAGTTTGTCAACTATGGAACTAACTACTGACTGACTAGCAATAAATATCTCTAAGTGTTGCATTACAATATATTCAAGTGTTTACAATAGAAGTAATCAAAATGAGACATAATACAAAAACTGGAGGTCGATTTTTGTTCATAAACTAGTCAAGATTGAATTGTTATATTGTGCCTAGAGGTGAAGGCTCCTATGGCTTGAATGGCCCTTCATAATGTGTTGGTCCTATTGGTGACTTGAGCTACCCTTCTACTACTGTTGTTTCATCCATAAACTCAAATACATCTAACAATACCTTTATATTTTCTTCCTTGCTCCATGGATCATTAACAATCTAGGCAATATCCCCTAGCCTGGTTGGTGTTGGTATATTTCATGGGCATGACATTGTTGAAAACATTTTCTTTCATATTTATAAGCTAGGCTATGAATTGTTAGCATTTAATGTTAAACGTATGAACAAGGTTCTATAGTTCTTGGTGGTTGCTCATTCTTTTGATTAGATTCTCAACAACTAATTGTTGATCTTTGAACTTACTCTTGAAAATTGCAAGCTCTACATTAACTGTCTCTAGCTTTTGCTTTATCTTCTTGTGGATCTTGAACTTTGCCTCATAGAGAAAGTAGAAGTTGATCACCTACTTACCTAACTTTGAATTTGATTGTTCTATGGTCAACATTACCAAGTTTGCATATTGGAGGTTGGCTAACTTCATATATTTAGTCATCTCATCAATTTATGACTCCTTTAGGTATATTTTTGCTTGATTCTATGCATTGAGTCCATCAAAGATGGGCTACCATGCATTATCTCTTTATTGGAGTTGCTAGAAGGCTTCATACATATTTGCTTTTACCAATTGGATCTCCTTTTCATTCATCTCTTTGAGCATTCTGACCTAGTCCTCGTAATGATTTTCACTTTTTCATATTTGAGGTTTCATACTTCTAAGCAATTGATGAAGCGCTAATCAGTCGATGCATCGACAGGGCCCTGTTTACGCAGCCGCCTATCCCGGCCTATAAATAAGAGGGCCCTCCACCTCATTTAGGCATCCTTTTGTCATTTGTAGCTAGACTCTTTCAGTTTGTTTCCATAGGAGTTAGATTATTTTCCCAAGTGCATGCCCATAGTGTGATGCTTGTAATTGTACGACACCTTTATTTGAGTGTGACATACTTGGACACGCACATGATCGGCAATAAAGATCGAGATTACTTCATCATTGCAGCATTCACTTAGTTTTAATTGTTTAATTTAATTGTTAATTGTTAATTTTTTTGTTATTTATTGCTTTCTTAGTTAATATTTATTTATCATCATTTACTATTCTTGTTGTTAAATGCAGAATGAGTACGACTTAATCACGAGCATTTAAGTGTGACTACTTGGTAACCCAACAGCGTACCTAGGATCTACGCTTGCTAATCCCAGTAGTATTCATGCACGAGGTCCAAGATGTGTATGGATGATTAAGGAACAGATGCTCATCGCACTTAGGCTAGCTTAGACTCATTTCCTATTGCTTATTAGTTTAATTAAGATTATTTTCCATTGTCTCTAGGAGTAGCATTAGTTTAGGATCACATCATACGCCTCACTCTGGACTAAACCATATATGACAAAGCAAATACTAGTCTAGGTGGGAAGACAACGAACTGCGATCAATGTTTAACGATCTAGATACCACAACTAGCCTATCCGCGAAGTTCGACCGGATCGTGCGTGAACGCTCGTATTCATATGGTTGGGCGTAGGGGTACCTTGCCACTCATCATTGGCACCATTTCCAGGGATGGTGCTAGTTATCTAGATTAGTTATATCATACAAGGTCACTGTATAGGACTTAACGATATATCTCTTAGAAAGAAGCAATTATAAAAAGTCACACATAAATTCACAGAAAACTTCACAACCATGTCTCTCCTCCAAGACTATAGTAATGCCACATATAGTAGGGCAATTCATTGGAGAACCAACGAATATTATGACAATGAAGATTGGAGTACGCAACCTGAGGTGGGGGTTTCTTATAAACATAAAAAAGGACAACATCTTCCCAACGCACGAAAGCATAACCTGCTTGATGACGATGAACCCCTACTAGCCACTACAAGCTTAATGAAAATACATGAGGCTATTCGAATAGCCCGTAGGCATCGTAAGGAAAGTCGTCTACCCGTGCTTAATTTAAACAACTTTCCCAAGTTTTCAGGAGGCTATGATTCAAATCCACAACAACATTTACAAGCCTTCTACAATGCCTGTACATGGAAAAATATTGATAATGGGTGGTAAAAGCTTAAGCTCTTTCCTTTGACACTCATTGGCCAAGCAAAAGTATGGTATAGGTCATTAAAATTGAAATCAATTTGATGTTGGCCAACAATGGTAGAACTTTTCAATGAAAGATATCAAACCTATGCAAGAGTGTCAGCCTTGAGGAGACAAATCCAAGAATGGAAACAAGTGCAACATGAACCCTTGGACATGGCCTTAGAAAGATATTATGCACTGTTAAACAACTGCCCAAGCCATGGGTTCTCCGAGGAGAGGCTAATGTACCATATCATTGATGGGCTACATAATGAAACAAGGGAGACCCTAGGGATGTATGCCCAAGGTCAACTATATGAGCTACGAACCCATCAACTCCAAGAGCTTATTAAGTGGATAGAAAAAGAAGAAGGAGAAATAACTAAATGGGAGAATGTTGAAAGTTCTCAACAGGACCAAAATCTTAACTCAACAAGGGTCCATGATCATGAAGAGGAGAAATCAACTCACTTCAAGGAGGTGGAATCATCTTTGCCAATCCTACAATCACTAGATGAAATTGAGGCAAAGATCAATAAGATGATGGACTGGGTACATGAAAGATGTGGAGAATATGCCAACATTATTAGAGGAAGAGTTATGCCAAATCGAGAAATAGGATAGGACACCATGGGACAATCGAAACAAAGGGTAGAAGATAATAAGGATAAGAACTCAACTGCCAATCATACGTATCAATGTAATATTTGCTTGTACGATCACCCCAAAGGTCAATGTCCAATCTTGTTACATTTACATGAGCATTGGGGAGGAATGTTACATCCAGAGTTTGTACAAAAATACTGTGTCCAACCACAGTGGCAAAAACCTTAGTCTTGGGGGAGGCCACCGCCAACTGGACCATACCCTTCGTATGTCCCAGTGCCAAATGCTTATTATGTTCAACACCCTATTTCTCCAACAAGATCACCATCCTCTACCTCACTTCATCGTTATCATTCTCCCGAGCACTATCCATCCATGTTCTCCCCAACAAGATCACCACCTCATGTGCCTTACACTTCTCATAAACCTCAACATTCTCATACTTCACCCCCTTCTACATCACCGCCAGCTATGCCAGAAGATTTTGCACCACAGCACCAACCTGCAAATGTTACTTGTGCTACTACTATCAACAGCAGTGGAGGTCCTTCACACATCGAAGTTGTCCCTTATTTAGACATGACCGTTGAAAGGGACACCACAGTTCAGAAACCACTGCATCCACCAACTCAGCATAAATCCAACACTGTGGTGCATCTTCCTCTTCGAACCCAATGCCTCATGTTACCATATTAAGGCCACCACTCAATACTCCAACAACCATGGGGCCTAATGAATATTGCCACATGGGGAGACATGTTGATCCTTGCATACCATCTTACGATCGTAAGTACCATAGTGGGTCAACTCCTTATAAATTAACCACATCGTATAACTTGCCTGACTATGTCAACTCTAATCAGGTGTGTGAACCCCAATGGGGTAAGTATGACTAGGTCCCAATATTTTCAACATGCAAGGATCCCCACCTTCCATTTATTAATTCTACCCATGCTCAACCATTTAGTTATGGGGGATATCCTCCATTATAACAACACAGAATTAATAAATGTTTTTCTATTTCTTTAATTTTTCAACTTTTTGTTTTCCTATTTTTCACCTTTTAATTTATTGTTTTATCTTTTTGTCTTTTTATCTTTTTATGAGTAATCTCATCTATGAATAAAACACTCATGTGGCTCGTTGGTTGAGGTGCGTTCTATGCTATCAAGTCTCGGTGATCAATTATTTAAACAGTGAGCCCACTACACCCACACATCCAGTCTACAAATAAGAGGTTCTACTTGAGGGTACAGTGATATTATTGAAATTTTTGAGCTTAAAATTAATTTTGTGTTCATTGTGCCCAAAATGAAGAAGGATGGACCAAGAGGGAATGATTAGGGTGTGACATCAAGGGGACTTGTAGATTCTCTTTGGTGATGTCTATGGGAGTTATCATGCAACGTGGTTGTACTAAGATCCTTGTAGATCTAATGAAAAATGGGAGTAAGAGTAATCAAAAGGGCACTCAAAAATCAAATACTATTCTAGGGGGTCCCACTGAAAAGACATGCACCCATGCCTAAAGGTTGGCAATTTCTCTAGATTCAGTGAAGTGAAGAAAAAAAAAGAAAGAAAGAGAAAAAGCAAAAGAAAAAGGAAGTGCCACAAAACAAAAATAACTCCTCCCCTGAACAAAACGCCAAGTGATCGTATGCCTTGTTGTTATGGTACTCTCACAGTTTCTCATCATGGGATGAAAAAATGCAATGTCACTGATTAGAGGAGTGGACTTGGTCCTGATCTTGGAACGATGGGTTAATGACACCTTAATCATGCTTTACACGCAGGATTCATTCTACCCTGAGTTAGTTACCTCACGTCCCAATCTCTGCAATCCCTTCTTCGATTTGTCTCATCTCATTGTGACTCATGTCTTTTATAGCATTGAATTCATACCTCATCATGGTGGTATCAACATGTGTGTGTTTTTTTGTAGCGGTATAGATTCCATTTAACCCTTCTAGTGCCTATGGACATTTTAAGGTGTGGTTATGCAAGGGCATTATAGGTTGGAACCTGCTTTGGGGAGGACCCACTTGCATGACTTTTGTAATTTGTACTTGTAGCACACCACCACATCATCTTATTCCCTCTGAGTATTTCATTGCCAAACCTATTCTTTCCTTTATCATCATTTTATCAAACGTTCCTCAAAACCAGGTCCAACATTAAACTTTTAGGGCAACTTCCTTGAAAAATTTCTAACTCTAAAATCACACTAAGTAAAGAATTCAACATTTATTAAAGGCAATGAGTAAGGTATGAAGTCATTGAACTTTTTTCAATAACCATACAAACAATTGATCTTTGTGTGATTATAGATGGCCCTAAAAGGAGACAACAAGGAGGACCTTCTCAAGGTGCAACCGAACGACCTGGGGGAGGTAGAGGCCAAGGACCTCATGCAAAACATGCAGAGTAGAATTCCATCATTCAGCATCCATCATAAAGCTCTTGTTACTACATAATCTATCCACTCAAAGGGAGGAGAGGTTAGGGCCCAAGCCTATGAAGAGGAACAATGGCTATTTGTGGCATGGCATGTCAAGGCCAATCAAGTGTTCCTGCAACTACCGTGCCCATGAAAAGTGCCAACTCCATCAAACATTGGAACATCAAGATGGATGGCTCATAATCTATGGATGGAAGAGAAAGAAACGTCAGGCGCTTCTTCAATGGTATCAATCTCAGAAGCCTGATTCATAGGATAGAGGAAAGGCACCCATGGAGGAGCCACCACTACAGGACCCCCATGAGTTCCACCAATTTTGTCATTTTGTGTCTGTGTCCCAATATTTTCATATCCACTACGGCATGAATAAATTTCTAGTTAGTGAATAATCCCATACCTATCCACTGTGTATTCAATTGAGTTTGTTCCTCACTTTCTTTGACTCGAGGATGAGTTGTTATTTAGTCGTGGAGGTATGATGAAGCGCTAATCAGTCGATGCATCGACTGGGCCACGTATACACAGCCGCCTATCCCAGCCTATAAATAAGAGGGCCCTCCACCTCATTTAGGCATCCTTTTGTCATTTGTAGCTAGACTCTTTCAGTTTTTTTCCATAGGAGTTAGATTAGTTTCCCAAGTACATGCCCGCAGTGTGATGCTTGTAATTGTACGACACCTTTATTCGAGTGTGACGTACTTGGACACGCACATGATCAGTAATAAAGATCAAGATTACTTCATCATTGCAGCATTCACTTAGTTTTAATTGTTTAATTTAATTGTTAATTATTAATTGTTTTTGTTATTTATTACTTTCTTAGTTAATATTTATTTATCATCATTTACTATTCCTGTTGTTAAATGCGGAATGAGTACGACTTAATCACAAGCATTTAAGTGTGACTACTTGGTAACCCAACAGCGTACCTAGGATCTACGCTTGGTAATCCCAGTAGTAGTCATGCACGAGGTCCAAGATGTGTATGGATGATTAAGGAACAGATGCTTATCACACTTAGGCTAGCTTAGACTTCATTTCCTATTGCTTATTAGTTTAATCAAGATTATTTTTCATTGTCTCTAAGAGTAGCACTAGTTTAGGATCACATCATACGCCTCACTCTGGACTAAACCATACATGACAAAGCAAATAGTAGTCTAGGTGGGAAGATAGCGAACTACGATGAATGTGTAATGATCTAGATACCACAACTAGCCTGTCCGTAGAGTTCGACCGGATCATGCGTGAACGCTTGTATTCGTATGGTTGGGCATAGGGGTACCTCGCCGCTCATTAGCAGTAATCTTAATGATAGTATTTTGACAATTAGCTTAAACTTCCTCCATTGAGAGATTCTATTTTTTGTAGCCAACCTCCTAACATATTAATTTACCTTGGCAAGTTGTTCTTATTGATGATAGATCTACTTTAGAAATTGCTATTTCTACTCTTTATATTTTTGTAGGTACTAATTTTCTTGTCAGAGTGATTTTCTCCCTGCATGTGTCTCAAAGATCATGGCTTTCAAAGTTTATCATGGCTTTAGATAGTGATGCATCCAAGACCATCATTACCTTAACATTCTTGGCCTCCTTAAGTTTTTGTTGTAGCTATTAGAAAGTTTCATCTCTAATAAGTTCTAGCCAAAGAATGAAAGGGTTTGATGAGTAGGCTCTCAATTCCACAACCTCTACTACCAATCATGGATTATTATTAGTGGCTTTCTCAAGATTTGCCTATATAATCAGGAGCTTGCCCCTTATTTCTTGTGGTTGCAATTGGGTTGCTAAAATATATTTTAAGAGGTCAAAGATCTTTAGAATCAATTTCCTGGCTCCAACACTTTCTTGTGTTGCACTATATTTATTCCCTTTCTTTTGGTTCCTGTGGACATTTGAGTATATTCCATTGTAGCAATGTTAGAAATAGAGATTATAAGAGAACTTAGAGCTTCTCTAATTTGATCTACCATCACCTCTGATGCTATCTCCTAGCCCTTGTGTGGTATGACCAAGTCTTTTATGCCTTTCCCTTCCTCTTGCATAACAGAGAAAGTTGTTGCATTTCTAGAGATTTTTGGAAGTGATTCTTCTAGGATAGACATAGTGATCTCTCATGTATTGAAATTGACATGAACAAGAGCCTAGTCCCTACATGCAAAGAATAAATGTGTTAGGTTGTCCATCAACTAGTTGATAGTCTGTGCAATTTCATTGAGCTAGCTTATGGCTAGATGATACATCAAGGAGTCACCATCGTCCCTAGATGTTTATTTCTACAACTATTATTCCCTAAGTTTCCTTACGTGTTTGATTGCCACAATCATCTTTGGTGTCATCACAAGTGTTATTGGTGGTGACATAAGTGATACCTCCTCTCAGAGCTTAGCAAGTATTTATTATTTCATGCCATGATGTGGTAGGAGCCTTGTAGATCACATCATTAGAATAGTGATCTATTCCTTTCCTTTTGCAAATTTTTAGATGAGGCATGAAAAGGGGAGTGTCTTTCAATCCTTTTCATTATCCTTGAATCTCTTCTTAATTTCCAAGAAGATGAGTTGGAGAAGGTTGACTGAGAATTTCCTACTTAGAGTTGCACATGCCCTCACACTGTGAATTAAATTGATTAAAAGAAGTTTTATTTGAGTGGTATTTTACCTAAACACATTCCATTAGCAAGAATAAATTTGACATTTGATTTCTTCCGTTGCAACACTTGGATTAGCATTTAGTTTATTTCCAAGCACTTTAGCTTTAATGTATTTTACTTTTCTTCACTTAATAAATTAATATTTTATCTTGTAATAGCATAAGCACAATTCAATATTCATTAACAAACTTTGTTGTGGCCCCCAAGATGTAGAGTGTACCTTTAGAAGCTCAAAGTTAAAGAAAAAGTTCAATTGGATATTTTGGGAGAAAGTTATGAATTTTAGAAGGTTTTAGGCTATGAAAATTGCCTTCCCTTTCCCTCCTTCCCCAAGCTACTAGCTTAAGTACTACTTCTTCTCCTTAAAGTAGGGTCTTAGGGCTATATGCATGTAGTATAGAATCAATTCATGTTATCTCACTATGATGTATCTTATATCTATGTGTTGCATTTATATGTGTTTCATCATCATGCGTGTGTGTTACCCAAAGAATTTTCATTACACTTCTAACTAATATCTAATAGGTGTCATATATCTTACTATGCATGTAGGTGTTATGAACACTAAGGCATAGTCCATCCTGAGTCTACCCTATTTTTCTTACTGACTTGGGACTCAAGGATGATGTCATATAGTACTTTTTAAGGGTGACATTATAACACATACTGATTGATAATTAATATTATTAAGCATATCTATGAGAGTGATGGAACCTTTAATCACATCAAGAAATTACAACCAATTTAATCATCTTTGAGTTGGTCTTCTATGCTTGCATGATAGTTTTATCATGTAGCATTACCATCTTACATATGCACATTGCCTTGGAAAAAATATTTCTCTTAACATCTCATAGCTATCTATCCTATAATTACTTATCAAAATGATTCAAGATGTTACTTCAAAGTCATTCGATCCTACACAATACTCATTATTAACTCATCATAGTCTAAGGAGTTCATATTTTCTATATTTTTAATTCTTAATGCAAAATGATATTATAAAGAAAAGCAAGAATTATGAGCTTTATTCATTATACTAGCATTCAACTTTGCATTGATCACATGGTTCTAGTTTTGGTAGCACTCTGATAGAGTCTTCATACAGTGAAGACGTAACTCAAAACACAAAACAAAAATTACAAAAAATGCACATTTACCTAAGGGAGGAGAAGTACTTCACAAGAAGCATCAAAGGAAAACTTGTAAAAAATAAATATTTTTCTGGCTTTTTCCTTAGCTTTTTATAGTTTTTAACTATGAAAAAGAAGTAGTTTATCACTACTAAGGTAACAACACCAGGTTGGTGTGCACTAGAGATTCATAAGGGGTTGCCACCAAGAGTGTGCTACTAGGAGTATGCCACCCCACTTCAAAAAGATTTTAAACTACAAAGCTAAATGTGCATAAGGATTTCCATGTATTTGGGCTTACAAAAGAATAGAAAATTTCCATAAGATGTGATAAGTCGTATTTTCTTGGCTATGTCGACGAGGCCCCATCAACACAATGTCCTCATTTTGCCTATAAATACATGCCTATCAACCACATTTATGGTAATGGGATTTTAGTAGTAGTGAAGCTCTTGTAGTTTGTTCATTTGAGAGTTAGAATATTTCTCCTGAGTGCTCGTAGTAGGAGTCATTGAATGTATGGATATTTATTCGAGCATTGTCGTACTTGAGCAAAATAGTGTGTGTGGTAATAAAGATGAGCCTTTTGATAAACCTTGCAGCACTCTAGATAGATTAAATGTTATATTTATGCAGTTAATGTTTTGAATTATTTATTTATTAATTTTTTATTAATTAAGCTAATGAAGAAATTAAGCAAGATAAGCTAGATAAAATAAACACATAAGTACGACCACTTCGAGAGTAACACGTATTCACTTGGTAATCCCAGTAGTGTTATTGCTTGGTACGTCCAATAACGTAACACTTGGTAACCTAGTAGTGGATATGTGGTTTTAGGATGTGTGTGGAGAGTGGGACTAGATACTTATGTTAGGACTAGTTAGATACTAGTTAATTAGTTAAACTAAATTAGTTAATCTAATTACTTTATCTCCCTTTAAACACCAAACCATAAAATATAAAACTATAAAAATTAAATGCCTTAATTACACTTAACCATACCAGTGTATGTCACAAGTGTAATTGGGAAAACAAAGGCAAGATTCACCTCTTAGAAGGCTAGTGCACCAGAAACTATAAAGTCTACGAAATTTGACTAAATCACGTGTGAACACTTGTGATTCGTATGGTTGGGTGTAGGGGTACCTCGCTACTCATCATTGGCATCGTTGCTAGGAACTTTGTTTGTTGAAATGTGTACTATATAGGATTAGTGAATATTATTTATATCATTGGACAAACTTAAGGTTAACATCACTCTCAACAACATATAAACTACTAAGCACACTGATAATTTTATTCATTTTGCAACATGTCTTCTTCTTCTCACAAACATGAAGATGTCAAACTTTCAGTTCCACAGGAGTGCAAAGTGGTATATACTTATCCAAATGAGTATGTACTAGACTTTGCCTTCATCCTATATTAGGATGAACAGCTACAATGGTGTGATATGGAGGGCAACATCATCTTGCCTCCCAATCAATCTATACTTGGGATGTTGCTTCAAACTCTTAAGAAGTTGGGCATCCCAAATCTTCACAAAGAATACATTGTGAATGGTTATGACACTCAAAACTATTGTCCCATTGAAACACAACATAGGCAAGATTGACATGAGGAGTAGTACCATGAGTTTACAAATGGAAAACACTTTAGTAATCCCTTGTTCCTGCTAAACCAAGATGACAATGAGGATCCTTCCTTTGAGGGTTCTCAACATGAAGACTCTCCACCCCCTATTGTTGGCAATGAAGGTGTGACCCTAAACCTGTGATTTACTATTCATAAACTAGGTTTGAGAAAGAGTGACAATCAAGGTAGGGACTCAAGCAAGCATCACAATAGCAAGGGATCTAAGGATGGTGGTCACAATGAGCGAAAAAGTGGTGGTAGACATCACAATGGCAGTGGTAGTCCATCTTCCTTTTCATCCTATTCATTCGATTCTGAACATTCCTCTTCATTTGTTGGTTCTCATAGAAGTTGCCATCAAAATAATCATGATGAAGGTGATCAATGAGATGATAATGACCATGAAGGCCACCAAGATTGAAGGGTCGGCTAAAACCATCATCGGCATCATCGATGAAGTGATGATGATGAACCTTTGGTGGTGACTCAAAGTATGCTCAACATTGTAGAGGTAGTTAGAATTCCAACTAGGCATATGAGAGATAGCCAGATCAAGTGCTTAGACATGAATAATATGCTAAGATTTGAGGGGGGATACAAATCTGATTCATAGACACATCTACAAGCTTTCCATGATGCTTGTGACTTACAGAATATAGAAGATAAGTGGTAGAAACTCAAGCTTTTTCCTAGGACACTCATCAAGGAAGTTGAAAGTTGGTATCGATCCTTGGAACCTGAATCCATTTATTGATGGAGTATCATGTTAGAGTTATTTAATGAGAAATACTAGACATACTCTAGAGTGTCTAATCTGATAAGGCAAATCCAAGGCTGAAAACAAGGAATACATGAACCCGTGGATGCCACCATGGGTAGATACTATTCACTCTTACACTAATGCCCTAACCATGATTATTCTTAGAGGGAACAACTTCATCACATCATAGATGGGCTTAGAGTAGAAACTAGAAGAACTCTTGGGGTGTATGCCCAAGGAAGATTGTCTAAACTAAGATCTCATCATATCCAAAGGATGATTGATTAGGTAGCAAAAGAAGAAGATGAGTTATAAAAAAGGAAAAGTGAAGAAGAATATAATAGGGATCCTTCCATTAGGAAACGAGAGGTCTAATTTTGTGATGAGGAGGAGTCACCACTTGATGAAGTGGTGAACAGGAAAACTTTACCCATCCAAAAGTTTATTTCTAATATTTTAGCAAAGGTTGATAAGTTATGGGACACTTTGGATAAAACATTTCAACCAGCTATGAAGATTGTTGAAGATTCCAAAGAGCAAAATAGTGATTGTAACTGTAGGAGGTGAAAAGAAGCTAAATGTACCTACCAAAGAGGAAAGGGCAAAGTTGTTGTCGTGGAGGAAGTTGTGGAAACCAACTTTGATGATGAAATTTATTATGACATTTGTTAATACGAACATCCAAAGGGTTGTTACCTTGTGGTGTCACACCTACAAGAGTCTGGAGTGTATGCATTGAATCTTCAACTAGCACATAGGCAAGCACCTAGACAATTGCCTTATCCTCAAAGCAATCCAAGGCAGTTCCACCAACAATAACAAACTTACTATCCAAATGGAGCTCCTCCAAAATCTTATGAACAATACCAAAAATGGTATCAACCACAATTATGGGGAATGCCACTGCCAAGGTAGTAGTACCCTTATAGGCAATCAGATCCATACGGGTACTATGTTCAACAACAGATCTCTTAAATAAGTTCTACAATCATACCTAATTTTAGCATCACTATTACCCTCCAAAGTACCATTGAACACATTCACCATCTACTTGAGGGGAAAACCCATATCCATACCAGCCTTCACATTCTTCTACACACACACCTCTACCTTCAACCCAGTTACCTCTTGCTCCATCCATGGACGATGAGATTCCTCCATAGCCATAACAATGAAATGCTACAAGGGCTATACATTCACAACTGGCTTTTTAGCTAAGTGGTTCAAACAATTGATCTAGGAAAAAACCCTTCTTCTGACCCCAGAAGTCCTCTCCAACCCTTACAACCTAGTGCAGCTGATCGTCCTGCATCTCTAATACCCTCATCCTTTGCATCAAATACTTTCAAGTGCCCTTCAAACCAAATGTTGCTTTGGATTCACACTATGATGCTAACTCATGCTATTTTCAATTAGATCAAGGTTGGCAATCTTCCCATGAAAATATTTGACCCAGGAAGTCCACTCATTTACCTGCAAATAATTGGACATGAGCCATGTAAGGCTCTTCTTGACTTTGGTTTTGAAGTTAACCTCATCTCCCATGACATGTACAAGGCTTAGAACCTACCATCTCTCAAGAAGAACAACATTTGTCTAGAATTTGCAGATTAGTCAATTACTATCCCTTTAGGATTAGTAGAGGACATTGTAACCATATTTTGTAGGTGGTCCTATCCTACTTATTTTCTAGTGGTCAAGGTTGAAAATTGCAAAAGTGACTTTCCCATCATTATGGGAAGAGCTTGGTTAAGCACAGTCAATGCATGTATGGGCATAAAAAATCTCTCTCTAGAAATATCCAAAGAAAATGAATTGGGCAAGATATAGAAGAAGTGTATTCCATGCATCATGTACAACAATAACAGGTGCAAGTGCGTGAAAAAGATTTGATCCATAAAAAGTACATACATTAAAGCATGCAATTAGTGTGCACAAGAAATCAATATTCAAAGGTGTATGTACATAGCAAGAGGACACCCAGTGGCTGATAGATGACTTAGATAGTAGCACATTATGCATGGAACCAATTGAGAGCCTAACATGTGCTTATGTTGAAGGCATGGATAAACTTGAACAAGTTCATCCCCAACTCTCTGATGAACATGATGATACCTATTGGGGAGAATTGGAAATCCTTGATAACTTCAAATTGAAGCCCCTAGAGCTAAAACCTTTATTGATTAGTATGGAATATGCATTTTTAAACAATGGTAAACTAGTCATAATTAATGTCAAACTTACTCTTGAACAAAAAGAAAGGTTGTTAAGGTGGTTAACAAATGGCTAGCAGCCTTTTCTTGGTCACATATTGAGCTAACGGGAATCAATCCAAGGATATGCTAGCATTGCATTTACACTGACCTAGCCATGAAGCCTAAAAGGTAGCCACAAAGGTGGCTAAACCCCAAATTGAAGCAAATCATTAAGGAGGAAATTCAATAACCCCTCAAGGCAGGCTTCATCTATCCCTTTATAGATAGTGAGTGGATTAGCCCACTTGTAATTGTGCCAAAAAAGGTGGCAAATGGTAGGTCTGCATTGACTTTAGGCTATTGAATATGGCAACATTTAAAGATCATTTTTCATTTCCATTTATGGATCAAGTGTTGACACCATATCCAAGCATTGTTATTATGGCTTCATGGATGATTATAGTGGCTATAATCAAATCCAAAGTGTGCCAAAATATCAGGCCAAGATAACATTCATGAGTCCTTGGGGGACTTTTGCATATCGTAAGATGTCATTCGGTCTATGCAATGCCCTTGCAACATTTCAACGCCTGGTCCTTAGTATTTTCCAATAGTAGACTGATAATGGTGTGGAAGTATTCATGGATGACTTTTCCACCTATGGACCTACATTTGAGCAAGCCTTGGACTGCCTTGAGTAAGTACTGAAGAGATGTGTTGAAACAAATCTATGCCTCAATTGGCAAAAGAGCCATCTCATGGTCTAAGAAGGCATTGTACAGGGGCATAGAATTGCTCCAGCAAGGATTAAGGTAGACCCAAAAAATATAAGGATCATCCAAGGAATAACACGCCAGCTAGAGACAATTAAAGATGTTCGATCATTTTTTGGACACACTAGCTACTACTGGTGATTCATATCGAATTCCTATAAGATCGTGAGCCATCATATGACATGAGGGCTCACTATTGGCTTGTTCATAAGGAAGCAGATTGCACTATGTTCCGTGTGCACAAATACTTTGTAGCCAAGCACATAGTGCCTAAACTTTTCCAAAGCGT
The DNA here is from genome assembly GCA_015680685.1 of Gnetum montanum. Classification (NCBI taxonomy): domain Eukaryota; kingdom Viridiplantae; phylum Streptophyta; class Gnetopsida; order Gnetales; family Gnetaceae; genus Gnetum; species Gnetum montanum. Next base: position 516,708 of record MNCI01007082.1, read on the forward strand.
ACACCATGGCCATTAGTTCTTTTTCCATGGTGGTGTAATTTAATTGTGCTCCCACAATGCTTTGACTCATGCAGTAGATATAGTATGGACATTTCTTATCATCCATCTATGTGAGCACTANTAGATATAGTATGGACATTTCTTATCATCCATCTATGTGAGCACTACTCCCAAAGTGTAGTTAGATGCATCCGTCATGATGTGGAAGGGTCTGGACTAGTCTAGTGCTGATAGGATTGGTGTTTCTATGAGTTTCTCCTTTAACTGTTGGAATGCATGTTCACTTTTCTTGGTCTAGATGAAAGGTGCATCTTTCTTTGTAAGCTTTACCAATGGTTTTGAGATCTTAGAGAAATTCTCTATGAATAAATGAAGCTCTCCAATAACTTCAACAATGAAAAGAAATTTGGCAGTTGACCATTGATGGGATTGATGCCTACAACAAAGTAGAGATCTAACTAAAGGAGTTGCAGATAGAAGAGATGACAGAATACATGGTGTTGACCAATCTCTACTATGTTAACCTAGTAATGTTGACTATTAGATGGCCATGGTTAGAGTTAGAAAAATAAGTGGCTAGCTCGTATTTTCTATACAAGGTAGAGTTCAAACACCATAAAGACACTAGGCAGAAGCTTGAGACTGCAAATACTGAACTTAAAGTTATCAGAGCATGATTCATAGATCAACGATCAACTGCTAAAAACTTAGCCAAAAGGATGAATGATTACTAGGAGTTGAAGGATGTAGTTAAAATGTTCAACATTGAATGCAAATAATTCACTGCTTGGGTTATCAATGAAAATGAGCTTTTTCCAACAATCCCATTTCCTTGGGATGTGCTCATTTTGACCCACATTGGTGAAGCTATGTGGATAGTGCATGATCCTAGAAGTAAGCAGGAGAAAATGAAAGCATTTTTGGATGCTTTCCACCTCTCACCAGAAGCTGTAGTAGTAACAAGATAGCCACCACTACCTTGACCATCGCATGTGCTTAAAGTCGATGAAGGTCCCTCAGAACCTCAAGAGCCACCATTACCTGAGACTATCTAATCTTCTCCACCAAACTTCATGCCATCAAGGAATGTTCTATCTAATTTTTAAGAATTATGTCATGGTGTTTAATTTTGTGTCATGAACACCATCATTTTTATAATGTGTTGATTGATACACTCAGGCACTTCATTTTTGTCAAGTTAGTTTTTTTTTTTTTTTTTTTTTTTTGTGAAAGGTCAGTCAATAATCCCTTACCTTTCCAATTTTGCAAAAGAACTTTAGGATGAGTTTTCATTCAGTTGTGGGGGTATGATGAGTCATAGTTTCTTGACTATGTCGATGAGGCCTTGTTGACGTTGCCTCATCAATGCATCATATCAAGCATCATTGAGGCCTTGTCGACATAGTGTTTGCATTTTGCCTATAAATATGCTCATACTAGTTACATTTATGACAATAAGATATCAATAGTAGTAAAGCTCTTGTAGTTTGTTCATTTGAGAGTTAGGATATTTCTCCTAAGTGCCCATAGCAAGAGTCATTGAGTGTATGGATTTTTATTCGAGCATTATTGTAACTGAGCACGACAGTGTGTGCGATAATAAAGATGAGCTTTCTGATAAACCCTGCAACACTCTAGATAGATTAAATGTTTTATTTATGCATTTAATGTTTTCAATTATTTATTTATTAAATGTTTCTAGTAATTAAGCTAATGAAAGAATTAAAAAAGATAAGCTAGATAAATTAAACACATAAGTACAACCAGTTCGAGCATAACACATATTCACTTGGTAATCCCAATAGCATTATTGTTTGGTATGCCCAATAGCATAGCTCTTGGGAACCTAGTAGTGGATATGTGGGTTTAAGACATGTGCAAAGAGTGGGACTGGATACTTATGTTAGGACTAGTTAGATACTAGTTAATTAGTTAAACTAAGTTAGTTAATCCAATTACTTTATCTCCCTTTAAATACCAAACCATAAACTATAAAACTATAAAAATCAGATGCCTCAATTGCACTTAACCATACTAGTGTATGTCACAAGTGTAATTGGGAAGATAATGAATGACCTTAAGGCAAGATTCACCTCCTAGAAGGCTAGTGCACAAAAAACTATAAAGTTTGCGGAATTCGACCAGATAGTGCTTGAATGCTTGTGATTCGTATGGTTGGGCATAGGGGTACCTTACCCCTCATCAAGATGCCTCATCAATGATTCTATGGGTAACTTAGACTTATATGTGTTAGCTTGGAATAGTTATATACATAATAGTTGTTTGTAGTTATGTGTTTTTTCCCTTGCTTATGATTGTCATTTATTATAGATCCTTTGATTATGATTTACAATGAGAATTAAAATTGAAGCTTTATTACGTCCAAGGACCCATAAGATCTATTAAACATATATTACAATTTCATGATAAATAAAGATAGACTCTACAAGTTGATCAAGCATGATTGAGAGCAACAACTTTTATTATAATTTGTATGCATATGTGAATATTATATTCCTCTATTGAACTTGTTAGATATTCTTATCCTAAGTTAGGCTTGGAAGGGATGCATGGGGTATCACATCTTGGTTCTTTTCTTCTTAAAACACTTGGAAATGGGATGCTTCTTTTTCAAAGGACTATACCTAGGATTTAAATATCATAAGCATTGATTCCAAAGATAAATCTAAAATCAACAAGCATAAATTTATTTGGATGCCTTTAATATCAATGAAATTGATGGGATAAATGTGAAACTAAGAGATATTTGAAGAAAACATTAAAGTAGAGATGCTATTTGGTGTAAACACTTGAGATTCAATGGTAAATTTCTCAAATCTAAAGAAAATAAGATGATCCACTCAATAAATGAGATATCCTTGATGAATCTTTATAAATAAACCTTTAAATATCAATAAACTCTTGTAATATGATCAAATATATTTGTAAAATTTACATGTGAATTTGATTTCATATGTAAATAAACATGTCAATTGAGATATATTTGAAAATTTAAAAGATCTATATGATTAATATGAGATGTAAAGAATCATTGTGAGCTATGTGGAATTGGAAGATAATTTGACTTTACCTCATTATAAAGGCCTTCAATAACAAAGAATGTCTAATTTTCCCTAACATTTTAAGAAAGTACTATTAATTACATTCTCCAATAAAAGTCTCTTTCTTGAATGATTTTTAGGGTTGAAGAGAGGAAGAGTTTTGCCAAAATGACATACTTATAGTAAAGGAACATTAATCATTCTTTTCTTTATTTTTTGTTTTTTCTTAAAGAAAACTAACATTAAGGCTAGTGGGAAAGGTCAAGTTTGCCTTGGATGTGCCCCTAAGTTATTAGCATAGCAAGTTCAAATGGGGTACCTAAGCATAGTTAGCTAGCTAGTTGATTTACTTGCATAGCTTTGTAGGTAGATATAACTTATGCTCAGTAAAGTAGATGTATCCTGAGTATATTTAGGTTCAATCTCCTTTGACATATTATTTGTAAGATCATTTGCAAGGCTAAACATAGGTGATGATTTCAAATATTAAAAATTTAAATTAAAACTTATATGCTAGCAAACCAAAATATTCCCCTTGTAAATTATATTACATGCCTTAAGACTAAATGTATGTGTGATAGGTACTTGTGTAACACCAGTGGAATCCATTCAAATTGAACAACATGCTCGAGCAGTAATTAGGTTATTATCCTTGGCCATGATGCCTTTTAGTAAAATCAATTTTGTATAATTTGGAAGCAATCCAAAGAAATAACCTAAGATAAATGCAAACCAAACCCAAACCTAGGTGGAGTAAAAAGATGGATGCAAGGTGGAAAATGCTAGGCAACATTGCCTTATCCTTTAATTATGTTAACTAGACTTGATACCTATCATTTTGCTCCACCTAGGTTTGGGTTTGATTTGCATTTACCTTAGGTGAATTCTTCGGGTTGCTTCTATTTATACAAAATTGATTTTACTAAAAGGTGTCACAACTGAGGCTAATAACTTAATTATCAAGCATGTTGTTTGACGTGAATGGATTCTGTTGGTGTTACACGAGTGCTTGTCACACGTACATTCACTCCTAAAGCATGTAAAGTAATTTATGGGGGGAATATTTTGTTTTGCTGGCATACAAATTTTAATTTACTTTTTAGGAATTTGAAATCATGATCTATGTTTAGCCTTGCAAATGATCTCAAAAATAATGGGTCAAAGGAGATTGAGCCTAAATGATTTGCTTAGGACACATCTACTTTGCTAAGAATAGGTTATATCTAATCATAAAGTTGTGCAAGTAAACCAACTAGACAACCAGCCATGCTCAAGAATTCCTTTGCACTTGTTATGTTACTAGTCTGGGGGTATGTCCTAGGCAAACTTGACCTTTCACACCAACCTTGATGTTAGTTTGCTTTAAAAAAAAACAAAAGGCAAGATGGTTCATTGTTCCTTTACTATAAGCATGTCATCTTGGTGAAACTCTATCTCTCTTCAACCATAAAAAATCATTCATGATAGAGAATTTTGTTAGAGAATGTAATTACTAGTTCTTTCCTAAAATGTTAGGGAGAATTAGACATTCTTTGTTGTTGAAGGTCTTTATAATGAGGTAAATTCAAATCATCTCACAATTATCTTTCAATTTCACATACATATCGAAATGATTCTTCACATTTCATATTAATCATATAGATCTTTCAACTTTTCAAATATATCTCAATTGAAATCAAATTCACATGTAATTTTTACAAATATATTTGATCATATTACAAGGGTTTATTGATATTTGAAGGTTTATCTATGAAGATTCATCAACGATATCTCATTTATTGAGTGGATCATCTCATTTTATTTAGAATTGAGAAATTTATCATTGAATCTTAGGTTTTTACACCAAATAGCATCTCTTCTTTAATGTTTTCTTCAAATATCTCTTAATTTCACATTTATTCCATCAATTTCCTTGATATTGAAGGCATCCAAACAAATCTATGCTTGTTGATTTTAGATTTATTTTTGTAATCAATACTTCTAGTCTTTAAATCCTAGATATAGTCCTTTGAAAAAGAAACTTTTGATTTCCAAGTGTTTTTAAGTTGAAAAGGACAAATATGTAACACCCCATGCATCCCTCCCAAGCATATCTTAGGACAATATTGTCTAACAAGTTCAATAAAGGAATATAATAGTCATGTATGCATACAAATTATAATAAAGGTTGTTTCTCCCATTAGTACTTAGTCAACTTATAAAGTCTATCTTTATTTATCATGAAAATGTGATATATGTCCAGTAGATTCTATGGATCTTTAGACATAATAAAGCTTCAATTTCAATTGTTAATCATAATGAAAGGATCTATACTAAATGACAATCATAAGTAAACAAGGGAAAAACACATAACCACAAACAACTATTATATATATATATAACTTTCACAAGCTAACACGCACAAGTCCAAGCTATCCACAAAATCATTGATGCAATGTCTTGTGGCAATTTTGTATTTTTTTGTAAGCCCAAACATACTAAAATCCTTATGCACATTTAGCTTTATACTTCATACTCTTTTTTGAGTGGTATGACATACTCCTTGTAAGACACTCTTGGTGGTAGCCCCTAATGGACATCTAGTGCATTGCCAACATGGTGTTGTTACCTTAGTAGTGATAAATGACTTAAATAGTTGAAAACTATAAAAAGGCAAGGGAAAAGCCAAAAGGATAATTATTTTTCACAAGTTTTTTTAATGCTTTTTGTGAAGTGCTTCTTCTCCCTTAGTTAAATATTCATTTTTCATAATTTTTATTTTGTGTTTTGAGTTGAGGCTTCACTATGTAAGGAGACTCTATCAAAGTGCTACCAAAATAAGAATCATTTGGTTAATGCAAAGTTGAATGTTGGTACAATGAATAAAGCTCATAATTTTCCCTTTTCCTTTATAATATCATTATGCATTAATAATTAAAAATATATAAAAAATATAATCTCCATGAATTATGATGAGTTAGAAATGAGTATTTTGTAGGATCAGATGACTTTGAAGTAACATCTCATATCATTTTAATAAGGAATTATAGGATAGATAGCTATGAGTTGTTGAGAGCAATATTTTTGACAAGGAAATGTGCATATGTAAGATGGTCATGCTACATGATAAAACTATCATGGAAGCATATAAGTCCAATTCAAAGGTGATTAAATTAGCTGTAATTTCTTAATGTGACAAGAGGTCCCATCACTCTCATATATATGCTTACTAATAGAAATCATCAATTTGTGTGTGTTACACTCTCACCCTTGAAAAGTACTATATGGCATCATCCTTGAGTCCCAAGTCAACAAAAAAAGAGGGCACACTCAAGATGGACTATGCCTTAGTGTTCATAACACTTACATGCATAGTAAGATGCATTACACCTATTAGATATTAGTTAGAAGTGTAATGAGAATGCTTTAAATAATATACATGCATGATGACATAGGACATATAAATGCAATGCATAGGTACAAGATACACCACAACAAGATAACATAAGTTGATCCTATACTACATGCATCTAGCCCTAAGACTTTGTTATGAAGAGGAGTAGTACCTAAGCTAGTAGCTTAGGAAAGGCAATTTTCAAAGTACAAAACCTTCTAGATGTTATACCTTCCTCCTAACATACCTAATTGAACCTGTTCTTTAACTTGTAAGCTTTTGGAGGTATGCTCTACATCATGGGGGCTATGATATAGTTTTTTAATGAATTTTTGATCATGCTTGCACTATTACAAAATAAAATATTAATTTCTTAAGTGATGTTAACTGTAGGATGACCAAAAAAGATGGGCCACCATGCATTGTCTCTTTGTTGGAGTTGCTGAAGAGTTTCGTTTGGCTTAGCCTTGGCTAACTTAATTTTATTTTCATTTATCTCCTTGAGCATTTCCACCTAGTCCTTATAATGATTCTTTACTTTTTCATATTTTAGAGCTTTATTTCTCAAGATGGCAATCTCAATGGCAATCTTCTTGTGAATGGCATGAATCTCCTCCATTAAAAGATTTCTATTTTTTGCAGCCAACCTCTTGACCTCATGATTCACTTTGGCAAGATATTCTTGCTTCTAGTGGATGTATTCCAACAATTGCTCTTTCTTTTCTTCTACATTTTTAAGGCATTGGTTCTTCTTGATCAAATTTTCATTTTCCCTACGTATGTCTAGATGATCATGCTTTGTAGAGTTTAGCATAGTTTTTGACAATGAAGTATCCCAGATCATTCTCTATTTAGCATTCTTAACCTTCTTTAATTTTTGTTTAAGTTGCTAAAAATGTCCATCCCTAATAACCTTTGGCTAAAGAATGACAAGTTCAAATAAGTAGTCTTTGAGTACTGTAACGTTAGCTACCAACATTTGGTTAATGTTGTTATCTTTCTATAGCTGTGCATGGCCTATTAAGAACTTTTTCCTTGTCTCTAGTAGTTATGACTAGATTGTTGTGATATCTTCTAGAATATTAAAGATTTTTGGAATAAGCTACTTGGATCCAACCAATTACTCTAGTACTTCTTTGTATTGTGTTGCATTCATCCTTCTATTTATAGCTCCTACAAATACTCAGATGTCTGCCATAACTGTGATGTTTGGAACAGATGCTACAAGAGCATTGAGGGATTCCCCCATTAAGTCTACCATCACCTAAAATATGATCTCTTGATCCTTATGTGACATAATCAAGGTTGTTGATTCCTCCTCTTCTTCCAACATAATAAAGAAGACCACTGCATTCTTAGAGATTTTAGGAAGTTCTTCTTCTAGGATCAACATAGTGACTTATTGTGTGTCAAGATTGAGCAAACAAGAATCTATTTTCTATGTGCTACAAATAAGTGGGCTAGGTTATCTGTTGGCCAATTGATTGTTCTTGCAACTTCATTGAGATAGTTGATAGCTAGGTAATACATTGATGATTTGCCACAATCCTTAGAGGCTTATTACTACTACCACTATTTCCTAAGTTTCCTTATATGTTTAGCTACTACTACCATCTCTAGTATCATTTTGGGTGCTATTGGTATAAGCTCTAGCTAAATAATGGTAAGGTTGAATAAGCAAGCTTTGAGTACTACAACTTCAGCTACCAACCTTTTGTTAATGTTTTTATCTTTCTATAGTTGTGCTTGGGCTATTAAGAACTTTCACCTTATCTCTAGCAACTATGATTGGGTTGTTGCGATATCTTCTAGAATATTAAAGATATCTAGAATCAGCTACATGGCCCCAACCAATTACTCTAGTAGTTCTTTGTGTTGTGCTACATTCACCTTCTATTTTTAGCCCTTGTAGATACTTGAATATCTACCATAACTATGATGTTTGGAATAGATGCTATAGGAGCACTAAGGAATTCTCCCATTCAGTCTACCACCACCTCTATTGTTGTCTCCTAGTCCTTGTGTTGCATGACCAAAACTATTTCTTCCTCCTCTTCTTCAAGCATGACAAAGAAGACCATTGCATTATTAGAGATTTTAGGAAGTTCTTCTCCTGGAATCAACACAATGACTTATTATGTGTCAATATTAGAGCAAAATAGAGCATGATTTCTATGTTCTAAGAATAAGTGGACTAGGTTTTCCATTAGCCAATTGATTATTCTTACAATTTCATTGAGATGGCTGATAGCTAGGCAATACATTGAGGATTTTCCATCACCCCTAGAGGCTTATTACTGTTATTGCTATTTCCCAAGTTTCCTTAGATCTTTAGCCACTACTACCATCTCTAGTGTTATCTCAAGTGTTGTTGGTGGTACCAAAGGTGGTGCTTCTTCTTAGAGCTTAGCATGGGTCTTATCCTTCATCATTTCCTACCAAGATGTGGTAGGGGCCATGTGGATTATGTTATTGGAGTAGTGTGTTATTCCTCCTCTCTTGTAGATTTTTTTTGATAAGGCATGGAAAATGGTGTCTTCTAACCATTCTCATTCTTCTTAAATTGCTTCTTGATTTCCAAGAAGATGAGTTGGGGCAGGTTGATCAGAAAATTTTAACTTAGAATTGCACATGCCCTCATGGAGAATGTAATAACTTAGTTGGCCTCACTGTTGGATTAAGGTGATAAGTTGTAATCTTAAATATGCATGTTAGCTTTTGTGAGGGCACCAAACTCCTTGTAGTCCATTCCATAGTAGCACTAAGTTCATTCCTTCTTTACTTCTACATATGCTTGCGTGGAAAGCCCAATTAACTTTACCCTAATGTTGGGCAATCCAAAGGCTTTGGTGATGGCTTCTATATAATATGAGATGATTATATCTTTTATTTTAATAGTAATATATCCTTGGTGATTATTTTAAAATAGGTAGGTTTCTCCAATCCATCATTTTCCACAAGTGAAAATGGTGGGCCATAATGGGGACCATTGAAGCTACATACAGACCACTGTTGATGCTAGCTCTAGGAAAGTTTAGTTCATGGAGAATTATACTTTGAACTTCCTTGCTTCATACCTTTTCTAGGTAAGCCTCTATTAGATTAACTTCTAGGTTTGGCTTAGGTGTTGGGACCTCATCCTTTTTAGATTTCCCTATCTCTATGGTGGAAAGATGATGAATAGATTCCACATTAAGTTCTTCTCATAGGGGCCTAGTAGCATGAGTCATCTTAGTAGCTTGATCTTGTTGTTGTGGTTGTTATTGCTATTAGTCCTTGCCTCCTCTTAGTTTGTTCTCCCTAGGCTACAATGGCCCACTTGCTTATGGTTCCTATTTTGGTGCCATTTGCAATCACATGGATAATTCTAGATCAACTATTTTGATTTTATATCTTAAGTCTATATAGCTTTTGATCACTTTTTGGGTTAGGAATAATTGCAAAATATTTAGGGGTTAAGGCTATTAAGTAGTTGTAGATAATAAAAAGTTTTAGTATAGAGTTTGAAGGTAGTTAATTGGTTACTACTTTTTCTCTTTTAGTGTTATTTTAATACCTTATCTATGAGGTGTTAGTAAAACTTGTTAAGATAACTCTAGTGTTGATGCCCCCATGACATAGAGCATACCTCTAAAAGCTTACAAATAAAAAAAAGGCAAAATTGGATGTGTCGAGAAAAGCTTATGCTTCAAGAAGGTTTTGGACTCTAAAAATGGAAAAAACTCCCTTGGTGTTTGAAGCAAAATGTGAGATTTATCACTAAGTATCACGTGCATTTATAGTATTTTTATGCTATGTCAATAGGGATGCATTAACAAGAATGCATTGGTGTATCTCACCATGTCAATGAGGATGCATCGATATAGCCATTAGCAGGAATTTTTTATTTAAAAAACTAAGTTGTTTTGAAGAATTTTGAAGTGAAATGAGAGCTAAATGGAAGTAAAAAATCATTGAGAATAATACATACCACAAATCAAGCAATTTTCAAATGAGATTTAGAGTGAACAAAGCTTTGTTAAGGCTCAAGAATATAAGTTTCTAGGATAAAAAGCTAGTTGAGAAAAATGCAATGGTGCATGATGTAGAGCATAGAGGTTAGAATCAAATGAACCTAGATACATGGTGATGGAGTGTAAATTGGACAATCAGATGCTATGCAAGTGGGTTATTTCCTATGATATGTAGATAGTTCAATGAACTTCTAGGATCAATTCTTTTCATGGGAAAGTATGCTACCTTTATCCAATCTATCACTACATTGGTTAACATGATAGTTTGAATGATTTAAGGCTTTTGATACAAAGGTAACTTGATAGAAACTCCTTGAGCATTTTGAGAGGATTCCATAGCCACAGATGTCTTTGATGGTTTAGGTGGACTGTTAGGTTGGAAAAAGGTCTTTTTAAGGTATACATTTGGGACCACTTAAATTATCATCCAATTGAAGGTTTATGACTCTTGTGGCATTTTGCTATGGAGGTTGTGAAGGGATTTTTCCCTACATAGATATTGTAGGCAAAAAAGGAGTGGAGTTATCAAGTGCATGGTGTTGTAAATGGTGAGGAGTGTATACAGAGGAAGATTCATCCCATGGAATGATAGGTCTATGATATTTAGAAGGGTATTAATGATGGAAAGAGGTGTTTTAACATTGTACTTTATTTATGAATAGGTTATTGTTCCAAGGATTGGTATAAGCTTTTCCCTTCCTTTTTGAGTGCTCTAGGCAATAACTTAAGCTTTTCTTGGTCATTTTTTATGTTACTCAAGACATAGGCATCATGGAAGGCTTGCAGATGATTCTATGAATTAGCGTTGTAGTCCCCTTTAAACTTAGGGATATTGTTCATATTAAGTTTTTTGATTCGACAATCCCTCTCATGTCTAGTGGGAATGTGAACTATCTCACAAATATTAATTATGCTCCTTGTAGTAACCAATGGTTCATCATAGTCATCTCATTTATCATGGTCCATGTCATGGTCATGTATCCCATGATGTAACTTGCTATGCCTTCTTTCTTGCTAATGCCTTGTAACATTTCCTTTTTCCATCTCTATAATAGGATCTTCTATCATCTACATCTTGTCTCCATTTATTTCCCCTTTGATCCTGGTCATGTTCTTCCTTATCAAGGTTAGATGATGAGGAAGATGGCAAGGATGGAGAGCTAGGAGAGTTGTGCTAGTTTGCACTTTTTCTCTAGTTTCTTGATTATTATCTTGCTTGGTGACTGGAAGACCTTGGCCTTAAGGTCCTCCTAGTTCTAGATCTAACTCTCCCCTTGCCAAAGTTGAACATAACCATTGGCGGATCATGTTGGTCTCATTGAATGGAGGAGGACCTTGGCATTGAGATTTGCCTAATGGATATTTTATATTCTCCTTTTTTTTAATTGCAATATTAGTATGATTAGGACCCTTTCACCCTTGGCAGCTTCATGGCGAGCCTCCATAAGTTTGTCTTTTCAAAGTTAGACCTTCATAGGTTGATAATCATTGGAGAGATGATCTATCATTTGGTATTCTGAGGTTATTTCTTCCAACCCCAATTTTGTTAATATTGCCATGAACATTGATGGAATAGTATGACCAAATGGCAACATAATGTTATCCTCCAAGTCTCTCCATCACAATTAATCATCTTGGTGGAGGATAAAAGTGAAGTATGCATGATATGGATTTGGATGAGTGTAGACAACTTTGAGATATTGAGGCACTTTCTTCAGGTTCTTTCTTGTCCTATCATCAATAGATGGGGAATTAACACTATGAGAAGAAGCCATCCTTCAGTTCATTCTCATAGTATTCCTTGAATAAAATATTATTATTTCTCTTATGATAGATCGTTATGCTTCTACAATGATATTTATATGACTTAATTATCTAGAACACTTAGCACATAATAGCATCCATAACAATGGTGCCAATAATGAGTGGTGAGTGTTACCTATGTCCAACCATACACATCACAAGTGATAAAGTCAATTTTTATGGCTTAGGCAAAAATATTATCATAAAATAAATGATGTGGAGTGACGGAGCACCAAGGGCCGAACTCGTGGGAATAACTAGGAGTGGGTTTGTTCTCAAATTTCATAACCATGTAATAAAGATAGTTGAACAAATTAAAAATGATTTTTTAATGTTGCATGCCCAAATTTATTTTTATAATACTATCATTACATATTATTGAATAGAGCATTTTTTCATAAGTACATATTTGAAAATGTAATGCCTAAAACTAAAATTGAAATTTTGTTAAATTCGTAAATCTTGTAGATTAAGCTAGAGTTTTGAAAAAATCATTAAGAAAATTACAGGGTAACATTTGGAATAAATTAACCATGTTTACAATTATAATATTCTCGATGAAAAATGTAGAATAAATTCATTTACCACCTAATTTTATACTATAAATTTTTATGTATAGTTTAAGCTAATTTTATCTATCTTTGCTAAAAACTTCATTTCATAGTTAGTTGATGCTAATTTGGTAATAAAATTATTTCCAATATATAATTTAATTATGATAATGTAAAATTAATAAATTACAATCTTAAAATATAAAATTTAATTTTTTTAAAACTATTATGCTTTTACCTCCTACCATAATTAAAAATAAGCATTAAATAAAAAACATAATGGGTAGATATTATTTTTATTAAATATGAATTTGGATACATTGTTTTTCAATTATATATAATTTTACAATTAAGTATAAAATATTCAACATTAAAATATTAAAACATTGATTTTTGTGTTTTTATTGTATAGAATCCTTTTTGCTTATGTTATATCAAAATTGGTAAAATTTAGGAAATATTATTCAGTTAGTAACTTGTACCATTAAAATTTTTTATATTTATTTATATATTTTGTTAATATGATTTAAAGTAAATTTAGCTAACTATACGATGATCATTGATGCTATATGCTATTGATTAAATTTATATAACCATCTAATTTTATTTTTTATTAGATTTTAATAACTTATTTTATTGGTTTAATTTCTAATTGTTATAATTGAAAATTTTAATGAATGTCAAATTACTTAACTTTAAAAACATCATTGAAGCAATTGATTTTAAAATTAAATAAATATTTTTTAAAATTATATTTTACAATATGTAATAGATGATTACCTTTTTATTTTTTATATAAAACTATAAACTAGAAATTTTTATTAAATCTAGGAAACCACAAGGTATTTTTATTTAGTTTTACAAATAAATAACATTTAATAATGCGAAAGATTGAGAAAAGTAAAAAATTATAAAGTTAGTTAAGACTTGATTGTGGATCACTATCTTCCTACTCGAATGAATTGTGGTTCTAAGCTCATGATTTAATCCCAAATGAGGTGTATGACAAGTGTTGGAACCCGAAATAAGTGAAACATACATACACCCAGATATATAATCTAATTAAAAATTTATATAATTTAGCATTGCCCACTAGAGCCCATGACTTGGAGATTCCAAATCAAGTGTCTTACCACTATGCTAACACCTCATTGTTCCCAAGTGAGATGTATGGGGGCATTGGAATATGAAATAAGTAAAACATAGGTACACCCCAACATATAATGTCTAATTAGAACTTTATATAACTCAGTATTGCCCACTAAAATCAAACCCATGACTTGGAGCTTTCAAATTAAGTGTCTTACCACTAGGCTAACACCTCATTATTATCAAGTAAGGTGTATGATTATTGAAACACCACAAAAATTTGGACCTAGCACTTTCAAACAAGAATCAAGGTAAGTCATGATGCTTCCCAGCATGACCGAAACTTGCAAACCTCAAAAATAGCATCAAACGGAGCATAATTAAACAACAAAGAGTTCCCTGGGACCCACAGGTGACTACATTAGCATCCGGCATCAGGAATTTCAAGTTTTGGGTTCAAAATACTTGGTTTTGACCAAGTATACTCTGGGCACACCTTGGTGTACGCTGGCCAGCGTACAGCCCAATGTACAGCAACTTTTGAGCCCCAAAAATGAGCCAAAACATGTCAGAATTGAGCGTCTGGACCCCCCAAGACCTTCCCCAAGGTCCCCAGCAGCTCTCAGGCACCTGAAAATCAAATTTTGGGCCCCAAATGATGGGTTTCCATTCTTGCACGCCCAGCGTACAGCCCAACGTACACCATCAAAAACGGCTCAAAACATGCACCAATCAGCGATATTTTCACCTAAAATCAACTCTTGAAGGTAGGGCAACTGTTGGGCATCATCATGGATACCTGAAAATCAAGTTTTGACCTCAAAATGATGCATTTACATGTGTGTACGCTAAGCATACATACTCTGCACGCCCAGCGTACAACCCAGCATGCACCAACTTTTGAGCTCCAAAAACTCCTCCAAACAGGCTAGAATTGAAGCTCTAGACCACCTATGACCTTCCCAAGGGTCTCCAGCAGCTCTCAGGCACTTGAAATTCAATTTTTGGGCTCCAAATGATGGACTTTCATGCCTGTACGTCGGCATGCAGCACGCTGGCATCCTGTACGTTGGCATCTTGCACGCTGGCATCCTGTACGTTGGCATGCAGCATGTTAGCATCCTGTACGCTGGCATGCAACATGTTGGCATCCTGTACGTTGGCATCCTGCACGCTAGCATCCTGTACGCTGGCATGCAGCACGCTGGCATCCTACACGCTGGCATGCAGCACACTGGCATCCTACACGCTGGCATCCTATACACTAGCATGCAGCACGCTGTACAGTTGTAATTTTCTATGCACTCAGAAAATGTAGCCACATGTCATCCGACCCGAAATCCTCTCACCCACGGCCACTCATACCCTTCCAAATCCGAATCCAACACCAAAAAATCTCATAAAAACCCCAATTTTTCACTAGATCGGGGTTGGCAATTTTGGGCAAACCGAAGACAAAAAAAAAGAAAAGAACCAGAGACACTTAGAAACCAGAGAAGAAAACCTGTACGCTGGACTTCAACCTTGCACACTAAGCATACAGCCTTCATGCTATACCTGCAGTTCAAACCAGCACACCATCATCCCTCCGCATCCATTGGGGCTCTTCGTCCGCCTTGTGTCAGATCCACAACTGCGTTCAGACCGGTGCATTGTAACTTCTATTATGCAATAATATTGCCACATTTCTTTTGCTAAGATTTGTTATAGTTTTTCGTTCGTCCTCATGTACTTATTGTTTACATTCTTGCACGTTTATGCTCGATTTTACATTAGTTACGCCGTTTGCATTTAACCTAGCATGCAGACCACCCAAGGTACTCTACCTTCATTAGTTCCAGCTCATCCTCAGGCGAAGGTAGGGTCTTCTATGCTTGTCTGGTGATCTCTTAGTCTCTGTTCCATTCTATTCGAAGACCAACAATTTCGGACAGTACAGAAAATGACGCTAGAAGGAGGGCCTGACTTGTTTTTTGTTTAAATGAAATGTTGATCATGTGACCTATTCAAACGTAGTGTTCATGCTGCTACAGTGTTCACACTGCTATAGTGCTTCACACTGCTACAATGTCTACATTGCTACAGGGTTAACGCTGCTACAGTGTTTACACTGCTATAGTGCCGCTATAGTGTTTTTTTCAATAAAAACACACAAAACACATCCGTTTCAAAGCCAAATTCACCGTAATTTGCACCGAACATCAAGCCGGTCTAAGTATTGACTGCCACCAACATGGATCACCTTGCCCAACCACGCATCACCATGGAATCATCCCAAAACTCCAGCGCACGTGCCTTCATAGTCCCCACATAAGAATAGTATAACTACATCTGTGTGAAGATTCATGCCAACCTTCCTATTGACCACACAGAACAGGATGCAAAACGAAACTTCGAGCGCATATACATGGGAGGTCATGAATT
>MNCI01007082.1:538171-562213 GCA_015680685.1 Gnetum montanum
AACACACAATATGGCATATGAGCATGAGTGTAAAATTGAAAGAAAGCTCTTTCCAAAAAATAAAGAGACAAAAAAAAATAAACAAAAAAAGCAAAAAAAAAAGGAACAAAAGAGCAAAGAGCAAAAAAAAAGCCAAAAAGAAACACAAGACCCTTGACACTTCCCATACAAGCCCCAGGCGGGAAGGCAGTTGTCTTGGAAGCAAGTACTCATGTCTCAAACGCTCAAGTAACATCTCATTGCATGGCTTTGGCTCTCCGCCAACAGGTTTCCTTTAACACTAAATAGTGACCTTGCTCCTCTGAAGAACGCAACAAATCATTACATGGCTTTGGTTGTGACAACAAGTCCTCTTAAACACTAAACAAAACTCTTGTTCCGCCAAAGGACGTACACCTCATGTCTTGGTTCCAAGTCTACTAGACAATGGTCATTGACAAGGATCAACCTGACTTGTATACACACCAGAGTATCCCCCACACCAGCACAATCCCTTGATCAATTCCTAATCCCATAGTTGCAAACATCTCCTCTAGATATCATCTCCAAACTTCATTCCCCAATCCCAGGTACTTCTGAACATGGTGCGAGAACATCTGGCCAAGTGTCAAAATATAATACCACTAAGTTGCTTGTGGTGTTTTGTACTTATTTGTCGATGCCTCTTAGGTCGATTCCTCCAAGCATCAACAAAGAGAGGCCAATGAAACACCATAAAAATTTGGACCCAGCACTTTCAAACAAGAATCAAGCTAAGTCATGATGCTTCCCAGCATGACCGAAACTTGCAAACCTCAAAAATAGCATCAAACGAAGCATAATTGAACAAGAAAGAGTTCCTTGGGACCCACAGGTGACTACATTAGCATCTGGCATCAGGAATTTCAAGTTTTGGGTTCAAAATACTTGGTTTTAACCAAGTATACTCTAAGCACACCTTGGTGTACGCTGGCCAGCGTACAGCAACTTTTGAGCCCCAAACATGAGCCAAAACATGCCAGAATTTAGCATCTGGACCTCCCAAGACCTTCCCCAAGGTCCCCAGCAGCTCTCAGGCACCTGAAAATCAAATTTTGGGCCCCAAATGATGGGTTTCCATTCCTGCACGCCCAGCATACAGCCCAGCGTACACCGTCAAAAAAGGCTCAAAACAAGCACCAAACAATGAGATTTTCACCTGAAATCAACTCTCGGAGGTAGGGCAACTATTGGGCATCATCATGGGTACTTGAAAATCAAGTTTTGACCTCGAAATGATGCATTTATATGTGTGTACGTTGAGCATACATACTTTGCACGCCCAACGTACAGCCCAGCGTGCACCAACTTTTGAGCTTCAAAAACCCTCCAAACAGGCCAGAATTGAAGCTCTAGACCACCTATGACCTTCCCAAGGGTCCCCAGTAGCTCTCAGGTACTTGAAATTCAATTTGGGCTCCAAATGATGGACTTTCATGCCTATACGCTGGCATGCAGCACGCTGGCATCCTGCACGCTGGCATCCTGTACGCTGGCATCCTGTACGTTGGCATCCTGCACACTGGCATCTTGTACACTAGCATGCAGCATGCTAGCATTTTGTACGTTGGCATCCTGCACGTTGGCATCCTGTACACTGGCATCCTGCACGCTGGCATCCTATACGCTGGCATCCTGTACGTTGGCATGCAGCACGCTGGCATCCTGTACGCTGGCATGCAGCACGCTGTACAGTTGTAATTTTCTATGCACTCAGACAACACAGCCACATGTCATCCGACCCAAAATCTTCTCACCCATGGCCACTCATACCCTTCTAGATCTGAATCCAATGCCCAAAAACCTCATAAAAACCCCAATTTTTCACTAGATCGGGGTTGGCAATTTTGGGCAAATCGGATACAAAAAAAAGAAAAGAACCAGAGACACTTAGAAACCAGAGAAAAAAACCTGTACACTGGACTTCAACTCTGCACACTAAGCATACAGCCTTCATGTTGTGCCTACAGTTCAAACCATCACACCATCATCCCTCTGCATCCACTGGGGCTCTTCGTCTGCCTTGTGTCAGATCCACAACTGCGTTCAGACCAGTGCATTGTAACTTCTATTATGCAATAATATAGCCACATTTCTTTTGCTAAGATTTGTTACAGTTTTTCGTTCCTCCTCATGTACTTATTGTTTACATTCTTGCACATTTATACTTGGTTTTACATTAGTTACGTCGTTTGCATTTAACCCAGCGTACAGTATATCGGTGTACGTTCGGGGAAATCCTTGTCAGATCCGCGTGCAGACCACCCAAGGTACTCTACCTTCGTTAGTTCCAGCTCGTCCTCAAGCGAAGGTAAGGTCTTCTGCGCTTGTCTGATGATCTCTTAGTCTCTATTCCATTCCAGCCGGAGACCGACGATTTCAAACAGTACAATTATGATATTGTAGTTTCTATGAAATAAACTAAGTAAAATATAAAAATTAAGAATTCAATATAATTTATAAGAAGATAAACCCTATTATAGCCTATAAACAATGATTATGTGTTAACAAAGAGGTGTTAGCCTAGTGGTATAGGTCTTGGCCTAATAACCCCCAATCACTAGTTCAATTCTACTAGGTAACACTCAATTATAAACTTCTATAAATCTTGGGGTGTACCTATGTTTCACTTATTTGGATTCCAGTGCCCCCTTGACAATGAGTATGTATTCCTGATTTGCTGGACACATCGTAAACTCCCTAAATCATCACTAGGTTACTAAGTATTCATTGTTGGGCATACCAAGCAATAGCACTATTGGGATTACCAAATGACAATGTGTTTATCCTCAAGATTAATCTTATTCATTCCACCATATTACTAATATACATTGGAATTTAAATCATTATGCTAAGTACATGGACAAGTAAAGAATAAGAAAAGTAAACTACAAAAAATGAAACATTATGCTAAGATAAGAGTGTTGCAATGAAGGGAATTAATCAAAATCTTACTTTTGTTATGAAATATGTTAAGGTATAGGGTACTCAAATAAGAATCTAGATAATTAACTCAATTCATGCTATAGGCACTTGCTGAATGCTTCTAAAATTTACAAAAACAAACTGACATAGTCTTCCTACCTAGTGCATTAATGATGCATTGAATGTAGGAGTTGGATGTCTTTATAGGCGTTTGTCACATTTGCAACTTTGCATATTCGATGTTGTAGCCCACCAAAAGACGATTTATTATATTTTCACGACTAAGTAACTAAAACCTTGTCATCAAGCTAAATAAAATTGGGACAAAGTTATTACAAAATTTTTGAGAGCAACATTGATGTACTCACTAACTAATAGACTATATAACAAATACTTGAGTGTTGCATTACGAAACTTTATTCAAGTGGAGTTTTACAAAATGATAAAATTATGAACAAACATCAATATTTCAAAAAATTTTCAAGACCACAAAATTTCATATGGAAGGTCTTCAAGTGGTTTCAAGTGATGGTGGCCCCTCCTACCTTGATGTTTCTTGTGATTGATTAAGTACTACTGCTACTTCTCTCTCCTTGTAAAAATGATCTAGGAGCACCTTGAATGTTTCTTCATTAGTCCCTGTATCATTAATTATTCAAGCAAACTTGGCCAAGTTGGTTGTTGTGAATTCATTCCATAGATACATTAGCTTTAGAAACATCTTATTCACTTAGATGAATTATGCTATAAATTTGGTATGTTTGACTTCAAAGGCTTGTACTTGTTTCTTGAGATCCTAGTAGTCCAACATCTTTTTTGCTAGGTCTTGTGTGACTGTTCATTGTTTTATGAGTTTTTCCTTGAGGACCTCCAACCCCACATTAGTAATGATCAACTTTTATTCAGCTTCATTGTGAAGTTGGTGCTCAAATTCATATAGAGAGAACGTGATAGTGACTTATTTCTCTCATTCTTTTCTAATCCTACATATTGTGAGCATGGATATATTGGCATACCACAGATTAGCAAGCTCCATATATTGCATCATATTCTTGATTCATAATTATTTCATTTTGATATTGCTTAATTGATTGTAGTGATTCCATCAAGGGTAGATTATCACTTGGGATTAATAGTTTGTTGGATATCAATATTTAATTTGACCCTCACTGATGAGTGGTTTGGGTATCCCAACACTCTACTATGCAAGTCACGAGCGCACATGCATGACCAGATCATAATCCATGGATAGCCAATGTAAGTATGCTAGAAGTTGATAATTGGTTAGTGATTGCTATCTTCCCACCTTAGGCTAGTGAAGTGCAAGTAGTATGGTTTAACTCTTAGTGACATATATGATATCTTGATGTTGTTGGCTCATATTACTCCTAAGCGTATTGCAAATGAGAGATGAAAATAAAGTCTAAGTCTAAACGATAACAGAAATAGAAATCTACTCTAGCCTATGGCAATGAGTAGTTGTTTCTGGCTTGTCGTTAACGTCTTGGGCTTAGGTAACCATCACTAGGATTACCAAGTAAGTTTAGTACTAAGCAAATCAAGTAAAACCACTACTGGGTTATCAAGTGATTATACTTAATGCTCGAAACTAGTCGTACTAATTCTGCTTGACTAATAAATGTGAAAAAGTAAAGTACTTTGGAAATGTAAAGAACTATACTAAAGTAAACATATTAAGGAAATGACAATTAAACTAAGTAAATAAATTAGCTAAGTAAAACAAAGAAACTAAGTAGATGCTACAATGATAATAAGTAATCTCAATCTTTATTGCTGTGCATAAATTGTGCCCAAGTATAACCCACTTGAATAAAGATTACATTCAACTGCTCAACACCACACTATAGGCATTTACTCTATGATTGAGTGTAAGCTAAAAAAACAAACTACAATAGTTTTCCAAAGACTATAACGAAAGTTTTTTTGTTGATGCAACCAATTGTTGGTATTTATAGGGATGATCAAGACCTCCTACATCACATGAATGATGACGTAGGTAGAGCTGCAATGTCATAGATACGATATTGTAGATATGATATCATAGCTTATTAATGACACATTTTATCACTCACCATCTTAATATCTTTGTGTAATCCAACTTAATTTTTGAAGTGTTTTTTAAACTTTTTTTACTTGCTTACTATTAGTTTTGGAACGAAATCATTAAAACTCATTTTTTATGGCTACAAATCTTTAGCTCCACCAAGGCATTAATTCCTCCAAATAGCTATAGTCAAATTCTATGAGCACTTAGACTTTTTGCTGCAGGCACTTAGAAATATTCTAACTTTCGAATAGACAAACTACAAGAGTTTCCCTACTTGACTGTTAAAATTTTTTTCCCAATTGTGCGCCTGGGCACTGTATTTATAGACCCGGGAGTAAGCTGAAAATAATCATTCTAATAATTAGAGTAACCGCTTTAATAATAATCGCTCTAATAAAAATAACCGCTCTAATAATTAAAGTAACTATTATAATAATAACCACTCTAATAATTAAAGTAACTGCTATAATACTAACCGCTCTAATAATTAGAGTAACCGCTTTAATAATAACCACTCTAATAATTAGAGTAACTGCTCTAATAATAACCACTATAATAATTAGAGTAACCACTTCATTAACTAGTACATTCAAAAACACTCAACTTTCTTATTTAATAAACATTGTTCATTTATGGTTGACCATCCCATGTGACACCTCATTTGTGGTATTTGTGGTCATTGTTGTGCGTCTTGTTGTGTTTTTTTATAACGATCACATCTATGGAATCATTATATGGTTTTTCGATAATCGCTTAAAGCTGTTACAAACACAATCACATTTATGGAACACAGAATCATTACAAACAGTCACATTTATGGAACCAAACCATTACAAACCATTGATTTTCGGTGACGGCCACATTTATGAAAACGAAACAGTTGGTTTTCCCTACCGTTACAAGTGTTGTTGCCTTATTTAATAACAATGGTACGTTCAAGAACACTCTACATTCTTATTTAGTAAACGTCATTCATTCCTGACGATCCCACACAAAGCAATGGCGCTTCATCTGCAGTCACTATTGTGCTTCTTGATTCTCGTCTCGATTGTTACTGCCGGAGCACCGGTGGTGGTGGAGCAGTCGTTGGATGTAGCAGGGGCTCTGCAGCGGGCCACGTCCAAGGCCGCAGCCAGAATGCCGGAGGAGTTTCTGAACTCGGACTCAGACCTCGACTCAGAAGACGGACTTACGCTGACACTGTTGCACCGGGACGTGTTCAGTAACGCAAGTGTCGCGGACAGACTACGTATGCGGCTGCTCCGCGATGCAGCACGCGTGGAGGCACTGACGCGGCGTACGCAGACTGCATCTATGAACAAGTCGGACGGCGCCGGTTACGCCTACTGGAAACAGCGGCGGCAGCGACCTGGGACTGGCCGTGACTTTAGTAGCCCAATAGTTTCGGGGCTGTCGGACGGCAGCGGCGAGCACTTCACGCGAATGGGCGTGGGTGTGCCACCCAGGTACAACTTCATGGTGATGGACACCGGCAGCGACTTGGTGTGGATCCAGTGCAAGCCTTGTGTGCACTGCTACCGTCAGAAGGACCCCGTCTTCGACCCGGACGCGTCCTCGTCCTTCCGTCACGTCCCGTGCACAGCGGCTCTCTGCCATAAGCTCGACGTCAGCGGTTGCAGAAATGACAAGAGGTAACTTGCGTTTCCGTTCCTGCCAGCGGGTGGGTATAGTTGGCTTATAACTCGGGGGGAATTGCAGGTACTGCTTGTGGGTATGGTTGGCTTATAATTGCGTGGGAATTGCAATTGCAGGTACTGCTTGTATAAGGCATCGTACGGAGACGGTTCTTTCACGGTGCGGATGGGTAATACCGCAGGTGGCGCTGGGTTGCGGTCACGTCAACGAGGGCCTCTTCGTGGGTGCGGACGGCCTGCTGGGGCTGAGACGCGGCTCACTGTCGCTGCCGTCGCAGGTCCGGACGCAGTTCTGGAAAACGTTCTCGTACTGTCTGGTGGACCGGCGCGCGCCCGTGGGGACCTCCAACACCCTCATCTTTGGGCCTTCGGCAGCACCGCGAGCGGCTGTGTACACGCCTCTGCTGAACAACCCGCGCGTGGACACCTACTACTACGTGGGCTTGGAGGGCCTCAGCGTGAGCGGGCGGCGCCTGGCTACCGTGACCGCCGAGCTCTTCCGCATGGACACTGCCACCGGCACCCGTGGCGTCGTTATCGACTGCGGCACGTCCGTCACACGGCTCGTCTTGCCCGCTTACAACGCACTCCGTGACGCCTTCGTGGCCGGGACGCGGCACCTACGTCCGGCGGCCGCGTTTTCATTGTTCGATACGTGTTATGATCTGTCGGGGATCCGCTCTGTGCAGGTGCCCACTGTGGTTATGCATTTTGCCGGCGGCGTGAACGTTTCGCTGCCGGCGTCCAATTTTCTCACCCCCGTGGACGCTGCCGGCACCTTCTGCCTGGCCTTCGCCGGAACCACGGAAAGGCTGAATATAATCGGGAACATACTGCAGCAGGGTTTCCGTGTTGTATTCGACGGCTACGCTAACCGCCTGGGCTTCGCTGCCGGCTCGTGTTCCTAGTCTTCAAAGAGTTAGGATGTCTGCCGCCGTGTTCCTGGACACCGCCACTGTGGCGGGCTGTGTGTGGTTATGGTGGTTGTTATTACGTTTGTTAATAATTACATAATAAAGTATTTGATATTACGACATCTTGTCCATTTGTTGTCGTAAAACCAAGCTAAAAATTTCTTTTCAAAGGATGTGGAGGTTGGTTTGAAAAATCAATTGTGCGTTGTTGGTTTTCCAAGAACTACGTTGTTGTCCTAGGGGTGTCTATGCAAGCTTTTTCCTGCAAAATTTCACAGCAGCTGTGGTTGGGTGTCTTCAAGCGTCAATTGCAGAGTTTAGTATGCAAAAATTGCAGGTCTTAGTGTTGACTATGCTGGGTTCAAAGAATTCAACAACTGCTGTGAAAATGCAGTAAACACCCAAATCACCAACCACAACTACACTAGGCTAATTGCCAGTGAACTCATTAATTGCGGAGACATGGCATCAGGTGCAGGCTGTTATAAGATTTCGCAAAACAAGCGCACCAGGTGGTAAAAATGAAAATAGAACATACGATAAGAAACACACTTCCGTGGAAAAAAACGTGCTCACGAAGGTCACGAAGTGGGCAAGGAGATATAAGAAAATTGTTAAGAGTAAAAGAATATTGCCTGGTTGTTACTATTAATATACTTTTACAAAACCTACAATTTCCAATCTTCGTAAACTGCGCTGTTATGTTATTTTTTATATGTAAATTGTAATGTTATTCATCGGTTACGTTAATCTATATTTGCAATGTTTTTTATATATTAAGTTAACCTATTATACTAATGTTAAAATTGCGTAAACATTGAATGTTGCAATACTTTTAACACAATGATAACAAATTCTGCAATTATTGAAGCGGTAGCTCCACAACGGTAGCTGTTGTTTCCTAGTTTAAAAGGTTTTTTATATTCTTCTGCTTTTAAGTTTTATTTACTCCTTAGTTACGTTTCCGTTCTTCACAGACATGGCAAGAGCATCAAACCAGTTTTGTTACTTGGTTCGCTGTACTACAGAATTGCATAAAAAATCAGAGATGTCAGCCAACGTGCCGCCAAATCGGCAAACTTAGCTGGTGGCAATGCAGGAGCCAACATGCGATGATCTGATTCGAAGAAATTCACTGTGGATGCAATCATTGCGGAGACATGGCATCTGGTACACACTTTTAAAAGTTTCAAAAGCCCAAAATGTGGAAAATAAAAAAAATCGAAAAAGATGCATTGCAGAAACACATATAAAAACTACAATTTAAGAATGGAAAATACCAGAACAAACACACATTGCCTATCGGGAAAAAACGTTTTTACCAATTGGGAAAGGAGTTAAGAAAATTGTTAATAGTAAAAGAAAATTGTCTGGTTGTTGCTATTAATATAATTTTACTTAGACAACTGATTGAAAACGGGCTTCAACAGCAAGTCAAGTCAAGGCGCTGCTGTAATGTTATTTATTATTATTTCTAGATTGTAATGTGTTAGGTTAATCTTCTTAAAAATGTTACAATTTTATTATTCTTTTGTTATTGATGTATAAGTATTTAATGTTGCAATATTTTTAACATACTCATAACAAATTTTGCTATCCTCATTCCTCTTTTCAACTTGTGAATGAAGAGTTTGATGAATGTTTATTGAAGCTTATTAAGGATAATCTTAAAGTGGATGTTTAAAAAATCTTAATATGCTAACTAAAGTAAAACTTTAAATCTTCAAGAGTATGGTAAAGCTTATTAAGAGACATGGGGTCAAGCTTGGATGCAACCATTTGAAAAGAGGTTAGGCTTTTACTAATCTATTAATTCTCTTGGAACGTTGCTTAGCGAGAGGAACATTGAGCACTTGAGTGATGATCCTTTTTATGGTAAATCTTACAAAGGAGAAATGAAGACATTAATAAATCTATTAAGTATTAAAATTTGTTTAACAAAGAATGCCAAGAATAATTTTAAATGAAAGTTACGATATCCTTTTAAAGCTTATAATGGAGAAATTAGGATGCTAACCAAATGAAAGCAAAAAGTATTCTAAATAAAAGTGGAAGATAGATTCAACTCCCTCGAGAAGAGAGCATATATAGGCTATGCAAGTTAGAAGCCCTTGAGTTTCATGTGTTTCTTTTCTATGCTAACTAACCATTTGAGATAGCACTATAATGTTGAAGCATGAAACTTATATGATTTGTTTTTGTTGCTCCCATTGGTGCTTACCTAATTGGTAGACCTTGTCTTTATTTTTCATAAAACTGTAATATTTGTCCAATAAGTCTTATGAGTCTTAGGATGTAATAAAGCTTTAATTTCAATTTTTAAACATTTCAAATTAATAATGAAAGACACAATGGATAATGAAATGCTTTGATATATTTTGATGTGTTCTTTGATAAGTCTTAAAAACCTCATTAAATGTCCTCAACATTGATAATTCTAACTTTAAAAATTGTAGTAAATTTTTCACTTAATATCATATTGAAGTCTTAATGAGTTTTAAAAAGGACACTTGAGAAAGACATATTCTTCATCATCCACTATTGCTTCTACACAAAATTTACATATGCATTGGTATCTTGGAAGATTAATCTATCATTTTGTCTTGATTAAGTGGTAGTATGATCCAACCTGAGCATGAGCAATCCCAACTTTAATTTGCATTGTATTTGTATCAAAAAAAATAACTAGGCTTTTGTGTTAAGGATCCTCCTTGAACTTGATGTAAGTATGATTGTTTTTTATTGAGTCTATTTCCACATGCTCTTAAGAAGCTTCTCTTAAATCATTATTCTAAGTTTCCTGGGTTTCAAGTTTAAACTTTCATCTTGCATATTCAATTTTAAAGTTATTTTCCCTACCCAAAACTATCATTTCTCTTAAATGACATTATAAAATTTTGTTGAGAAGTGTATCCCAAGTTTAACAAGCATTTGATACAATCTAATAAATTGATGAAGAATTAGAATTTCTACAAGAAATATGTTTACTTGAGTTAAACAAATGTTACATGGAATTTGACATGACACCTTGAACTCTCAAAACCAAAAAATATTTTTAACATATTTCAAATATCTGTTGCTGCTACTACTGATACTCAAAATTATTAGAGTAGCTTAAACATTACTCTTTGATAACATATCACAAGCTATGGGCATATTATCTTTTTTAAGTTTAATTTTTTCCCAAATTAACATTTTGATGAGCAACTAAGTATACTATACACCCAACCATACAATGCACAAGCATTGTAAATTACCATGTCATGCATTGTAAATTACCATGTCATAATCCATAAATAAACTAATTCTTCTTGACTAATAAATGTGGAAAAGTAAAGTACTTTGGAAATGTAAAGAACTATACTAAAGTAAACATATTAAGGAAATGACAATTAAACTAAGTAAATAAATTAGCTAAGTAAAACAAAGAAACTAAGTGGATGCTACAATGATGATAAGAAATCTCAATCTTTATTGCTACACATGAATTGTGCCCAAGTATAACCCCCTTGAATAAAGATTACGTTCAACTACTCAACACCACACTATAGGCATTTACTCTATGACTGAGTGTAAGATAAAAAAACAAACTGCAATATTTTCCCAAAGACTATAATGAAATTTTGTCATTGGTGCAACCAAGTGTTGGTATTTATAGGGATGATCAAGACCTCCTACATCGCATGAATGATGACATAGGTAAAGCTACGATGTTGTAGATACGATATTGTAGATGTGATATCATAGCTTATTGATGACACATTTTATCACTCACCATCTTAATATCTTTTTGTAATCCAACTTAATTTTTGAAGTGTTTTTTAAACTTTTTTTACTTCCTTACTATTAGTTTTGAAACCAAATCATTAAAACTCATTTTTGATGGCTACAAATCTCTAGCTCCACCAAGGCATTGATTCCTCCAAATAGCTGTAGTCAAATTCTATGAGCTAATGGCTTATAAACATATAAATTAATCATAATTTTTAAAATGTAAACAACTAATTTTTTAGAAAATATTCAATGATGAGTGGTAGGATATTCTAACACTCTACCATACAAGTCATGAGTGCACACACATGACCAAATTGTAATCTATGGATGGGCAATGTAAATATGCTAGAGTTGATAGTTAATTCATGATCGTTTTCTTCCCACCTTGAGCTAGTGAAGTGTGAGTAGTATGGTTTAGCTCTTAGTGAGGTATATGATAGGTTGATGTTGTGAACTCATATTACTCCTAAGCATAAACATAATGAGAGTGAGGATAAATTCTAAGTCTAAGTGATAACAAAAATATAAATCTATCTTAGCCTACAACGATGAGCATCCATTCTTGGCTTGTCGTACACATCTTGGGCTCTTGTAATCGTTATTGGGATTACCAAGTTAGTTCATTATTGAGTGAATCAAGTGAAACCACTACTAGGCAATTAAATGATTACACTTTAATGCTCGAAACTACTCGTACCTTACTGATAATTCATGTTTTTCATAGGCAAAGATATAAGGTATCCAACATTAGGGATCCAATATATTAGGACCAATATCGAAGCACAATTTCTGATATCAGATATCCAATATCATGAGATGTGTGATTGCCTCTAAATACAACACTTAGATGCATGATTCATCATGTTCTTTTGTTAATAGAGTAGTTAAACTCTTGTAGTTTTATTCTGCAATCTTAGAGAATAGTCAATGAGTGCCCACAATGTGGATTTAAGTTAATTGTATGGTGTATTATTTGAGTGGAAATGTACCTAGACACATTCCATGAACGATAATAAGATCAAGATTGATTCTTATTCATTACAGCACTTCAACTTAGATTAGATTTACTTTCCATGTACTTAGTTAATATTTAGTTTTCATGTACTTAGTTAATATCTACATTTCATGCAAGTTAATCAATTGGCAAAATGAGCGTGACCAGTTTCAAGCATAAACACGTATTCGCTTGGTAATCCTAGCAATGTTATTGTTTGGTTCACCTAGTAGCATAGATCTTGGTAATCCCAATAGTAGATGGGTTCAAGACATGTACAACAAGTTGGGAATAGACACTCATCGCTCGTAGGCTGGTTTAGCATTTATCTTTCTATTGTTAATTAGAGTATATAATTAATTTCTCTATAGATGAGCTTGAAGCAAGGATAGATAAGATGTGGGAGTTGATGAACGACAAAGTTACAACTTACATGAAAATGATAGAGAAGAGAGTAATGCAACAAGAATCAAGTGATCAAATAAGAAGAGGAAAATTAACCAAGAAATAGCTAGGAAAACTTATAAACAAAAAGGGAAAATTGCTATGGAAGAAGAGGCTATAGACTCAACCAAAAAAGAGGATGATGGATGTGACATCTGCCTTTATGACCATCCAAAGGGCTATTGTCTAGTCACGTTACATCTACATGAGTACTGGACTTTTGCTTTGAATCCCAAGTTTGTACAACAACAAATGCCTAGGAAATTACCTTACTCACAAGGTAATTATCGACAATCCTACAAGCAACCATACTATCCTAGCGGGACTTCTTATTAGCCTTGAAACAACTATCAACCGTGATAGCAAAACCCACAGTCATGGGGAAGGCCATCATCAAATCACTATCCTTACTACCAGTCAGACCCATATGGATATTATGTCCAACAACCTATTTCCACAACGGGTTCTACTTCCTCTACCTCAAATCACTACTATCACTCTCCCAAATATCATCAACCCGCAACATCTTCTATGAGATTACCACCTAATGCCTCTTACCCTTCATCATATCCTCAATATTCTCATACTTTCCTCTATCACATGTCAT
Organism: Gnetum montanum; assembly: GCA_015680685.1. Lineage (NCBI taxonomy): Eukaryota > Viridiplantae > Streptophyta > Gnetopsida > Gnetales > Gnetaceae > Gnetum > Gnetum montanum. The sequence goes on from MNCI01007082.1 coordinate 551,571, forward strand.
TGCTAATAACACAAGAAGGTTTGGCACCACAACATCAATAGAAAAATGCCACTTGTGCTTGAACATACATGAAAATGATAGGGCTAGTAGATCTCCACCAAAACCTTGGAACTGTGCTTTCTTTAGGATGGTTCCAACGTGTGAGCACAAAGCTTGTAGACCTACTAGCACATCAAAACTCACACAAGGCCAATCTAGGACAACACCCTTCCTCTCCAAAACAATGTCTCTTGATCATACACAAAAGTCAACAACCATCACCACTCCAACACAAGACATAAAAGATAAACCTATCACTATGGAAAGATAGAAACCTCCATGCATCATTAATAATGATAAAGGATGTAGTTGTAGGCTAGAAGTTAGAAATATTAACACAACCCCTATACTGACCCATCATAAATTTAGAAAGAAGTGTATGAGCAAAAACCAATTTATGCAATAGCCACTAAACCAAAAGAAAGCTAATGGCTTGAAAATGAGTGTAAAATTGTTTCAAAGATGCATGGAACTAGCCAAACCACTTATTAATTCTTGTTGCAATCAACAACTCAGTAGTGGGGGAGATACCCCATCCTAAATAAAGAAATAATAAGTGTTTTTCACCTTTTTTGTATTACAAATTTTTATCATTTCCCTATGTCTTTCCATATTTTCTAATTCTTAATGTTTTTTCCATTTCTTGTTATTTTTGTTTTTTATAATTTTCTCTTTTCTTGAATCATTTTCTTTATGTTGTATGAATGTCTTTTATGTTTGTTCTCATAATATTGCCAGGTCATGATGTATAAGTCAACACTATGTGTTAGGTTTTTGTGCTATGCTATCAAGATGATTGGGTAAGTAATTGTATGAAGTAGTGAGACCATCTCATCCATCCCTCTAGTTCTCTAAATAAAAAGGTCTTTTGTCATGAAAACAATTTGGTTTTTCTTTCATGAAACTAAAATTCATCAATGATCATTGTACCTTGAAGAGAGAGGGAAAGACCAAGTGGGAATGGCAAGGGTGTGCCCTCAAGGAGACTTGTTGGGTTCTTTTCTTAACTTCCTTTGTGTGGTTTATGACTCCTCATGGAACGTATCATCACTCCACTATTGATTAATAATAGAAAGCTAAAATTCTTTGCATGGTGTGGTTCCCATCCAAAAATCCTAAAAATATAAAATGCAAAAAACAATTAGTAATGAATATTCAAAGCACACCACTTAGATGAAATAATGGGCTACAAGCATAAGTTATGGGACTGGAAAGATATGTTACCCATGCCTAAGGAAAACCCTCTAACTAAGGCCCTTCCTTCCTTCTTCTCTTTTCTTCTTTTTTTGAAGTTATGATCATTCTTTGTGATCATTATGGACTCATGGTGGTCAACAGAAAGAAACACATCAATGCAAGGTCACCATTAATGGTATGGACTTGGTTTGAGCTTGGATGGATAGGTATGACAATTATTTTAATCACACTTGAGACAAGAACCTATTACGGACATGATTAAGTACCTTACATCCCTATCTCTGCAATCCATTCTCATTCCATTTCACTATTGCGTGTAATGATGCACCTTTTGGTTTTGTGTGGTATAGTGAAACATCCCAACCAAGGTATTTGTGTGTCATTTGGAACAAATACATTATCTACATTTAACTTCTAAGGTTCCCATGAACATCTCTAGATGTGGTTATGCAAGGGCATTATGGTAGGAGCCTACTTTGGGAAGGATCCACTGGCATAACTTTTGTTGATCATGCCTTTAAACTAAGCTTCACATCTTCTAGAACATCAATGATGGTTTCTCTAAATTTATGCATGCTTTTGGAACTACTTCTTATCAATTTTAATTAATTTTTCCTACTTCTCTATCTTAATACCCTTCAACTTCCAAAAAATTTCTTGGCCATCTTCTGCATTAGATCTTTGGTTTTAATTATTTGAAAACGTGTCCACTTCTAAAGTTACACTTATTAGTTATGAGCGCTAGGGATGCCCACTTTGAAATTTTTCCAACATTCTATTTTCAAACATTATGGTAACTAATAATAATTAATCAAAATAACATGAACAACTTGATGATTTTAGTTACCTCATAGCCTTGGGCATAGTACCCTGTCATCACCTTATGCTTATATGCAAATTAAGGGATCCAAAAAGGGTTAATTATTAAGGAAATTTTACCAAAACTAATGTTGATTCTTTGGTGATTGTAGGTGATGCTAAAAGGGATGTCTAAGAAAGATGGTCTTTTGTTAGGCATGAAAACGAAGCCAAGAGAGGAACAATGGAGGACATGCCCATGGACAAATAGTAGCACATATAGGATAATGGATCAAACATCACATGATTACTTGATCCATGGAATGGTGAGAAGAAATTTTAGTTCATCCTTCAAGAACATTCTATGTAACCAAAGAAGCATCAACATAATAATTAAGGTTGGAAGTCTACCACCGCTAGCAGCAGCAAGAAGAATCATCTTCAAGAGCTTTTTGAAGACCTCTGTAAATTTTGTAATCTTCAATATCTATCTAGTCTTTTTGTCACTTGGTTATTTTGTCTACATCCACTCTAATAAAACTTTGTAATGGATAGATTTGACAATAATAACACAAAACAAAACAAAATGAAATAGTTTGATGTAGTCTTTAAGTTCCCAGCAATGATGGCTCCTCCATTGGTTTCTTTTCCTTATCATCAAGCTTCTAAAATTGGTATCAATTTAGGAGTGCCTAAATGTTTTCCTCTTTTGACCTAGGATCATGTATCATCCATGCATATTTGGTGATGTTTGATGGTTTCAATACTTCCCATGGGCATGGTAAAAATCTTATAGACCTTCGCACACCAAACCACAAACTACCTTCTTTCTTCCTCAAATGCCTTGGCCACCTTTTTTAGTTCTTAGTAATTGTTCATTTGACAGGCTAGGTTTGCTGCTACATCTTTCTATCCCTGGTAGCTAGCTTTTACAATTTCTAGTTTAGAGTTTGCAATGTGTAGTTTCTGTTGGGCATCCTTCCTATTCGCAAACTCCTTCTCATACAAGGCATAGACTACCACTACCTATTGTTCAAGCTCATTTCTTTGCCTATGAACATGGCCAAGTTAGCATACCAAAGGTTTGCAAACCCCATGTACTTGATAAGATCTTCTATTTGTAGGTCATTATTTTTTACTTTAGCTTGGTGAACATGGATGAGGCTATCTAGAGTTGGCCATATATATTTCCTTCTTGTTGATCTACTTATACATGTCCACCTAATCTCTAAATTTTTCTTTGAGTCTTTCGTGCTTTTTGGCCTCATTTTCCCACATGCTTATTTCAATTGCTAATTTTTGATTAATGTATAGATTTCGTCTATTAATAGGAGGTGATTTTCTTTGGTCAATTTATTCATATCTTAATTGACTCAAATGAATTATTCTCACAATTGATGAATGCTTTTCTTGAGAACAATTTTCTACTTTTCAATATCCATCAACCTTGTGTTATTTGCAGCAAGTTTCTTGTTCTCTTCTTTCAAGACAATAATGGCTTTGGCATGCACATATGTTTGTGCTTCTATGACTGATGTGTTCCACATAACCTTTTCCTTCTCCATCTTAACTTGGATATTTGTTACTATTAACTACCTCACTTTCTCTATTCTAAAGGCTTATAGCTGATCTAGGGCTATGTACTGTGCAAGGTCTTTTTTCTCTACTCTCAAAGCTACTAACTCAGCTTATAACCTCTACACCTCGTTCCTAGCATGTTCTACCCTTGTTTCTATCATGACCAGCTTTCCTTTAGTTGTAATTATATCATATTGGACTACAGTGATATCACAAGGGATATTAAAGAAATTTTTCATAACTTTCCCTATTTGCAGTAGTCAATCAAAGACATTTTCATGTTCTGTTGGGATCATGGATGTTCCAACTAACATTTGCACATCTTTGCCTTTCATGATATCTACTAGTGGTACAAGGAAAACATTAAATGATTATTTAATATGATTAATAATAACTTCTATTGCTCCTGCTACATCTAAATGTTGCATCATCACTATTGTGGCTCCTTCCTCAATTTCTAGCATAACCTCAAAAAATGCAATGTTCCTTGAGATTTGTTATGCCCAGTCATCATCTCCTCCCATGTGTAGAAATACCTACCCACTAGCAATTCCTATTGATATCATAGACCTTATAGAGTTATCCCTTACGTGGTACAAGGTCAAACCTTCCCTTGTTCCCCAACTAATTTTTTTTCCTATCTACTACAAGTGACTCATGGAAGGTCTATAATGTTGTTGTGCAAGTGGAGCTCTTTGCTCAAGTCTATGACTAGCAGGTAGTGATCCACTAGGTCTTGCTTGTTGTTGTTGTCTAGTTGCTAGAAGATTACTTGTTGGTGTAGAACCTGCTTCTCCCTCAATGCCTATTGCCCAGCGGTAATGGTTTAAACATTTCAACATACAATGCATTCTAGGATTTTCCTAAAACATCATATGTGTATCCCAAAATCCCTACTTGCTTGCACAAATTTCTAAGTAGACAATGAAATGGTAATGTAAGTTTCCCTGCCTTCCTTTCTTCAAACCTCCTTTGGATTTCCAAGAAGATCACATGAACTATGTTAGCATTGAATTTTTCCTATAGAATTGCACTTCCTCTAGTTGCATAAGTGCAAATCCTATTGAGTCTCTTGGTTGGGAATAAGTGATAAGTTACGATCTTAAAGTAAATCTTCTCTTTAGTAGTTAATTCGCTATATTCTTTATCTTCTTTTCCATAGCCTGTTTGCAGCCATAACTTTTTTGCTTCGATGTTGAATCTAGGAAATATTTGGGCTACATTGGCTTTAACATTTAGGATATTTAGTGCCTTTACAATGGCTTGAATAGAATAAGGCACTGAGACTCCTTCAACTTCGACAATTACATCATCCTGCTTATTCTTCCAAAATTGGTATACTTCTCCTAGGCACCATTCACCATTTTTTGATAGATTTGGAGGAGAGGCTTGCAATTGCATTTTGACAATTTCTGGTGCAAACTTCATGAATGGTCCAAAATTTAATTCCACAATGACTATGGACATGATAGACTTCTCTTGAATGTCTTGGAGGCATTTTGTTGATAGCGTGAGGTGTTGTCCTTGTTCTGGAGCTAGTGGTGCTTCTACCTTAGCTTGTGTGGATTGTTCAATAGTAGGAGTTTATTCATGAATGCTAAAGGATAGGGCATCCTACTCTACTTCTTATGTTTGTTCTCTAGCTTACCCTCTACCTTGGCCTCTTAGTCTTTTGCTTCCAAGTTATGAGGGTCCTTCCGCTACGGGTCTTTTGGGAGCCATTTGTAATCATCAAGAATTCAAGATTAGCAAAGGATTTTGAATAGGTTTCTAATAGCTCATAATCTTTTCTCGTATTATTGGTTCTATTTAAAATACTCCTTTATTATTATTTATGGCTTTATTATTATTGTATAGTTAGAAAAATATTAAAAAGAAACCTTTAATTTTTATATCTCTGATTGTTATGGCCTCTCATACTTATCATTTTCTTATTTATTGTACCATTAGATGGTTAACTAGAAGAATCGGTTAAGTTCATCAGCTTTTATTTTATTAATTGATTAAAATATTTTTGTTTGTTATTTATTTTTATTGTTAACATATTCTTCTAGTGTTAGAAAAACTTGGCTCAAATTCTCCTAGCTACATACAATTCTCTCCCCCACAACTAAGTTGAGCACTCCAAGATCAAAAAGGTTTAAGAATTACGGAAATTGGAGCTATGATGATAGAGTTATGATGTTTGGAGGTTTAGGTGTCAGAGGCTCAAAAACCTGCATGAACTCCCCTTGGTTTGAAATGTGAGAATGAAAAATTTTCTAACTCCCCATGCATATATATATATATATAGATTTTTATATGTGCAATATTATAACTACAACATCGTAAGGCATACAACATCATAGATATGACATCATCGCTGAAAATTTTTGGATTTTTTGTAATTTTTGATGAAAAATTTTAGTCAAATGGATAGTTTGGAAGATGTAAAAGTTATCTAGAGGGTCTTTGATTATGGATGATGCTCAAATTATGAAAATTTTTTAGTTGAAATTCATAAAGAAGGAATCTTTGGCCACGAAGGTTAATTAGATGTATAAGGGATGGTAGTGAGAATTGCCAAAAGTATGATTAGGTGTACAAATATAGGAAAGTGAAAATTGATGTTTAAGTGTCTTGGAGGCACAAGATGATGTGGAATTGGTAGTCATGTATGAGATACAAACGTTATACAAGTGGATCCTCCCCAAACCAGGCTTCAACCCTTAGTGTTCTTGTATAACCACACCTAGAAGTGTCTGTAAGCACTCAAGGAGTTAAGTGTAGAGCATACCTATCTTGCAAAGCACACATGTTAGTATTGCTAAAATCAGAAAATAATACTATATTACACAAAATCATCGAAGTATGATGATATATACCAGTGAGGTAGAGTGGGATTAAAAAGGATTGCAGAAATTGGGACGTGAGGTGTCTTACCAAAGGCATAATGAATTCTTGAGCATGATGCATCGTTAAAGTGATCATTAGCCTTTCTGTCCAAGATATAAACCAATTCATACCACTTACCAGTGACATCTTATTGTCTCATCCCAAAACTAGCAACCATAAGACTACCATTGCTACAAGAAGCATTATCACTTGACAATGAAGTTCAAGGAAGGAGTTTATTAATAGCACACTTTATTTTTGAGATTTCAAAGAAGTCGCCTACCTTCAAGCATGGGTAAGATGTTTTTCTAGTGAGACCCCTAGAAATTTTTGTTTTGTGAATTTATTATATTTTTACTCTATTAACCTTACTAGAGGACTACTTTTAGGCATGGATAACATGTCTTTCCAATGACATGGTAAGGTAGCACTTATTGTACTCATCCATTCATTTCTCGTTAGAACTTAAGAAAATAATATAATCCCTTATTGTAGTAGTCTTAGAGAATTTACAAATCCCTTGATGTCACACCTTTTACATTCCCACTTGGTTCTTTACTTTTCTATCTAGGCATAATGATCAAAAGTTTATTTTAGTTTTATTGTGAAAAGAATATCATTATGGACATGATAAGAACCTCTTATTATTGAAAATGAGTGGATGGATGATGTGGTATCATTATATATAGAATCATCCTTTCAATGATTTGATAACATAGGGTAACTTTCACATTATTAGGACTACATCTTACTTTGTTCCCTTGCACTTTATTGGAAAATTAATAAAAATATGTATAAGAAATCTAATGGAAAATTATAGAAAAATGATAAGAATGGAAAAAGGAAGAAATAATTTAAAAAATATTAAAGAATATAAAATGATTAAGAAATGGAAAAAATATAAAAGAATGGAAAAGATATTAAAGAATGTGAAAATTTGCTAAGAAATTTAAAAAGTATAACAAAAAATTGTAAAAGAAAAAAAGTTGAAATGCACTTATCAACTCCTAAGTCAAGATAGGACATCTCTCCAATGACTAAATTCATGAGTGAGGGTTCAGAAAATGGATCCAAGATCCCTAGTATCATACACTCTAGGTTTCTCATTTATTATCCTTACTCATTTAGATTTTCATTTATTATCCTATGTGACATTAATAATTATCAAGTTTTGGTCTTTTGGAGATACATATTCTGTTAGACAAAATGGTCTTTCCATTTCAGAAGCTCCAACTATATTTTCTTGTTTATTTTTAAATTCAAGTTTGAGTATCCATTTCCACTATCTATTGGTGTATGATTATGGTTTAGGATGTTCTTGTGTAAATTCTAAATTTGGATCATTTTCTTAAGATAGGAGTTAATAAGTGAGTCAAGTTTTTCCATGCATATTTTGAGCAGTTTTATGCTCTCATGTCTTAACCATTGGGTGTCTTTTGGTTTAGTGGCCATTATTTCTTCTTATGCACACACTTGTTCTTCACACTTGTTGTGGGTTGATGTAAGGATCATGTTGATACTCTGAAGTTTTGGTCCATGACTACATCCTTCTTTATCATCAATAATGCATGGAATTCTTTGCATATGTATGGCTCCTTACTCATTTTCCTTGAAAATTTCCAAGAATAAGTATCTTATTCCTAACTTAGCATCAATTGTGCTAAGTCATGCTCTCCCCATAATAATAGGAAAGTCCCTATTATCATTCTTCACGTTGATCACTAGAAAATCTACTAATTAAGACCACCCATTGATAGTGGTCACCACATCTTCTATTTGTTCCAAAGGGATGGTGATTTACTAATCTGCAAGATCTAGCCTTACATTACACTTTTTTAATGGTGATAGGTTTCATGCCTGGTATGTTTCTTAAGATATTGAATTAATCCTAAAAACTGAGTCTAGTAGAGCTTTGCATGGTGAATTTCCAGCAATTTGTAGATAAATCAAAGGATTTCTAAGATCTATTCTTTGCTTAAGAAGTGCTATTTCCTTTATCCAATCTAATATTATATCAATTAGCATGATAGTTGTTATATTTTAATTTGATTGTTGTGGAAGCATGGTGTTTCTAGGAGGATTTGTCATTGCAGGAACATGATTGGATGAAGTCCTTACTTTACGAGCTTTTCTAGACTTGCTCTAAATAAATGACGTTTTCTAGATTTTCCTTTAGTAGGAAATGGTGGTGCTAGTGGTAGAGAGTTAGGAGATTAGATTGATGAACTAGTTGTTGGTTGATGTGCATAAGGATTTGGATTCATTTTTAGAGTAGTGGGCCTATAATACTCTAGCAGATAGCAATGAAAGGAAGTATGGACTGAATCATTTCCCAGATGATGAGTCATGGTCTGTCAAGGCCAGTTATTGGAGCCCAGTTATCGGAGCCCTATTATTGGAGCCCTAATACAAGATATGGTTTGTTAGGCCCAATTATTGGATCCCCAATATCGGGGCTGCCTTAACTAGGTTACATATACGGGGGCCCATATACGCGGCCCCGTTGACGCATCCACCCATGCATCAACACGGCCCCATTTACAAAAAGTCTATTTTTAGCCTATAAATAAGTGGCCCTCCACCACACTTAGGTATCTTTCTAGTAGTTGTAGCAAAGCCCTTGCATTTTCATTCCGTAGGAGTTAGAATATTTTCCCAATGCATGCCCACAGTGTGATGCTTGTAATTGTACGACACCTTTATTCGAGTGTGACGTACTTGGACGTGCACATGACCAAAAATAATGATCGAGATTACTTCATCATTGANATTATTTTTGGTCATGTGCACGTCCAAGTACGTCACACTCGAATAAAGGTGTCGTACAATTACAAGCATCACACTGTGGGCATGCATTGGGAAAATATTCTAACTCCTACGGAATGAAAATGCAAGGGCTTTGCTACAACTACTAGAAAGATACCTAAGTGTGGTGGAGGGCCACTTATTTATAGGCTAAAAATAGACTTTTTGTAAANTATATTCGTATGGTTGACTGTAGGGGTACCTAGCCACTCATCATTGGTGTCGTTGCTAGGGATGGTGCTAGTTGTTACATCATACAAGATCCCTATAACAAAGCCTTGACAATATATCTTTCAAAATAATAATAATAATAATTGTAATTAAATCACACACAAATTTACAACCATGTCTGTCCTACAAGACTATAATAATGTCACATCTAGTGAGGCAATTCATTGGAGAACCAACAAATATTATGAAAATGAAGATTGGAGTACGTAACTCGAGGTGGGGGTTTGTTATAAACATAAACAAAGACAACATCGTCCCAATGCACGAAAGCATAACTTACCCGATAACGATGAACCCCTACTGGCCACTACAAGCTTAACAGAAATACAAGAGCCTGTTCGAATAGCCCACAGGCATCGTAAGAAAAGTTGTCTACCCATGCTTGATTTAAAAAAATTTCCCAAGTTTTCAGGGGGCTATAATTTAGATCTGCAACAACATTTACAAGCCTTCTATGATGCTTGTACATGGAACAATATTGATAATGGATGGCAAAAACTTAAGTTCTTTCCTCTGACACTCATTGGCCAAGAAAAAGTATGGTATAGGTCATTAAAACCAAAATCAATTCGACGTTGGCCGACAATGGTAGAACTTTTNAAGAATGGAAACAAGCGCAACATGAACCCTTGGACATGGCCTTAGAAAGATATTATGCACTTTTAAACAACTGCCAAGAGCTTATTAAGCGGGTAGCAAAAGAAGAAGGAGAAATAGCCAACTAGGAGAATCATGAAAGTTCTCAATAGGATTAAAATCTCAATGTAACAAGGGTCCATGATCATGAAGAGGAGAAATCCACTCACTCCAAGGAGGTGGAATCATCTTTGCCAATCCTACAATCACTAGATGAAATTGAGGCAAATATCAATAAGATAACGGATTGGGTACATGAAAGATGTGGAGAATATCCCAACATTATTAGAGGAAGAACTATGCCAAATCAAGAAACAGGACAAGACACCATGCGAAAATCGAGAAAAAGGCTAGAAGAGAATAAGGATAAGGACTCAACTGTCAATCATACGTATCAATGTAACATCTGTCTGTACAATCACCTCAAAGACCAATGTCCAGTTTTGTCACATTTACATGAGCATTGGGGAGGAATGTTACATCCA
>MNCI01007082.1:567292-581188 GCA_015680685.1 Gnetum montanum
GCATACACCCCAGACTCTTGTAGATGTGAGATGATGGGGCAAAATTCCTTAGGATGGTCATAGTGGCAAATCTCACATCCACTGTCATTGTCTGTGTCAGAGTCCATAGCCACATCGAAGTTAGTGATTTTCCCCTTACCCTTGTTATGTGCAGGGCTTAAATCTCTCCACTTTTTCTTACCTTTGTCACTACTTTGTTCTACCTTAGACTCTTCTATAATTTTTAAGACAGTTTTAATTTTAGAGTCTAAGGAACTCCATACGTCATCTACCTTAGCTGCTATTTCTGTTGTGAGCTTTTAAAGTAGCAAGGTCTTCCTGTTCACCAACTCTTCGATTGGTGACTCATCCTCTTCATTACAAAATTTCACTCCCTTCTTTCAAAGGGAGGGATCACGGTTATATTCTTCCACACTTTCCCTTTTGCGTAGCTCACCTTCTTCTTTTGCTACTTGTTCCAACAAGCTATGTACTTCATGGGCTCTAAGTTTTGAGAGTCTTCCTTGAGCGTAAGTCCCAAGGGTTCTTCTAGTTTCATGCCTTAGCCCATCCACAATGTGGCGAAGTTGATCCCGCTGAGCGTACCCATGGCCCGGGCAATGATGTAACAATGTGTAGTAGCAGGCCATGGTAGCATCCAAGGGTTCATGTGTACCTTGCTTCCAGCCTTGGATCTGCTTACGCAAATTGAACACTCTGGAGTACGTTTGATACTTTTCATTGAATAGTTCTAGCATCATACTCCACCTCCTGATGGTTTCTGGTTCTAAGGACCGGTATGAGCTCTCTGCTTTCTTGGTGAGTATCCTTGGGAACAACTTAATTTTTTACCACTCATTTTCTATATTCTGCAAGGCACAGGCATCATGGAATGCCTATAAATGATTTTGCGGATCAGCATTGTATCCCCCTTCAAATCATGGGATGTTATTCATGTCTAAACGCTTGATCCGACTATCCTTTAAATGCCTTGTGGGAATCGTAACTGCCTCTGTTATGTCAAGCATACTTCAGGTTGCGAGTAGGGACTCATCATGATCATCTCTTTCATGATGCCTGTGATGTCTATGTTGTTCCCTACTCTCCCTACATCCTAGCCCTTGTCCTCTCTCTCGACTTTCTTGTCGAGGTCTTTCATCCTTCTTACTTTTATCCTCACCTTTATGTTCATGATGGTTGTGCCCAGATGTGGAATGAGAGGGTGAGTGATGGGATGAAGGAGAAGAAGAAGGGGAACCATCGTCATGACGATGTTTCTTACCTTCTCTTTGGCTGCTGTGGCCTCAATCTTAGTGACGATCTAAGTGCTCATCCTTAGCATAAGTGGTTGTTCCCTCTGTGAACAGTTGGTGTTCACAGGCATCAGAACCATGGTTATGTATCGTTGATCATAGGTTCTGATACCCAACCTCCTCACCATCGTTAGGAGGGGGAACGNTTGTATTTTTTAGGACTTCGCTGATTTTGGTTATGTATTTTATGTTGCCGACTATCTCGTGTATGGTCCTTAGGTGGTGAGTTGCTCTTATGAGAAGAAGACATTGTTATTGGTGTGCTAATTCACCGTTATATAAATTTTCTCTTGATTAACCCAAAGGTACATTTAGGCTCACAACGATGTAAGTGATATCCCTTATGTTCTATTCAGCACACAAACACTTAGTCCTCGACAACGGTGCCAATGATGAGTGGCGAGGTACCCCTACACTCAACCATACGAAATGAGCGTAGCACGCGTGATCCTGTCGAACTCCGTAGACTAAATGCCTACACACCCTATGGAACACTTGAGGTTAATCATTCGTTATCTTCCCAGACTTACTTGTAGTTGTCATGGTGTATGATTAAGTAAGTCTGAGGTATATGATTTTTATGGTCTTTTATCTTTTTCTTCTATGCTATTGAGGTGAAGGGTTGAGAAAGCTAACTAACTCTAACTAAGGACTAAGTCTAAATTAACTAGCGTCAGCATCCGTTCCCACTTACCGTACACACCCTGAACTATGCAACTGTAGCTACCAAACGCTAATCGTTACTGGGATCACCACACGTAACGCACGTGCTTGAAGTGGTCGTACTGAGGCACTTAACTAGCCTAAACGTGATGAGCAGCTGATTCCTTGACTAGCCCTGCACATCCGTAGATGCTCGTAATCAAGTCGTACTTATCCCGCGTTCTAGGAGTGGAGGGTGAGAGAGACTAATCGCGATGAGCAGCCGATTCCTTGATTATCCGTACACATTCGTCAATGCTCGTAATCAAGTCGTACTCATGTCGTGCTAATGCAGGTAAGAAATAACAGGTAATAAATCCTATTCCATGCACTGCAAGGTTTATCCACAAAGCTCATCTTTATTGCTATACACAACTTGCATTCAGGTACAAAGCTACTCGAATAAAGATCCGTTCACTTGGCGACTCCTACTACGGGCACATGGAAAATATTCTATCTCTGGAGTGATCAATCTACCAGCGTTTCCCTACTTTAAGCCTAGAATGGGAAATAAGGGGAGTGCCGCCTCTTATTTATAGATTTGGCGGCGGACCATGATATCGCGTACGCGACATTGCAGGGGACGACGCGATATCGCGGCTTATGCATATCGCGTCTCATCAATAACAAAAAATGGAAGTAAGAGTATTAAAGGCATCCAATAATAAAAAACAAAAAAAAACACAAAAAAAAAGAGTGTGTGCCAAAGCGGCTAAACAAAAAGTATGCCGCAAAGAAATTCGAAGTCACTTCTCCCTTGCACAAAATGCCAAGTGATTGTATGCCTTGCTATCATGGTGCTCTTATGGTTGTCCATCATTGGATGAAATGATGCAATGTCACTGATCGAAGGAATGGACTTGGTCTTGATTTTGGAATGATGGGCTAATGACACATTAATCATGCCCTACACTCAAGATTCATTGTACCCTAAGTCAATTACCTCACGTCCCAATCTCTGCAATCCCTTCTCCGATTCATTCCATCTCTCTATTCATGTATTTGTGACTCATGTCCTGTATAGCATTGAATTCATACCTCATCACGGTGGTATCGACATATGTGTGTTTTGTTGCATCGGTATAAATTACATTTAACCCTTCTAGTGCCTACAGACATCTTAAGGTGTGGTTACGCAAGGACATATAGGTTGGAACCTGCTTTGGGGAGGACCCACTTGCGTGACTTTTGTAATTTGTACTTGTTGCACACCACCACATCATCTTATACCCTCTGAGTATTTCATTGCCAAATCTATTATTTCCTTTATCATTATTTTATCAAACGTTCCTCAAAAATAGGTCTGACATTCAACTTTTGGGGCAACTTCCTTGACAAATTTCTAACTCTAAAATCATACTAAGTAAAGAATGCAACACTTATTAAAGGCAATGAGTAAGGTATGAAATCATTGAACTTTTTTCAATAACCTTACTAACAATTGATCCTTGTGTGATTATAGATGGCCCCTAAAAGAAGACAATAAGGAGGACCTTCTCAAGGTGCAACTGAATGACCTAGGGGAGGCAGAGGCCAAGGACCTCATGCAGAACAGAAGGCAATCATTCAGCATCCATCATAAAACTCATGTTACTACATAATCTATCCAAGCAAATGGAGGAGAGGTCAGGGCCCAAGCCTTTGAAGAGGAACGATGGCTATTTGTAGCATGGCATGTCAACGCCAATCAAGTGTTCCTGTAGCTTTCATGTCCATGAAAAGTGCTAACTCCATCAAACATTGGAACATCAGTATGGATGGCTCATAATTCTCAAATAGAAGAGGAGAAACGTTAGGTACTTCTTCAATGGTATCAATCTCAAAAGCTTGATGCATAGCACAAAGGAAAGGCACCCATGGAGGAGCCACCACTACTAGCAACCCCATGAGTTCCACAAGTTTTATCTTTTGTGTTTGTGTCCAAATTTTGTTTAATCCTCCACTTTGCATGAATAAATTCCTAGTCAGTCAATAACCACATACCTATCCACTGTGTAATCAATTGAACTTGTTCCTCACTTTCTTTGACTCGAGGACGAGTTGTTATTCAGTCGTGGGGGTATGATGAGTCATGGTCTATCAAGGCCAGTTATCGGAGCCCTATTATTAGAGCCCTGATACAAGAAATGGTTTTTCAGGCCCAGTTATCGGATCCCCAATATCAGGGCTATGTTAACTAGACCACGTATATGCGGCCCCTTCGACACATCCACCCATGCAGCGATGCGGCCCCATTTACGCAAAGTATATTTTTAGCTTATAAATAAGTGGCCCTCCACCGCACTTAGGTACCTTTCTAGTAGTTGTAGCAAAGCCCTTACATTTTCATTCCATAGGAGTTAGAATATTTTCCCAGTGCATGCCCGCAATGTGATGCTTGTAACTGTATGGCACCTTTATTCGACTATGATGTACTTGGAAGCGCACATGACCGGAAATAAAGATTGAGATTACTTCATCATTGCAGCATTCACTTAGTTTTAATTATTTAATTGTTATTGTTATTTATTTTTTTCTTAGTTAATATTTCTTTACCATCATTTACTATTCTTGTTGTTAACTATGTAATGAGTACGACTTAACCACGAGCATTTAAGTGTGACTACTTGATAACCTAGTAGCGTACCTAGGATCTATGCTTGGTAATCCTAGTAGTAGTCATGCATGAGGTCTAAGATGTGTACGGATGATTAAGGAACAGATGCTCATCGCACTTAGGCTAGCTTAGACTTCATTTCCTATTGCTTATTAGTTTAATCAAGATTATTTTCCATTGTCTCTAGGAGTAGCACTAGTTTTCGATCACATCATACGCCTCACTCTGGACTAAACCATACATGATAAAGCAAATACTAGTCCAGGTGGGAAGATAGCAAACTACAATCGACGTGTAACTATCTAGATACCACAACTAGCCTATCCACGGAGTTTGACCAGATCGTGCATGAATGCTCGTATTCGTATGGTTGAGTGTAGGAGTACCTAGCCACTCATCACCAAAGATATCAGACATTGAACGTAATATCCATAAAGATCTAGTTGCCTATATGGATATTGCTACCTTGGTGGTGGCATTACCCATGCTTGTGGTTATTGCCATTGTTCCTGGTATTGCTCTTGTGACTGAACATAGGCTCTGCTTGGATAGCATGATGATTAGAAGGATGGTGTAAGATTACCCTGTGGATAAGGTAATTATTTTGGCATTTACTTCTTGACAAATCTTGGGTTGAGCACATATGCCCCAGACCCTAGCAAATGGACCATGATAGGACAACATTCCTTAGGATGTTCGTATTGGCACACTTTGCATCATTCTTCATCTTCTGAATTGGAGTCTATAAATTACTCAAATGTAACAACTTTTCCTTTATGTCTGTAATTTTCTCATTCGTTATCTCTTCTTTTCTTCTTATCTTTGTTCTTGTTAAAAACTTGTTCAATCTTCCCCTTCACTGTCGTAAGTGTCGTAGCAAATTTTTCATCCACTAAATCCCACATTTTCTCTACCCTTGTTGTAATTTCATTAACTGATTTCTAAATGGATAGAGTTTTTGTGACATCCCATTCCCAAATTTCATAAAAACACAAATGTTTATTACTTAATTCATCGCATTTGTATCTAACATAATGGAAATATCATAAAGTACTTTGATAAATGAATTACTGGTAAATGAATAATTGGTACATAAAATAGAAAGGAAAAACAAAGAAAAATTTATTAATAAGACAGAGAGTATTGTAACACCTTCTCAGTTATCCTCCCAAGCCACTTAAGCCTTAGAGGTAATCTGGCACTACCATCATAGGTTGTCTAGCCAAAGGGATGATCAATTCCTTCTTGTTCTACTTCACCCAATGCTTGTCACTTGCCTTTCTAGGCTCTACAACTCCATGTTGGCACAACCTCTAAACCCAACCTTAAATGGCATAGGTCAAATCAATTTCCAAGGGATAAATGAATAATCAAGACTTCTCATAATGAGGCATCCCTTTATTTGAAGGTTAATTACATTTTTACAATATGTTTTCGCCCTTAACAAGGGATGGGACGTTATAATTTTATTTTGAATGAAATCCTTTAAATTTTCTTTTTTTTTTTCTTTTGCACATTCTCATATCCCTTTTTCTCATGGCAGGATCTCGATTATACTCTTCTGCTGATTCTCTTTTCTTTAATTCTCCTTCCTCCTTGGCCATGTAGTCTATTATTCTTTGAATTTGATGGGCTATCATTTCTAATAATCTACCTTGGGCATATACCCTAAGGGTTTCTCTTATTTTGTTTTCTAACTCATTAACAATGTGTCGTAGTTGCTCCCTTTGAGAAAACCATGCCCTAGGAACCTATGTAGTAATGAATAATATCTACCCATTGCCACATCAAGGGATTCATGTATCTCCTACTTTCATTCTTGAATCTATTTTCTCAAATTGGATACTCTTGAGTAGTTTTGATATTTATCATTAAAGAGCTTGAGCCTGATACTCCATCCTCAAATCAATTTTGGCTCTAAGGATCTATACCAGCTCTCTACTTCCCTAATAAGTGTTCTAGGAAATAACATCAGTTTTTGCTAATCATTCTCAATGTTTTGAAGGGCACAAGCATCATGGAATGCTTGGAGGTGGTGCTACGAATCTACATTGTATCCCCCTTCAAATTTGGGAATGTTTTTCATATCAAGTCACTTGATGCAACTATCCCTTACATGCTTGTAGGCTCAGTTGTAGTTGTGACCTCTTCGATGCTTATAATGCTCTCTTTCTTCATGCCTACTTATATTTCTTCTTCATTCATAATCATCCTCCTCATCATTAGGATACCTTCTTAGGTATTCGTGTCTTTCATGATCCCTACATCTTTCCTTGTCATAGTATCTAGGTCTTCATTTCCTCTTGTTGGATTTCACTAATGATTATGAGGAGGAAGAGGAAGCAATTGGAAAAAAATACTAGCTAGTACTTCCTCTATGACTTCGTGATTCATTCTGTTTTAGTTCTATAGAAGCTCTAAGCCTCTGACTCCACCTATGTTTGGAGTCTTTCATATTCCTTACAAGGTCCTTTACAAGAGTTGACTTTAACTTTGTGTTGACAATATCTTCTATATGTATTACTAGTATCTAGGAGTAAGATCCGTGATTTTGATAGAACTTTTCAGCTTGAAGATGAAGCATCTTTTATTTCTTCTAGGGCAACTAGTTGAGGTACTTTCTTTCCTTTGTCATGTTCATGATATGTCTCCATGATGGCATTCCTTCTTGCATGAGCCTCTATTGGTTGGTATAGCCTTGTCATGTCTTTCATGATTCAACATCCTTTTTGTTCATGACTTAGGTTGGCCTTCATGAGGGTTGCTTGAAACATTAATGGTATTGAACATTTTGGTGGAAGAATTATGTTGCCTTGCAGATCTCTCCATCTAACTTATTCATCCTAGTGAAGAATGAATGTCAAATCAATGGGTCAGTATGAGCATATGAAATTCTTGTCTACATTGGTGCACTCTAGTCTTCTTCATCATGTCTTTTGTCATGACTCCTTTGAATTTCTTTGGTAGGTAATGAGTGGTGAGGTACCCCTACGCCCAACCATATGAATCATAAAGCATTCATGGGAAATCTAGTCAAATTCCATGGACTTTATCATTTCCAGTGCAATAGCCATTTTAGGAAGTGAATCTAGCCTTAAGGTCAATCATTTTCTTCTCACTTACACTTGTGACATTCATTGGTATGGTTAAGTGTAACTGAGGCATTTTATTTTTATCATTTTTATCTTTTATAGTTGGGTGCTTGAAAATAGATAAAAAATAATTTGATTAACTAATCTAAATTAACTAATTAATTAATCATTTTGTTAATCCTAACATAAGTATCCATTCCCACTTTCTGTACACATCCTGAAGCCACGTATCTATTGCTAGGCAACCAAGCACTACACTACTAGGCATACTAAGAAAAACACTACTAGGATTACCAAGTGAATACGTGTTATGCTCAAAGTGGTCATACTTATGTGTGTAATCTATCTCGCTTAATTGTCTCATTAATGTAATAACTACAAAATATTTAATAACTAATTTGAAACATTTAATAAATAATTGAAAATAGTAAATGCATAAATAAAATAGCNCGAAACATTTAATAAATAATTGAAAATAGTAAATGCATAAATAAAATAGCTAATATATCTAAAGTGTTGCAAGGTTTATCAGAAAGCTTGTCTTTATTGTCGCATACACTTTCATGCTTATGTACAACAATGCTCGAATAAAGATCCATACACTCAATGACTCCTATTGTAGGCACTCAGGGGGAAAAAATCTAACTTTCGAATGGAAAAAATGTAAGATCTTCACTGTTATTGAAATCTAGATTCCCGTAAATGCAACTAGTAGGCATGTATTTATAGGTGATAGAGAGACACTGCATTGACGCAGGATAAGATGCATCGACGGGGCCTCATCGACGCAGCCAACCAACAATGACTCATCATACCCCCACGATTGAATGAAAACTCATCCTTGAGTTCTTTTACAAAATTAGAAAGGTATGGGATTATTGACTAACTTTTCTTCAACAAAACAAACTAATTAACTTGACAAAAAATGGACTGCTTGGGTGTATGGATTAACACATTACAAAAAATGAAGGTGTTCAGGACACAAAATTGAACACCATGATTCAACTCTTTAAAAATCAGACAACACGTTCCTTGATGATGTGAAGCTTGTTGGAGAAGATCAAATAGTCCTAAGAGATGGTGGTTCCTAAGGCTCCAAGGGACATTCATTGGCTTCACACATTGGTAGTGGTTGAGGTGGCTATGGTTGTCTTACTGCTCCTGCAACTTCAAGTAGGAGGTGAAAAGCATCCAGTAGTGCTTTCAATTTCTCATCCTTACTCCTAAGATCATGCATCATCCACATAGCTTCCCCAATGTGGGTTGGAACGGGCACATCCCAAGGACACGGGATTGCTGGAAACAACTCCTTAGCATTGACAAACTAGGTAGCAAACTATTTGCATTCAATGTTGAATACTCTCACTATGTTCTTAGCTCCTGGTAGTCATTCATCCATCTGGCTAGGTTCTCAGCAATAGATCTTTGATCTTTGAATCATCCTTTGAGAACTTTGAGTTTAGTGTTAGCAGTCTCAAGCTTCTTCTTGGTGTCCTTATGGTGCTTAAACTTAGCCTCGTATAACAAATACCAGCTAGCCACCTATTTCTCCAATTCTGACCCTGGCTATCAACATTACTAGGTTTGCGTAATAGAGATTGGCCAACTCCATGTCCTTTGTCATTTCCCCTATTTGCAACTCCTTTAAGTGGATCTCTACTTTGTTATAAGTTTCAATCCCATCAAGGATGGACTACCACATCTCTCTTCCTTACTGGAGTTGTTAGAGGGCTTCATTTATTTTTGCCTTTACCATATGGATTTTTTTTCATTCATTTCTTTTTGCAAACCAAACTAGTCCCTATAGTGATTTTTCACTTTCTCAAATTTGAGAGCTTCATTCTTCCAGGTGGTGATTTCGATGGTAAAGTTTTGATGCAAAGTGCGTACCTCCTCCATTGATAGATTACAGTTCTTCGTGACCAATTTCCTCAATTTAGTATTTATCCTAGCAAGCTACTCCTATTGTTGATGAATGAATTCTTACATTTGATCTCTCTAAGCATCAACATTTCACAAGCGATGATTTTGTGCAGTCAATGCTTCATTTTCTTGGTGCATTTCATTCAAGTCCTTTTAGGAATACATTTTAGCTTTTGCTACAGATTATTTGAAGATGGTCATTACCACTTCCTCCTCAACCTTCTAAAATTTTTATTAAAGCTATTTCATAACTTCATCTCTTGTCATTACTGGGCTGAGGATTGCTTCTTCTGCAAGTTAGGCACAAAGTTCAGCAACCTTCATGGCCAAGCATTCATTTTGCTCTTGGGCTATTTCTAGTTGCCCCTCCAAAATGATGCATCTACTCCTTGCATCAATAGTTCTAACTAGGTTGCAGTGATGTTCTCTAGGAGATCAAAGATGTCTAAAGTTGGTTGCCTAGTTCCTACTAGTCGTTCTAGCAACTATTCATGCTAGGCTACATTCAATTTCCTACTGACTATGCCTACAAACATCTATACGTCTTGAAGTGCAAACACATCTGGTACAGATGCCATGTATGCATTCAATGCTTCACTACATGGTCAGTAACCACTTCTGCCACTGTCTCCTTCCCTTGGTGTTGCATCACCAAGATAATTATCTCTTCACCTTCCTCCAACCTTACCGAGAAAATGGTGGCATTCCTAGAGATTTCTAGAAATAGATGGTGTGTTGCTAGTGACACTGTTACCTCTCAAGTATTAGGATCCAACCTTGAAGGTAGTTTCATTCTTTGGGTAGAGAAAATGGAATCACCTCTCTTCGTTTAACTAACTATTCGGGCAACCTTGTTAAGGTGACTGATTACTGGCCAATACATAAATGGATTTGCCCCACTCATTCCTACTTGTTGCTCTTGTTCGCTCAAGAGCTATTCTCGAATTTGACACAAATACTCAAGAATTACGTAGGCCTCTAGTGTTGTCTCCTGAGTGGGTGGTGGTGGTGGTAGCTCCTCTTCTTGAATGATCATTAGTGTCTTATCTTTCATGATTTCTATCCATGAGGCCAAGGGAGCATGCCTAAGAGTATCATTAGAATAGCGAACAATGCCTACCCTTTTGTAAAGTTTTCTAATGAGGCATGGAAAGGGCAAGGTCTTCCTTCCACATTCATTCTCCTTGAAGCGCTTCTTGATCTTCAAATAGATCAATTATGGATGGTTAACAGGAAATTTCCATTTAGAGCGGTGCATGCTTGGGTGGAGAAAGAAGTCACCTTACTTGGCTTCACCATTGGATTAAGGTGATAGGTCGTAATCTTGAAATAAATCTGCTCCGCTGATGTGAGCACACCATACTCCTTATAGTCCACCCTATAGCATTATTGGGTCCATTCCCTTTTTGCTTCAGGATTTCCTTTTGTTGATATCTCTGCCAATTGTGTTCCAATGTCTGGCAACCCCAGTGCCTGTGCAATAGCTTCCATCAAGTAAGACACTTAACTGTCCTTAATTTTTACAACGAACCTTGGCCTTTGGCTATTCCAAAAGAGATATGTCTCTCCCATGTACCATTCTCCACTGGACATGATGACTGGCCACATGGGAGAGACTTACAATTATGTCTTGACATTCTCAAGAGATTTCTCCAAAAATGGCTTGAAGTTTATTTCTTGAAGAACAAATCTTTGGATTTCTTGGGACCTGATGATGTCTAGGTAGGCTTGAGTCAAAGTGACCTCAAGCCTTGGCATAGGTCCAGGCACTTCTCCTCATTGGGATTGTTCTATAGGCACTTCTTCCTCTAGAATCTATCGAACAAATTCCACTTTGAGCTCCTCTCAAAGAGGTCTTGTTGCATGGATCACCTCTAGCAATTCTTGGCCTTGTTCTTGCTGGCCCCTTCTTGCTCTAGGTCATTTCTCTCATGGTTGTAAGGGTTCTCCTTCCTACAGACATTTTTGTTTGGGTGCCATCTGTAATCACAATAATACCATGGATTAGCAATCATTATGTAATCTTAGAATAATTGGGATACCTTAACTCTTAAGGATCGTTACACTTGGCTAAGTTGTCATTATGGCTAATTTAATTAATCCATTTATTATTTATTTTATGTGCTATTATGAATAATTCATCCCGGAGGTTGTTCGAAGGGTTAACTTGGAAAAAGTTGATGTTTATATATCGTTAAGGTTATTAACCCTTTGGACGAGTTAGGAAAATTTCCAAAAAATTCCATTGATTTTTCATCCATAACCCTAAGGTTTTTGGGCCCCATGATAAAGATCTTAACTCTAATAAGTGCAGGATCAAAAAATAGAGTGATTTGGACAAACAGCTAGGAAGTTATGACCTTTGGAAGGTTTTTGGCTCTAAAAAATTACAAAAAAATTCCCCATGTGTTATGAGCAAATTGCAAAAAACTCCTAACTATGCAATGGTATATATAGTATTTTTGCACTACAATGATGAGGCCTCGTCAAGAAGGCCTCATCAACATAGTCGGCTGCATCGACGAGGCCTCATCAATGCAGCTATTGACCACTGTTGACTTTGGTCAAACTTTCAAATACAA
The DNA here is from genome assembly GCA_015680685.1 of Gnetum montanum. NCBI lineage: Eukaryota > Viridiplantae > Streptophyta > Gnetopsida > Gnetales > Gnetaceae > Gnetum > Gnetum montanum. Next base: position 579,480 of record MNCI01007082.1, read on the forward strand.
GGAATTTTTTGATGAAATTGGGATCAAATGAAAGCTTAGAAGACCAAGAATATTATGAAATCATGAGAAGAGGGTGTTGAAGTTCATAAATTTGAGAAAATGGAGAAAATTGAAGAAAAATTGATTGAGAGAATGAATGAAATGAAAGATTAAGGAGTACTAAGTGGTTTATGCAATGGAAAATGCGAAAGATAGGATTATAGTGATGTCAAAGGTAAGGAACCTTAACTAATCAAGCCAAGAGCTATGCAACTAGGTCCTCCCCATAGCAGGCTCATGCCCTTTTTACCTTTGCATAACCTCAACTAAGGAGTCCGTGGGTCCCATAGTCAATTTAATGATCATGACAAGTTAAAGACCAACCCAAAAGAATCCACTCAAGAATCCCAACACATCAAACTAAGAAATAGAGCATAACATAGAACCCAGGAGTGAGGTGAGTTATAGTAGCATAGATGGATGATATAGAAGGTGAAATGGAGTTCCAAATTGAAGTCATAAGAAGTCCCTTGTGGAATTTGTGGTTAAAATGACCCGAGAAGTTCCATCCTCAATCCAGACCAAAACCATCCACTTTCAGTGACTTTACATTGCCACTATAAGACCGATCTACCCAGTCAAGACACAAGAGTGCTTCCACAAAATAGCCACCATTCCACAAAGAGAAGAAAGGAGAAGTAGAAAGTAAGAGAGAGGGCCTTAGTTAGAGGGGACCTTCAGGCGCAGGTGAATGTTATTCAAGTCTCATAACTAGTACTTGTAGCCCTTTTATTTGTCCAACAGGTGTGCTTTGAATTTCCATTTTTTGCATTTTTTTTTTGAAATGGGAACCACACCATGCGAAGACTTATTCATGTCGAAGGGATGTGGTTTGAATTCCCATTGTTTTTTTTTTTTTTTGAATGGGAACCACACCATGTAATGACTTATTTGACATCCTATTATTAGATGGTATGGAATGGTAAGAAGTCCATGAAAAACACTCAATCACTCAAGTAAGAAGAACAGGACAAAGAGTATTGAGTCCCCTTGATGTCACACCCTTTACAAACCTTTGAATCCTTCCTAATTCTGGAACTACCAAGGTCAATGATTGATTAAAAGATTCTTTAATGAAAGGGATCTCAAATTCCCAGAACAAGCAAAACCATAGTGTTCATTCAATGGGCAAATGACATGGACTCACTACCTATTCCATGAAAAATAAACCATGTCAAGGTCATCAGACATCAGAATTCAAAAATAAAAACTAGACATCAATAATCACACATTAAGCACAAGCCACTATTAGTAAACAGCAATAGCAGCATTGTGTCCTGTGACAATAAAGCAAATTTATTAGCAAAAATGAGAAAATACCACACTTGAATAAAATAAAATAAAATAAAGCGAAATAAAGTAAAATATATAAGTGTAAAATAATCAAGAAAGTTTAAAGATATTAAAGATGACATTAAATTAGAAAAATTCAAAAATAAAAAATTTGTAAAATCAAAAATGTGAAAAACAAAAAGGTAGAAAAATTGAGAGGCCATGGTAATGGTTAGCATGGATGGCCATCTCCCCCATGACTAAGTTGGAAAGAGGAGATCTAAAAAATAGAATGAGGGTGTCCATTCATTGAGGCAGTAGTTACACTAGCCTATCTTAGTTCTAGGAAAGGTTTAACTTGCTGGATGTTAACCAATTGCTTTTTATTTAGGTTGTCA
>MNCI01007084.1:4327-96291 GCA_015680685.1 Gnetum montanum
CTCTCTGTTCACTACCCTTTTTCCCTCTGTGTTTTTTTATATTTTTGCAGATTCACAGAAAAAATGCAGGTTCAAATTTGGGGGTTTCCTGTACACGACCGTCATGACCGCGTGTTGGCGTCATCATTGCAGTCCCCATCTCCCTTTGCTTGCCCGCAGTCCGCGCCTCCTACCAGATCTAAGCAACCCTCGTGATCGAGGCCATGGCTGCCATGCGCAGGACGAAGGCTTTCAATCCGTGTTTGGTTTCTCTCCCGCCGCTGTTCTCCCGTTTAGCTCTGTTGCAGGTGCTGGTATTGACTCTGCTTCTCTTAGCTCATCGGCTCACACGCAGACAGGTGTGCGGAGCAAGGGCAACGACCTGTTCGTCTCCCGCAACAATACCCTTGACGGCAACAGCAATGGATGGTCTTCAACATGATTTTCTTTGGCAGTAACAAGGGTTTCAGGGCACAATTCTAGCCATTCTTGATAGTTGTGCTAAAATCAAGAGCTACAAAAGGCGCGCGACTGAAACATTCGTATTTCTGAAATATTTTGCAAAATGACATTCCAATGTTTCCACCAAAATCCATTCGAACACCAATAGCGGATTTTGCTAATGTTTAGAATCGCCAAAAAGTTTTATATATTTTTATATCTTGCCCCAAAATTACACTCATTACAGTCCCATTATGTCATTCAAACTTTGATAGAACCTCACCACAAAGTCTTAATAACTGGGCAATTGAATTTTGATATGCCAACAACCTTTTGATAACTCTTATAAGCTATTGAAAATTTACCAAAATCAAACCCATGAGTCTTACTGTTCCATAAAATTGCCAAATGTGCCAACACCTTTGTATCTAATTAGCACTTAATTTTAATAGTTTTCCTTGGGCATAGACATCAAGGGTTCTCCTCATTTCTAATTGGAGCCTATCTACAATGTGGGGAAGTTGATATAGTTGAGAATAATCATGGCAAGGACATTTGTGCATTAAGGAATAGTATCGGTCGATGGTGGCATCCAAGGATTCATGTGTTACTTATTTTCATCCTTATATTTTCCTTCTCAAGTTGGACACTCTAGAGTATGTTTGATATTTATCATTAAAAAATTCAAGCATGGTACTCCATCATTTGCTAATTTTGGCTCTAAGGACTAGTACTAGTTCTTTGCTTGTTTGATGAGTGTCCTTGCGAACAACTTAAGTTTTTGCCACTCATTCTTTATGTTCTATAAGGCACATGCATCTTGAAAAGCTTGGAGATGGTTTTGTAGATAAGAGTTATATCCCCATTTGAATTAAGGAATATTGTTCATGCTAGCCTTTTGATCCAACTATCTTTCACATGCCTTGTTGGAATTTGTATTACCTCTATAATATTGAGCATACTTTAGGTAGCAAGAAAAGGCTCATTGAGGCCATGATCATGATGCCTACAATGCCCTCTATGACCTTCTTGATTCATGGCGATGTGTCTCTTCTAAATGTTTGCACCCTTAATCTTTCCTTTCTTGATGATCCCTTTGATCATTTTGGTCCCATCAATCATTTTGGTCATCTCCATCATGGTCTCACTTCTTGCATTCATGGTTAGAACTAGAAGAAGAAGATGATGATGATGAAAGGGAAGAGGAAGGAGGAATAGCACCATCATGATGCCTACTACCACCTCTTTGGTGATCATGACCACGATCAAAATCTTGTTTCTTTTCCTTATCCTTGCCTTGACTTGTCCCTCCAAATCCTTCTTTGTCATTGCATCCATTCTTACCAAAACCAGGATTGTGAATTGTGGACTACAAGTTCTACTTTGGCCTCCTTCACTAAATTTAAAGAGATGAAATTCACTAAATGGAAAACCTCTAGAGAAGGGTTCCCCACCATCTTTTTGATATAGTAGAAATGAAGAATTATTGAGTCCTTTTCCCTTCATAAATTTATAGTGTTTTTCTAGTTGTTAATCTCATAGACATTATGCTTTAGTGGGATGATAATCCATGGTGTCAATATCTTGCACAATATACTTAACATGACATTTGTAAAGACCCCATCGTATAAGCATTTGGTGGAGCATTGTAGGAACAGATTAATCGTGTGGCAATACAATGTTGCCCTCCATGTCATGCATCTATAGTTATTCATCCTAATATAGGATGAAGGTAAAATTTGGTACATACTCATCAGGCTGAGCATATACCACTTGGTATTATTGAGGCATCGACTAATGAGCTCCATTAGACTTGGGTAGAGAAGCACTCCTATGAGAAGAAGATATTTTTAGTTAGATGATAAAAATGTAGTGTGCTTTTAAATTTTTTTCATAGTAATTGTAAAATGTGATATGACTCTAAGGTTCATTCTAATGATTTAAATAATTTTTACTAGATCCTAGATAGCACAGGAAACAACCAGAAGGTTCCCAACGATGGTGTATATCATGACTGGCAAGGTACCCTACACCCAACCATATGAATCATTAAGGCATTTACATGTGATCCGGTCAAATTCGATGGACCTATAGTTCTCCAATGTACTAGTTCCTCTAGGAAGTGAAATAGGCATTAAGAACATTTGTTGTCTTCCCTACTACACTTTTGAAGCTCAAGGGTATGATTTAAGTGTAATTGAGGTACATGATTTTTCTCATTTTATGTTTTATAAGTTTAATCACATACAACAAGAATAAAAAATAGAGTAATTTAAGACCTAATTCATTTACTACCTAGCTAGCCTAACACAAGTAATTATCCTACTTTCTTGGACACATCCTAAACACATATAACATTGTTGGGCTACCAAATGTTAACTATTACTAGGTTACCAAGCACTATATGTATGCTCAAAGTGGTCATGATTTTGTTCATTAATAATTGGAAATTAATTTCTTAATTCAAATGCATTAAAGTAAAGTACATGAAAGTAAAGTGCATTAAAGAAAACATTGAGCTATTCTTAGTTCTACAAGGATTGCCAAAAGAGTTCATTTTTATTCCCATTAGACTGCTTCTTTCAAGTACATTAGTATTTGAACAAAGATCCATACATACTTAGACTCCTGCTATGGGCACTCAGAAAATATTCTAACTGTAGAGAAAACAAACTACAAGAGCTTTATTACTCTAAGTAAAAAACTATATGAAAACTAACTCCAAATCATGACCCTGAGTACTATATTTATAGGTTGGTGTATACCCTACAACATCAGATACCTGACATCGCATCCAGGCTTTGACATCAAATACCTGACATTGAGGCTTCGATGTTGGATATCCGATGTTGGAGCAGATGAAAAATGTGATTCATCACCAAGGATTTCTGATATGAGGATTAGTACCACTAGCAAAAAGTGAGAGTATCCTTGGGCCCATGGGTAATTCTGAATGTTTTAAAATTGTTGAATTCTTGGATTTTGGTTAGAATTTGATTGATGAACCCTCCCCCTTTAAATGCATAAATCTTGGATTTGAATGTTGAATTATACTTTTTTTTTCCTATACCTTCTCAAGTTTGATTTTGATATCTTTCTATAAGTTGATGGAGTGGGGAAAAATTTAGGATGTTAATTTATGTTTGTAATCTATCTATTCTCTACTATTGAACATATGAATTTCCCGATTAAATGATTAATGTTAAAATGGTTACACGAGTTAAATTTAGATGATCTTGTTTTGTGTGTTGTTAGAAATTTTAAAATATTATGATGTCATTGAACAAATGTGAGATTATTAATTTATATGCTTTTGTGATCATTTTTTTACAAATGTGTAAATGATCCTAATTACATATTTCTTTTTAGCTTGAATAAAAAAAGTTTGATTTTTTAATTTGATGAATCTTTTACAAATATTTTACTATGGCTATTTCTTTTTAAAATTATCTCTTCATTCATAAAATTAATATTAATTGACCTATTTTACAGCTAGATCTAGGTGTTATTTATTTCATTTTAATTTTATAGGTTAATGTTAGTTTGATTCTTGTAGAAAGAAAGAAACCCATGCATTTCCTTCTTTCAACTAGCTTTCTTTCTTAGGGTCTTCAGGTGTTAGCTCTTGCTCCTTATGAATGGGTATTACATTTTGGTATCAGAGCATCAGGTTTGACTTTCTTTTACTTTCCTTCAAACCTCTTATGAAGTTTGAATTTTTGAATTACTTAATGTGGTGTTGGTCTATCTTTCATATGTCTAAATTGAGAAGAAATGGCTTCAATGTTGATTCGGAATACTCTATCATGGAAACTAAAGCATAGCATTCAAAGTGTGTATAGGCCTTTGAACAATAAGTATAATGAATAATTACATGAGGAATAAGCATGGTGCCAGTTCTAGCAAACAAAAGAATGAGCCTTCACAACATTGGCAAGAGGCCTTTGCAACACTTTCTCATTCTATCACTTTCTATACAACAAAATATACATCCAATAATATAGAATCATGAGTTAAATAAGGTAGGATAGTATTAAAATGAGGTGAATAATGGGACTATCAAGTTGCAATAATTTTTAATGTGCAAGCCACCATAATTTCATGGGGTTTCAAGTGAAGAGCAAGTTGAATCTTGGTTGTTTGGGATGAATGATTTGTTTGAACTATTACATACAAATATTAAAGAAAGTGTTCTTCTTTCAACTCATGTTTTGGTAGGTGATGCTGCTAATTGGTGGAAAACTAAAAATTTAAAAATTCATAATGAAGGTGTTGAATGGAAGGAATTTGTACAATTATTTAGAACAAGATATATTTCAAAAGCACACGTGGAACAAAAAATATGGGCATACTTGCACCGACAACAAGGGTCCAAGAATGTGGCTAAATATGAACATGAGTTTGTTAATTTAATGATGTATATACCAGAAATTCCAGAATACATGAGAATCAAAAACTTTATCAATGGTTTGCATGCTTTAGCCCAAGAAAATTTTAATTTGTTCAAGTTAGATAACTTATTAGCAATTATTGATAAAGCTAAACTTGTGGAAGTTGAATTCATTAGGAAGAAGGAATTGTTATCAACAAATTAGAAAGGAACTTGATGAGTGGAGAGGTATCCCTATGTCCAAACATATGAATCACAAGATTTCACATGCAATATAGTCAAATTTCACATACCTTAAGTTCCTAAGTATAGTGGTTCTAGGATGTGAAATCTAATCATGACAATTTTTGTTTCTCAACTACACTTGTGGAGCTTAATTATATGGTTAAGTATAATTGAGGGACATGATTTTTATTATTTTGTATTTTATTTGTCTATGATTAAGAACAAGTTGAAGCTTAATTTATGAACCAATTTAACTAATATAATTGCTAATTAATAACTCACTATCCTAACATAAGTATCTGGCCCCACTTTTCATGCACATCCTGAACATGTATAACGTTGCTAGGTTACAAAAGTTAAGCATTGTTGGGATTACCAAGCATCATGTGCATGCTTGAAGTGATTATACTTATGTGCTTAATTAATTTCTATTTAATCAAACTAGCTTACTTTAACTTAATTACTTGAGAGCATTAAATGAAATTACATAAAACATTAAATGCATGAACAAAATATTTAAGCTAGCCAAGGTGCTCTAAGGTTTGATCAAAAAGCTTATCTTTATTACCACACATACTGGCATGCTTAGGTACAATAGTGCTTGAATAAATATTTATACACTCAATGACTCCTACTGCAGGCACTTTGGAAAATATTTTAACACTAGAGAAAAGAAATTGTAAGAGCTTTGCTATATGCTATGACAAAAACTATATGGAAACTGTGTGCCCGAGGACTATATTTGTAGGTCGGCATATATCCCATGATATTAAATATTTGACATTGCATGTTAGGACCTGATATTGGGTACCCGATATCAGGGCTTCGATATTAGAGTTAGGCCAAATATGATTCATCATGCCCCCACGATTGAATGGAAACTCATCCTCAAGTGAACAAGAGGAGGAAGAAGTTCCTTACAAAATATTGAGAAGGTATGGGATTATTAACTGACCTGCAAATTGACTTAGATGGAATAGACAAACTCTAAGTTCCCAAGTGTATAGATTTACAATTTTTTTCAAAATTGGATGTTTATGATAATAAAATTAAACACCATGAACAAAATCGACATCCAACTCCTTTGGTAGTTGAAGAGTGAGGGAGAAGATCCAAGAATCATAATCACATGGTGCTGCTCTATCTTCCTTGGTGAAGATAGTCCCACTTCCAGTCCACGCTTTCCACTACAATCAGAAAAAAATCATGGATTAGTGTATAATGTGTAACATATAGCTTTTAAGAACCTTGTCTCATTATAGCTACACTTGTCTAGGTTCTGATTATGATGGATTGACTCCTTTAATAGTGTTATTAGGAAAACTAAAAAATAAGGTGAAATGGATAAGTGATTCATTAAATTTTGAAAAGTTCAAATGTGATGAAATGATTGAAGAGGGTTTAAGAATTCACAACAATAAAAGGAGGATTTCACTAAAAAACATTGTGAAGATACACACAATTGAATGTTATTGATGGAGCATGCAAAAAGGATTTGATTATGAGGATGTCTAACAATAAAGAACTTAATCCAACTAAAAGGTATGCAAGTGGATCCTCCTCAAAGTAGGCACAAGACCTTTATTGCCCTTGCATAACTTCAAATTGAGGACTCTATGGGCCCCATGGATGATTAATGGTTACGAAAATTTAAGTACAAAAAAACCCAAAAGAAACTACCTAAGAATTTTGACACAATGGACCAAGACATCGAATAAGAACATGAAATTGCTAGTGAGGTGAGACATGGAAAACATAGATGGATGAGAGAGAGAGAGAGAGAGAGAGAGAGAGAGAGAGAGAGAGGAATGGAGTTCCTGACTAAGGTCACATGAAGTCCCTTGTGAATTTTGTGGTTAAATGAACTGATAAAATCCATGTTTAGTCCAAACCAAAAATAACCATGTTTAGTGACTTCGCATCACCATTCTAAGTCCAGTTCACCCCCTTGAGACATAAGAGTGCTCACATAGAATAATCACCCTTCCTTATTGATGAAGGAAAGAGAAGTAGGAAGTGAGAAATGGCCTTAGTTAGACGGAACCTTTAGGCATGGGTAACATGTCTTTCTAGTCTCATAACCAGTTCTTGTAGTTGGTTTATTTTGTCTAAGGGGTTTGCTTTGAATTTCCATTTCTTCATTTTTTTTTTGAACGAGAACCACACCATGCAAAGACTTATTCAACTTGTTGTTATTGGTCAACATAGAATGGTAAGAAATCCATGAAAACACATGTGCACCTAAGTAAGAAAAAAGGCACAAAGAGTACCAAGTTCCCTTGAATTCACACCCTATTTAAACCTTTGAATCCTTTCCAAATCTAGAAAATACTAAGGTCATAAGTTCATAAAGTTTTATTAATAAAAAAGAGACCTCATACTTCTAGAATAAGGAAAACCGTAAAGTTTGTGGATGGGTGGATTTTGTGGACTCACTACCTATTTCATGAAAAAAACACCATGTCCTAGCTATTAGTAAAAAAATTCAAAGCTAGAATCTAGACACCAACAATTAAGTAACTAGATAGTAAATGCCCACATTAAACAAATAACACCATACCTAGTTGGCAACAAGGCATAGTATTATTAAAAAATAATAAGAAAGTCACATCCAAATAAAGGAAAATATATAAGAAATTGTAAAATATTTAAGAAAAATAAAATGTATTAATGATGTTATAATTTTTTTTTGAAAAATTAATAACATAAAAATAAAAGGATATAAAATAAAGAATGTGTAAAATAAAATGTTATAAAAAGAACAAGGTGTAAAACAAAAGATGAAAAACTAAGGAGTCACTTATATAGTTAGCATGGATGTTCATTTCCCTCATGACTAAGTTGAAAGGAGGAGATTCAAAATATTGAGCGTGGTTGTCAATTTGATGAGGTGTTTGTTGAACTAGCTTACTTAGGCTCGTGGAAAGGTTTGACTTGTTGTATGTTGACCAAATATTTCTTGTCTTGGCTCTCAAGTTTATAGACCAACATGGCCCTAGAAGAAAAAGTTTGGTAAATGATATAAGGTCCTTTCTATAATGTCTAGAACTTAGTTTGTTGAGGTACATGTGTGGTGTTCTAGTAGAGGACCTTATCTGTCGGTTAAAATTTGACTTTCCTAATTCTAAGGTCATGGAATTTTTTGTTGAATGCCTTATGCAACTCATTAGATGATAGGGCCACCAATCAATTTTCATCTAGCAAGTTAAGATTCATTAATCTTTCTTTTTGTGCTAGACTTAAGTCAAGGTCAAGGTTATATGCTATTGAAAGTGTATGGAGCTCGATTGAATAGGAAGTGTTGGTAATTTTCTATATACCAACTCATAGGGAAAATAGCCTATAGGAAGTTTCTATGTTGAGTGGTAGGCCCAGAGGACATCATTGAGTTTTGTGCTCTAGTATCTCTTATATTTGCTAACATTTCTTGTTAAAATCTTTGTGATTTTCCAATTTGTAACCTTAGCTTGATCATTGGCTTAAGGGTGATAAGATGTTATTAATTTATGTTCAACCCCCAAACGTTGCATGAGTTTTTGAAAGGTAGTGCTTGTAAAGTGGGTTTCATTATCAGAAATTAATGCATGTGCCACACCAAACCTATTTACAACATTCTATTATACAAACCAAGCAACAGTAGATGTATAGTTGGTGACAGCTACTACTTTTACCCATCTCATACAATACTTAATAGTGACTATGATGTACACCTTTTCATTTGACATGGGCATGATGGGACCTATGAAATCAATGCCCTAGATGCTGAAGGATTTCAATGGTTGGATCCACTATTGAGGTACCTCCATTCAACCAGTCATTTCACCATCTTATTGGCAACATTCACAAGAGTGGACAAATTGGTGGGTATCCTTGAAGATTTTCAGTCAATAATACCCTGCCATTAGGATTTTAATGGTTGTGCATCTCCCAACATAGTGGCCCCACAAGGACCCTCATGATAAACCTAGAGAATGCATAGTTGATCAACATTAGGGACATACCAATGAACCATGCCATCAATGCACACCTTATAGAGGTGTTCATTGATCTCCATAAAATGTTTCACCTAGTGAGGAAACTAGTGTTTCTTTTGATGATCCAATCCTTGTGTTATCTCTTGAGTGAGAAGATAGGTGAGAATGCCATCATACCATTTAGACTTAGTGGGAAATTATTCATTTATAGCCCTAAAAAAGAGGAGTTCATCAAGAAATAGATCAGATAGTCAACTTTCTTCCTCTTTATTATCCCATTGCAACAAAGACAAGTGATCAGTGACTACATTCTTAGTTTCCTTTCAATCTACCATCATATCATCAAATTCTTGTAATATCACCAACCATTTTATAACATGGGGACTCACCATTAGCTTGTTCATGAAGAAGCAAATGGCATTATAGTATGTGTGCATAAACACTTTGTATCCAAGCACATAATGCCAAGGTAATATTGACTGACAATTATTTTTCTATGGTGGTGTAGTTTAGTTGTCCACCCACTGCCATTAGTTCTTTTTCTATGGTGGTGTAGGTCAAGTGTGCACCCACAATGCTTTGGCTTATGTAGTGGATGTAATATGAATGTTTCTTGTTGTCAAAATTTGTAAGCACAACTTCCAAGACATGATTTGATGCATCAATCATAACATGAAATAGTCTAGACTAGTTATGTGCTTATAGAATTGAAGTTTGTACAAGTTTTTACTTCAATTGTTGGAATGCTTTTTTACATTCTTTTGGTCCATATAAATGGAACATCTTTCTTTGTTATCTCAACCAATGATTTTGTGATCTTAGAGAAATTCTCTTTGAATCATTATTAGTAGCCAATGTGTCTAAGGAATGATCAAACATTTTTTATAGTTTCTGGTTGGTGGGTAATTCCTTGGATGACCCTTATTTTTTCAAGGTCAACCTCAATTCCTACTTGTGAGATTTGATGTCCTAATATAATTCCCTCTTAGACCATGAGATGGCTCTTTTTCCAATTGAATCATAGGTTTATTTTCACACATATTTTTAGTACTTATTCAAGGTGGTCCAAGGCTCACTCGAATGTGATGCCATAAGTGGAGAAGTCATCCATAAAGACTTTCACTCTGCTACCAATTTACTACTACAAGATACTTAAGACTAAGTGTTGGAATGTAGTAGGGGTATTGCATAGACCAAAAGGCATCTTGTGATATGTAGAAGTCCCTCAAGGACTCATGAATGTTATTTTGGCTTGGTCCTCTAGCATGATCTAGATTTGGTTATAGCCACTATAAGCATCTAGACAACTGTAATAACAATGCCTAGATATGAATGGCAATGGAAAGTGATCCTTGAATGTTGCTATATTCAATAGCCAAAAATCAATTCATACCTACCACTTGATACCTTTCTTTGGCATAACCATGAGTGGACTAACCCACTCACTATCTAGAATGGGATAGATAAACCCTACCTTGAAGAGTTATTCGACTTTCTCCTTGATGATCTACTTTAATTTGGGGTTTAACTATCTCTGTGGCTACCTTATTGGCTTCATGGTAGGCTTGGTGTAGATACAATGTTGGCATATCCTAGAATCAATCCCTATGAGTTCAGGATATGACTAAGTGAAGGCTATTGATAATTTTTCAACCACATTTAATAGCATCTATTTCTATCCTAGAGTAAGATTTCCATTTATTACTACTAGCTTCCCATTTTTTAAGAGTGCATATTCCATGCCAACAAGTAGAGTTTTTAACTCTAGGGCCTCTTGCTTGAAATTTTCATAAATTTCCAACTCTCCCTAATAGGTGTCATCATTTTCATTATCAAAGAGTTGGTGATGAAATTTTTCTAGTTCATCCATGCCTGCAACATAAGAGCATGCCAAACTCTTAGTAGGTTCCATGCACATTGTGCTACTTTTAGGATCAATGGTCAGCCACTAGGTGCCCTTGTATTTTGTGGTTGCTACATTTAGATACCTTTAAATATCTACTTTAGGTGCACATTACTTTCATGGAGAAATGGATGATTGTTTAACAAAGTAGATTTTTAGCATGCAATTGCACCCTGTATCACTATACATGATGCATGGAACTCACTTTTTCTTGATCTTACCAAATGCATTTTCCTTAGATATCTCTAGAGAAAGATCTCTAATGCCCATCCTCACATCAATAGTGCTCAGCCATGCCCCTCCAATAATGATTGGAAAGTCCCCTTTACAATTCTCAATCTTGATTACTAGAAAATTAGTAGGATAAGACCACTCACAAAAAGTGGTTACAATGTCTTTTACTAGTTTTAATGAAACAGTAATGGACTGGCCTACTAGTTCTAGGAAACATACATCTCATGAGAAATTAAGTTCACATTGAAACCTAAATCAAGAAGAGCTTTACATGGTTCATTTCCAACAATATGCAAATAGATAAGAGGACTCTCAAGATTAGGTAATTTCCTAAGGTTACTACCCTGAATCCAAATAGATACAACATGAGTAAGCATAATAGTATATATTCTAGGTAATATTTAGTTTGAAGGGGACTCAAAGGAATTAGATGTAGAGAGAGATGGAGAAGTAGGGTTTCTAGTTGCATGTGCATGTGAGGGCTTAGGTGGGCTGTTGGATTGGAAAAAAGGTATTTTCCATGATCTAGTGTCTAAACCACTCAGTTGATGAACCATTTGTAGATTAATGGCCATGGTAGCATTCTGTTGCTATGGTTGAGCTAGAAGTTTAGCTTGCATAGATGGAGTAGGCGGTACTTATGTTGAGGGTGGAGGAATAGGTGTAGGAACAGGAGGAGGATAAATATAGAAAGTGGTATCCCTTCTTGAATGTGAAGAATAAGTTCGATAATAGTTGGGAGGGTAGTAGTGAAGTTGGAAAGTAGAAATGTGACTAAAAGAGTCACATGGAAATAGGGGTTACTGAACATAATACTCATATGGACTAGGTTTTCTATAAGGGTATTGCTTCCTTGGTGGTGCCAACATGCATGATTGTGATAGTTGCCATTGTTGATATTACTTAGATGGTTACGGTGGAGTTTCACTTGGATAATACTATTGTTGTTGGTGAAACTACCTAGGATTTTCTTAAGGGTAAGGTAATCTTCTAGATGTTTTGCTTTTTTCTAGTCATGGATTTAGAGCATACACCCCAGGCTCTTGTAAGTATGACACAATGGGACAACATCCCTTAGGATGTTCATATTTGTGGATGTCACATCATCCAATTCAGTTTCCATAATTTCCTCTAGTGCAAAATTTTTTTCCTTACCTCTTTGATTTGCACATTCAACTCCTTTTTGCTACCTATGATCATGATCATTACCTTTTTCTTTGGACTCTTTATTAATTTTTAGAATACCTTGAAATTTTCTATCCATAGAGTCCCATAACTAATTAAACTTGGCAAAACTTTTAGAGGTAAATTTTTAAAGTAGCAAGATTTTCCAATTTATCACCTCATCAAGTGATGATTCCTCCTCACTGTCATAAAATCAAACCTTTCTATTATGAACGGAAGGATTTTAGTTGTATTCTTCTACACTTTCATGTTTCTTCAAATTTCCTTTTTTTCACTACCTGCTCAATCAAACATTGAATTTAATGGTCTCTTAATTTGGATAATCACTTTTGGGCATAGATGCTAAGAGTTCTCCTTGTTTATGATTTAATCCCATCTATGATATAGTGAAGTTGCTCCTATTGAGAATAACCATGGCTAGGACATCTGTGCAATAGAGAATAATATCAGTCCATGGTGGAATCCAAGGGTTCATGTGTCCCCTCTTTCCATCCTTAGATCTACCTCCTCAAATTGGACACTTGAGAGTACATTTGATATTTGTCATTGAATACTTCAAGCATTATACTCGAGCATCTAATGGATTTTGGTTTTAAGAACTAGTACCAACTTTTTACTTTTTCAATGAGTATCCTAGAAAATCAATTCAATTTTGCCAATCATTTTCTATATTTTGCAGGGCACAAGCATCATGGAAAGCTTAAATATGGTTCTATAGATCTAAGTTATATCCCCCTTCTAACCTAGGGATATTGTTTGTGTCTAGCCTCTTAATATAACTATCCTTAATGTGCCTTCTAGGAATTCTCATTGGCTTTGCAATGTTTAGCATGCTTCAAGTAGGGAGTAAAGGCTCATCGAGGCCATGATTCTAGTGCCTACAATGCCCTCTGCTACCCCTTCATTCATGGTGATATGCCTCTCTTGAATGCTTATGCTCTAGATCTTGACTTACTTAATGGTCACTATGATTATCTTAGTCGTGTCGATCACCTCCATTATGATCATGTCCCTTGTAGTTACATTTAGACCTAAAAGAGAAAGATGATTGTGAAGGTAAAGAGGAAGGAGTTCTAGCACCATC
This sequence comes from Gnetum montanum, assembly GCA_015680685.1. Classification (NCBI taxonomy): domain Eukaryota; kingdom Viridiplantae; phylum Streptophyta; class Gnetopsida; order Gnetales; family Gnetaceae; genus Gnetum; species Gnetum montanum. The sequence continues at coordinate 17,743 of MNCI01007084.1, forward strand.
ATAGTGCCTGCCACTCCCTCTTTGGTGATCACAACAATGATCATGATAATGTTTCTTGTCTACATCCCAACCATGACTCTCCTCTTTAGATCCCCCTTTGTCATTGGATCTGTTCTTACCAAAACCAAGATTCTGGATCGTGGACTTCAGGTTTTGGGTTTGAACTCTTTTACCAAAGTCAAAGAGAGGAGTTTCTCTAAATGGAAAACCTCCAAAGATGTGTTCTCCACCATATTTTTGGTATATCAAGTATGAAAAATCATTAAAAACCTTCCCCTTTGCAAATTTGTAGTGTTACTCTACTTATTAATCCCTTAGAATTTGTGCATTAGTGGGATGATAATCCTTGGCATCACTATCCAACACAACATACTCAACATGAAGTCCCTAGAGGCCTAATCACATAAGAGTTTGTTAGAGCACCATAGGAATTAATTGATTGGGTAGCAACATGATGTTTTCCTCCATGTCTCACCATCACAGTAGTTGATCTTGGTGTAGGAAAAAGGTGAAATTGGGTACATACTCATTAGGATGAGCATATACCACTTTGTATTGTTGGGGCACCTAATGATTTACTCCATCAGACTTGGGTGGAGAATCACTCCTGTGAGAAGAAGACATATTGTGTTAGAAAATAAGAAATGCAATGTTCTTCTTAAAATTTTTGTAGTTATTTTAATGTATGAAATTAATTTAGGATTCATTCTAATGATCTTGAATAATTTTTCACTAAGTCCAAGATAGTGCACGTAACAACTAAAGGTCCTTGGCAATGGCACCAATGATGAGTAGTGAGGTATTCTTACATCCAACCATATGAAGCACAAGCATTTACTCACAATCTAGTCAAATTTTATAGACCTTAAGTTCCTAAGTACACTAGTTCCAAGATGTGAAATCTAATCATGATAATCATTGTCTTCTCAGCTATACTTGTGAAGCTTAATTATATGGTTAAGTGTAATTGAGGCACATGATTTTTAATATTTTGAATTTTATTTGTCTATGATTAATAACAAGTTGAAACTTAATTTATGAAACAATTTAACTACTCTAATTGCTAATTAATAACTCACTATCCTAACATAAGTATCCAATCCCACTTTCTGTGCACAACTGAAACACGTATAACACTACTAGGTTATCAAACATTAAGTGTTGCTAGGATTATCAAGCATCATGCACATGCTCAAAGTATTCGTAATTATGTGCTTAATTAATTTCTATTTAATTGAACTAGCTTACTTTAGCTTAATTACATGGGATCATTAAAGCAAATTTCATAAAACATTAAATTCATGAATAAAATATTTAAGCTAGCCAAGGTGCCCCTACTGTGGGCACTTTGGAAAATATTCTAACTCTAAAGAAAAAAAATTGCAAGATCTCTTCTATCATATGACAAAAACTATATAGAAACCATGTGCCTCAGCACTATATTTATAGGTTAGCACATACCTCGTGAAATCGAATATCCAACATCACATCTTGGGACCTGATATCAGGGCTCCAATATTGGGAGCTAGGCAAAATATGTTTCATTGGAATTGATGCCATGGAAAAATCACAAAGGAAGGACAAGTTTAACAACAAAAATTTTGATAAATCCACATAGTATCTCAAAAATCCAAGGAACAATTTAAAGTACCAAGAAGTCAAGGATCATATGGAAAATGATTTAATTGAAGAAATCAAATTGGAATGATACAAAGTAAAGGATAAATCATTAGAGGGCCATGGAAGGGTTCTTGGACATGTGGAGGGGCCCATTTTCTAGGTTAATGCACATAAACAAAGGCTCTTGAAGGAAAGGATAAACATCTCCTGCCACCAGTGAGCAAGCTTCTCACCTATTATATGCTGCAACAAATGTTCTAGTACGTGTGCAATATCAAGCATTTGTCCAAGAAACAATAGGTATCATTCATTATCAATTTTTTACCATTCTTTTTTACAATGGATTAACAAATTCATTTATATCAAATTCTTTAGTTAAAAGATTAGGGAGTAAAATTCATCTCTTACCATATATGAAAAAAGTCGAATTAGCTTCAAGTGACCATAAAGTCTTAGAATGTTTTGTGCCTAGTTGTGAGATAAAAATTATGAATCAACATTATGTTATGGAGTTCTTGTGAATTTGGGATCATATGATGTGGTTTTTGATATGGACTAGTTGGTGAAAAATAAGGAAAAAATTGATTATGGACAGAAATGCATAGAAATTAACAATGGAGAAATAAACCAAAAAAATTTTTGTTAGCCTTGGGATTGCTTAAGAAACATTATTTCTACAAAACAAATGATGAAAGAGATGCAAATAGAAAAAGCAACAATTTTGGTTGGACTATATGCAGCTAATAGTGATAATGTTTTCTAACAAGAGAAGACACTGTTGGACTATCTAGTTGTAGATGAGTTCAAAGATGTGTTTATCGATGAGTTACCAGGAATGCTACTAAAAATAAAGGTAGAGTTTGCAATTGAAATTCTTCCATGGAGTGCTTCAGCCTCAAAGGCATCCTATAGATAGTCACCAATTGAGATGCATGAGTTAAAAACCCAACTTGAAGAACTATTAAAGAAGATATTCATTAGGCCTAGTGTGTCACCATGGGGAGCATCAGTTCTATTCATCAAGAAGAAAGATGGAACCTTACACCTATGCATTAATATTATCAACAACTAAATAAGGTAACTATTAAGAAAAAATATCCTCTTCTAAGGATTGATGATCTTTTTGATCAGCTCAAACAACCAAAGGTGTTTTCAAAAATTGATTTAAAGTTAGGATATTACCAAATAAGAATTAAAAAAGAAGAAATTTCAAAAATAACCTTTCAAACAAGGTATGAACATTATGAATTCACTATTATGCCTTTTCATCTAACAAATGCTCTAGTTGCCTTATGATCATGATGAATCAAATTTTCAATCATTTTTGGACTAGTTTGTATTAGTGTTCATACATGATATTTTAATATATGCTAAGATAGTTGAGGAACATGAGTAGCACCTAAGGATGATCCTACAAACCCTTAGGATACATAAGTTATATGCAAGTAAGAGCAAGTGTGCATTTTGGCAATCTGAAATAAGGTTTCCTTTCCAGGTCTTATCAAACAAGGGGTTAGCTATTGTTCTAGATAAAATTAATGCAATAATTAGTTGGCCTTAGCCTGAGAATGTTATAGAGGTCAGAAGTTTCTTGGAGTTAGCAGGCTACTACCGCAAGTTTATAAAAGATTTTTCAAAAAATGTTAGCCCCTTTAACATCATTACTAAGGAAGAGCAATCAATTTCAATGGTTAAAGAAATGTACTTTGGGATTCCAAAAGATAAAAGAATTATTAACATTAGCTCCTATATTAATCATGCCTTTAGAAAATGTTCATTTTGATGTATATATAGATGCCTCTGATGAGGGATTAGTTTGTGTTTTAATGTAGAAAAATTAGGTACTTTCTTATGGATCAAGGTAATTAAAACCTCATGAACACAATTACATAGTAGCAGTGATCCATTCTTTGCAAATATGGAGACATTATTCATATGAAAAGAAATTTAGGGTATGCTCAAATCATCAATGTTTGAAATACATTTTTACCCAGCCTAATTTAAACATGAGATAAAGATGTTGGTTAGAATTCTTGTGTGATTATGATTTTGAGCTCCTTTATCAAAAGGGTATATGAAACAAGGTGCTAGATGCTCTTAGTCAAAGGAGGCATGTTAAGGGAACCATTTTACTTGAAAGTAAAATTGCTAATTTGATTAGAAAGGGATTGGAAATTTGAAAAGAAGAACCTAGGTCAACTAGAAAACGGACTTAAAATTACTACTGCTGGTTTGCTACTTTTCCAAGATCATTTATATGTTTCAACACATGTAGAACATAGAAATTTGGTAATGTAAGAACACCATGAAATATTTTATACAAGTCATCCAAGGGCAACAAAAATGCTACATGGAATCAAAAGACAATTTTGGTGGCCTAGAATGAAAAAAGATGTTGTTGAGTTTATGGTAATGTGTTTAACGTGTTAGTAAGTTAAGGCTGAACATCCAATAACAGTAGGTCATTTACAACCACACAATATTCTAGAATGGAAATGGGATGATATTGGAATAGATTTAATTGTTGGGATACTTAAAGCTCTTGGAGGATATGATTCCATAATGATGGTAGTTGATAGGCTGACAAAGTCAACACACTTTATCAAAGTGAAATATTACAAAAATTTATATTCAAGAAATAATTAGATTGCATGAAATACCTAAGAAAGTCATTTCAAACATGGATCCAAAGTTTACATCTTATTTTTGGAAAGCTATCCATCAAACTATTAGAACAAAACTAAATTTCAGCACAACCTATCATCCACAAACTGATGGTCAAGCTAAAAGAACAATAGTTGGTAGAAGATATTTTAAGAACTAGTGTATTGGATGATCATAAAATGTGGGATGAGGTATTTACATTGGTATAATTTTCCTACAATAATAGCTACCAAAGAAACATTGAAATGGCACCTTATGAAACCTTGTATGGTAGAAAGTGTAGAGTTCCTAGCTCTTGGGATCAACCTAAGGACAAATTGATTTTTGGGCCTAATATGATTTTTGATTTGTAGATAAAGGTGAATCAAATTAAATAGAGACTAAAGAAAGCATAAGATAGATAAAAGTTATGCAGATAATAGAAGGAGGGACCTAGAATTTCTTGTTGGAGATAAAGTATTCCTAAAAGCCCAACCCTTTAAAAATGTCATTAGAGGTGTTAAAAGGAACAAACTTAAACCTAGGCTTATTGGTCCTCTTGAAGTCTTAGAGAAAATTGGTCATGTTTCTTATAGAATAGCTCTACCTCTAGTGTATCATCTTTACATAATGTTTTTCATATTTCTATGTTAAGAAGGTATGCTTATGATTCTAAGCATTGTTTGCAATGGGAAAACCATCAAGTTAGCCCAAATTGTATGATCCAAGTTCAACCAATCTAGATTTTAGACTAGAGGATGCTTAATCTTAGGTATTATACACTATGCCAAGTTCAGCTTGATTGAAAATGAGGATGGATCTGAAGCCTCTTGGGAGATGGAGAGTGTGGTTAGAGAGAGATACCCTCACATATATAAACATTTCTAGGAGAAAATGTCTTAATGAGAGGAGGATGTTGTAATGACGGAAAACATCGGCAGCTGGAAAATACCGAACAAATTCCATGTACACAGTTTTAACCACGGATCCGTGTGAGGGCTATGCTGGAAAAATGAATCCGCAGTGCCCTGAACGGTCTTGTCGATCAGACAGGGACTTACTAATCAGTAAACCAATGAATATCTTGTGAAACGATCTGATTCGAGAAATCACAAAAACAAGGGGAAAATGATGTAGATGAATTGCAACGATGATAACATTAAACACGACAAGAGGAGGCTGACATAAGAGAAAAACGTAGTTTCAAGATCTACGCTTTGACTTGAAAAAAGTATATTTTGTATATCTCATTACACTGGGGAGACCCCGATTACTGGATGTGAAGCAAGCACAAAACAACAAGAAAACTGTCCAAACAGAAGTCCGATCTACCTCGTGGGCTAAAGCCGGGATGCAAGAAAGGTCAAGCTCTGACGTCTACCGATCAACTGTTTCTGACCAATAGAGTCTTCCCCAACAGAACGATTACTCCTGTCGCCAGTGCTCAAAGCGAACTGTGCTCTGTTTCTACCGTAAGGTGATGCTGTCAACAATTGCCAAAGCGCTGCTCTCTGTATCTTTGCTCAAAGGTGATAAGTGCTCCAGTGCTCAGAAAAATGCCTTTGCTTCTTTGATTTGCCAACCCCTATATCTTTGTCAACTGGGGTATTTATAGGCTGCGACGCTCTGAGGAAAAGGCGCAACCCTGATGACGTGTGTCCCGAGTGTTTTGGGTACTGTTGGTTTGACCATTTTTGCATCAAACCTCATGACTACGCACAATACGCTCGTTCGCGTATTGCGCGTGTGAAGAAGAGATGCGCGTCAGGCATGTTTCAACTATCTTTGGGTTAAATTACGCTCATCCACGCTGCGTTGCATGCAGGAGCGTAACATAATAGGGAAACAACGGATTCAAGCTGTTTTACACTCGCTTACACAGCCGTGCGTAACGAAGCGTAAAACAATGTTTAGCTTGGCGACACAATACGCTGTGATACGCTACGTTGCGTGATGAGCGTATGATGAGCAATTGCACTTTCTTAGACTTTGCCTTTGACTGTTCTGAAGCTCATTACGCTGCCGTGCATAACAGAGCGTAAACCTGACCTTAAACAAAAGACTTAGCAAAATACACGAGAAGTCGCATATTACGCTGCTCAAGCTTCTCCTTATGCCGAAGTAACTATCCTTCTGATGTCAGACTATGTTTAAGCAAAATCACGCTAAGCGCCATTACGCTACGTCGCGTGATATAGCGTAAACAGAAAAAGAATAGAAAGATTAGGAATCTACACAGGAATTCGAAGACTTGATGCTACGCGCCTCTTGGTGTTGCTCTGTCTTACTCTCCCTTCTGGAATTCTGACACGCACCCTTACCTGAATTGCGGATCTTTGCCTGAGGCCGACTCGCAATTTTCACGGTGTTTCAATGGCCCCTCTTTGTTGACGGTTGGAGGGCTTCCCCGAAAGACGTCGACAAAGAATACATAACACCGGATTGGTAGAAGCAAGAACAACATCCATCCATGGCTACTCAAGGATTGCCCTGTCAACATGGAAGAGCAAAGCTTGAGGGAAGGGGAGATAGAATGGCATAGTAGGAAACAGGTTCGGGTAAGACATAAAATAAGTCAGGATGGTAGGAGTATGGAATACGCTTACTAAACACACAGAAGCATACACACACATATGTCAATGGGAATGCTTTCAGACGAGTGTAACGCGTCAGTCTGAGGTCTCTCTATCACCGATTATAGTAGGAATGCTTGCAAAAGGAGCATGACGCATCACTTTTGTGATATCTCTACTAGTGTGAGTGCGGAAAATGGATACTTGCATATGTAGCTTTTGCGTACGAGAAGCAGGTGGTAGGGATGAAACGAAATAAGAGTTAAGGGTAGGATTATGAGAGGTATAGGCATGCAGATCTAGATGGTCGGGCAAACCTGAGGAGCCATCTCAAGATGTCGTTGTTCTTCACCGCTCAGATGCACGCACCTTTGAACCACATCCTCGAAGCAAGTAACCTACAACCATAGAAGAAAATAGAGGACACCACTGCTCATGCAAACAAGAGGCGAGGTTGTTGAAACGAGTGTCGTTTGATGCGAGATAGAGCGATTCGGCCATGAAGAAGGGGCTGGAGCATGAGGGCGGAGCCGCCAATCCTAACGATTGGCCCAACATATCTTCTACTGAATCCAGATCCGTGATTCGAGACTCAGTGTGTTAAGCCTCATTTATAACCGTGGAGAGGACCATTCTCAGAGAAGGAATTTGTAACTCGAGAGGCAGCACTGCTTCAGACCCATAAACCAGGATATAGGGCATACTACCCATAGCCGTCCTACACGTAGTACGATACACCCATAGCACATAGAGGATCTGTTCGTGCCACCGCCTTTTGTTGTTGTCGAGCATTTTTTTGAGCAGATTGATGATCACTTTGTTCATTTCTTCAGCTTGACCATTCACTTGCGGATAATAGGGGGAGGAAAAAGATTGTCTAATTCCTAGGTTATCACAGAAGGATTTCGTTTCTGTACTACTAAACTGTGGCCCATTGTCGGTCACGATAGTCATCGGGAGACCCAATCTGGTTACTATATTGTCCAGGATAAAATGGAAAATCTACTGAGATGTGATCTTTCGTAGGGGAACAACCTCTACCCATTTTGTAAAATGCTCAGTAGCCGTAATGATGAAGCTATGACCTACAGAAGATTTCAGCGTGATGGGGCCTATAATGCCTAGTCCCCATCGTTGAAGTGGCCATGTTATCTGCATCGTGTGTAATTCTGTAGGTGACACGTGTATAAGATTCGCGTGACACTGACACGTGTCACAAGTTTTAACCTTGGTCAGGCAATCCTTTTCCATGTGCAGCCAGTAGTATCCTAAGCGACGGATTTTTAGGGCCATAGCTCGTGGTGCTACGTGGCCGCCACACAGTCCCTCATGAACTTCGCTGACTATGTGTTGTGCTTGGGTTTTGTCAATGCAAGTAGGCAGCACGCCATCAAAGGAGTGTCTACAAATAGTGCTATCTCTGATGATGACATATTTCCTAGCCTGCTTGCGTATTGCATCTTTCTGTGCGCGTGGCAATTCAGATGGTAGCTCGCCCTGTAAAAGGTAAGTTTTAATGTTGTCGTACCATTCAGGTGCGCTTTCCTCGAGAAGAGAAGAGATTTGCACTATCTGAATGATAGGATCTGCACAGTCTGTTATCAATGCAAGACATGTATCAAAGAGATGTGAAGGCACGTTCAGAGCCAGTGTAGCCAGTGCATCGGCCAATGTGTTATCCGTGCGTGGCACGTGCTGGGCATCGATGGTTGCGAATCGTCTTAGAAGATCTTTAGCCTTATCGCAGAAGGGCTGCAAATGTACAACCTTGCAAGCGTAGACTCCTATGATCTAATTTATGACAAGCATCGAATCACCCCTAATCACCAGGTGTCAAACATCGAGTTCACTGGCAGTTAGTAATCCCTTGAGGAGCCCCTCGTACTCTGCCACATTGTTCGTATAGGGGAAGGTTAAGCGATAAGCATGGAGACGCACATCCTCAGGCGATAGCGTAATAACAGTGGCAGCACTGCCACCTCTAGCGGTTGAAGCTCCATCGAAATACAATGTTGCTTCGGGGCCTGTCAAGACAGGGCTTAAACTATGTACATGTTCGTCAGGGAACTTTGGCTCTATAGTCGCCTGATTGTTAATTGGCGAAGTTATTAACTGGTCAGCTATTGCCTGGCCTTTCGTGGATGATTGGCCAACATAGTGCAGATCAAATTCTACCATGATAGCCTTCCAGTGAGCTATTTTACTACTCTCATATAAGTTGTGCGCAATGGCCCTAAAAATGTTGTTTTTACAGATGATATTGACCTTCCTACGGAAAAGATAATGTCTACACTTTTTAAGCGTAAAAACTAATGCTAGGCAATTATGCTCTACGTCGTTGTACCTCGTTTTGTACGCACATAGAGCATGGCTTAAGTAGTAGATGGGCACTTCGGACCCATCATCCCTCCTTTGACAAAGTAATGCGGCTAACGCTACGTCTGAAGTTGCAAGGTAAATGTAGAATGACAAGTCCCTTTGTGGTGGGAAAACCATCGGTAAGTGTTGCAGTTCTTGTTTTAAGCTGTCAAACGCACGTTGGCAATCATCGGTCCATTCGAAATTAACCCCTTTTTTTAGCAAGTGCTGCATAGGGTGTAGCTTTTCGGTTAACCTCAAGATGAACCGGCGTATAAATTGTAAGCGTCCTTGTAACCCGCGTAATTGCTTGAGGTCTGTGGGAGGCGTTAGCTTGACAATGGCTTTGACCTTATCAAGGTCAACTCGTATGTCGGTTTCCGACACCACAAACCCCAGCATGCGTCCGGTTTTGACCCCAAAGACGCATTTCTTTAGGTTAAGCCGGAGCTCATATTTTGAGCATCTTATAAGGACTAACTCCAGGTCCCCTGAATGATGCTCAGACTTTAAGGACTTAACAGCTATATCGTCTATGTAATCATTCAGCCTTCCTAGGAGGTAATCGCTAAAGATGTATGTCATGGCTCGTTGATACGTTGCTCCGACGTTCTTTAGACCAAAAGGCATCATAGTGTAACAAAAGGTACCGTAGGGCGTCATGAATGTCGTGGTCAATTGATGTTCTGGGTTAATGCGAATCTGGTTATAGCCTGAAAAGCCATCCATGAAGGACAGCAACGCATGCCCAGCTGTTGTATCCACTAGCTGGTCGATACTTGGCAACGGGAAGTTATCTTTGATTGTGGCCTTATTCAAATCCCGGAAGTCTATGCAAATGCGTATGCTTCCAGTCTTCTTTGAGACGACTACAATGTTAGACACCCAGTCCGAGTAATCAACCGCACGGATGAAACCAGCCTGATACAATTTGCTGATTTCATCACGCACGGCTAACACGATCTCTGGCTTGATTTTGCGTGCCTTTTGCCTAACTGCTTTGATCTATGGGTCTAAGATGATGTTATGCTGGATTAGCCTAGGATCTAGCCCAGGCATATCCTCGTATGACCATGCAAAGACTGTGATGTTGTCTTGCAGGACCTGTTTTATAGCATCATGCATTTTCTGGTCTAGTAAAGAGCTGACTTTAAGCGTTTTGGCTTCACCCTTATGTGTAATGATAGAAACCTCACTGAGGGGGTCTTCGGTTATGTCCCCAGCCTCTAGGTCTAGCGTGCGCGTCGACTGCTCTGGCCACTCTGGGGACGTCTCCGACGCAGCTATGGTTACTCCTTCTAAAGGGGGGTTAACGTCTACCAGCGTGGAGTCGAATTGCCTAACTACTTTCCCGTATGGGTCCGTTAAAGTTAGAGGTGCTGAAAATGTTGCGTCCATTTCTCGTCTGTCTTGCAAAACCGCAAAGTGCGTAAATGATTAGAAGAAAGGTGACGTGATGTCGTCGAATGTGGAAGGCTAACTGAATTTTGAATATTGTAAACAAGCTATAATCAATGCTACCCGATTACGAGGCGATAAGATATGGTAGTTTAACGTCATTTCGGACAGTGGCACGTGCAATATCAGCCGCATTAATATCTTCATTTTTGGGTTCCATTTTAAGAAAGTCCTGCTTAAATTGGATATCGAGTCAGTGATCCTCGCATATAAGTAAGTGGTTTTTTGATGAGGACAGGCTGTTGGCTGTTGTGAATTTGAATTCGTAACTGTTTCTAAGCGAGAGAAGGAAGAGCAGAAGATTAGAGCATGTGATTTTGCGAAGATTTGCAAGTGTTAAACAGTGAAAATTTTTGAAGTTGTTGCAATGGCATCAAAAATCAAGAGGAAGAACGCAAAACTGGCTAAAATCGATGAAGTGCAAGAAAATCTGGATCGCGTTTCATAGGCGCTGGTCGATGTTCGTGACCATATGCCTTTGAACCGGTAGGTCATTCCTTACATGCTTATGTTTGTTTCAATGTCTACTTTCCATGGTATCTTTTGCGTGAATGTGGATTTCAAAGTGTGGACCTCGGGTTAATGCGAGGGTTTGATGGGGTTGCATCTACCACTGTTGTCAGGGACAAACCTTGCGTTACTGCAAGGGTTTGGGCGATTTTGGCTTGGATAACTAGGTGTAGTTTATAAGTTTTCTGTATTAGTCATGAAAATGTAAATGTAGGTGTTAATGTATGTATTGGGTTTTCTGTACAGCGTTGCGCTAAAGCCCATTTTGATTATGTTGGATATTTTTGGGGTTTTGTGTTGTGTAAACCCCATCGTCCCCAATGTCCCTCCCCCGCACACGCGGTTCCGAGGGAAGGCCATATGGTTTCGACAGGATGCGTTGGAGTGTCTAAAGTTCTTGCTACGCAACTACAATGTCATTGTGTGGTCTGATTTGTCTGGTGACATCGCCGGTGCCCTTTTAGAGCACCTGCTGGCGGGTTCTGCGCAAGGGATTCTGGCCCTTTTGATAGACGGGGCCATCAATACGGGTCATCCCGAGGACCGAGAACTTAGCGCATGGGGCCTAAGGAGCTTAAACTGGATCTGGGAAATGGCTTGATTCAGTTGTTATCATGCATATAACATGTTGTTCATGGCTTGCCATGTCTTGACCTATTTCCAGAGCCCACAAGGCATGGTGTATTACATAGGCAGGTAAGCGAGTTTTATTAATTGTCTATTTTTTTGGTGTTGTTAGATTTCTATTATCGGTGTGAAATGTAAGAGAAGCCTATGTGAAAAATGTAAGATAAGCTGACGTTGTATGGTACAGGTTTTTTATCCATGACAACAGGTTAGGCAGAAATGGAGATGCGTTGTCATGGGCTGAAACGGCAGTAATGGCATTCACCTCAACTAGCAATGTGCGCGCTGGTGTTATCGGGCAGATTGGCTTTGACATGTGTGAGTACCCCATCCACTATGTTGGGGCTTTTGAGAATTGCCAGAGGCTCGGGTGGGTGCACAATGACTGGACCTTAGATCCGCCCCTTACTGTTGAGGACGTGCAGAGGAACCTTTCATCATTTCCTTTCCATTTGGACCTGGTGAGGCTGTTATGTTGCGTAATATAGTTGTGAATTGTGGGCATTGCGTAATAGTGTTTTGGTTTGACTTGTGTTTCACGTTGTTCAGTTAGGGAATCCCGAGAGATTACCCTTACAATTTCTGGCCGCGAGGCGAGCACCGTCCTCTTCCGCTACGGTGACATCAAGGACACACAGCGCTGGCTCGGCCACTCGGCGGCCTCAGTCGCGGTGACCACTAAGATCCGAGCAACAAGGCTAATGCACCTATTTTTAGCTATGACTCCTGATTTCCCCACCAGTGAAATGCTAACCCTGGTCAACTCCTTCAACGAAAAGGCAGAGCGTTTCTGCATGCGCATACACAACATACGCGTAAGCTTTGACATTGATGCTCAGCTCTTCGTGGACCTATTTGGCATCCCCTCGGATGGCCTTCCCATAAGTGAGAAGGCGAAGAGGAGCCTTGCCTTCCAAGATTGGCTGAAGGAGTGGGTAAGGGTCTCAAAGGAAACGAAAGGGTTTCCTTGCGAAAGATTCCAGATGGGCGTTACCAAGACACTTTATCCCCTTTTCCGGGCCCAGACTTTCCCCAAAACTCTCTCGCATGGGAAGTTCTTTTCTGTAGAACAGACCCGTATTATACGAGAGGTTCTGGAGGAGGGGACCCAGTTCAATTGGGCAAGCTATTTTGCCAAGGGACTACGTAATGAGATGATTAAGCTTCGCAAGAAGCTTGAGTCCCGTTTCAACGTGCATTACGCCTTCTTCATAGCTTGCCTCCGGTGGTTTTCTAAGTTTTTGGTCATCCAAAGGAATGGGGTTTGGATGCAGCAAGATCGAGACCAGCTGTCCAGATCTTGGAGTGCCCACATCTTCAGCACTACCCGTGGGCAGGATCCGTTGGAAGGGATCAGGGAGTCGCTGTCTATAACGACCAAGGGTTTGGCGGTGCCCCAGGTGCGAGGCCTCGACAGCGTAGGCGGGATAATTCCTACTTACACCGGCGATGCCTCGCAAGGGAAATGCCTGGTGGAAGAAATTGTAGAACCTGCAGCTTGGCGTAAAAGGCTCCATATAGTTGAGGCCCCTGGGAGTGATGCAGGCCGAACTGTGGCGGTCAAAGTTCAGCGGAGTAAGCCTCCGCCTGGTAAGCGTGAAGGAATTGTATTACGCAATGTTTTTTTTTTGTAGATAGTGTGGAATGATATGTTAAGGTGCTATGATATGACCAGTAAAAATTACAGAGCAGCTGACCCCTGAAACAGGGGTAGTAATACTAAGTCGTGGGGAGGGGGCATCAATTTTGGAAGAAGAGGCCCTAGCTGTTAGCGTGAGCCGTGCATAGGCTCTGGTGCGTAAGGAGGCCCCGGCTGCTAGTGGGAGCCATGCACAAGATTGGGTACATGAGGAGGTCCCAACCACTGGAACTAGCGACACACAGACTCAAGTGTGTGAAGAGGGAAAGGAGGTGGAAGATGTTGGCGAAGTTGCCACTATCACCGGTAGAGGTAATGAGTGTGTTAGCGAGTTTGCAGGATTTTATTAATAGATGAATTTTCTAAATGGATTACGCTATAGGAGAAGAGGACGTATCCACGTTTTTCGCCATGAGCAGAGCGTGGAGAAACTTCCCTGATAAATTTGCCTTCATGGAAGGCGTTGTCAATGACATGATCGAGTGCCTGGAGCGCGTCGAACCTGGGGCTGGTACGTTATGGTGGTAATAAGTCTGTGATATTACATAGCGGTAATGTGTCATCAATATTTGATGGTTGTTTCTGTTAGGAGCTTGCCTTCGATGGGATCCTACGGAGCCCATTGATCTGGACACAGTGGAGCCACCATCTGATGAAGCAGCTGTGCCACGTCACATTTATGAAGAACTACGTAAATGTGCGTTACACTCGACACGCTCCTTATGGGAAAGTAGGGGCATAAATGAAAATCTATGGAAAAGGTTGCAGAGGTTAGAGCAGAGGGTTGAGTCTCTCACCAAAGAGGTTGGAGACTTAAAATCACGATGCGACTTCCTACAGGTGCGAGCAACAGGGGATGAAGACTGGCGTACCACTGTTGTCGATTACTCCCGGTACTGGACCACCATCAAAAACAACGTACAGACCAGTCGGTCGTTGGTCGAACAACGGATGCAGATAGAACTCCTAGCCGAGAAAAGCCAAGACTGGAGGGATTATTGTGCAAGCATGCAAGAGTGGGGGCAGAAAGAGAAGGACCATAAGCATTTGTACAAGCGGGAGAGCATTGCTTATCGAAAACTCTACCGCGATTTTGCCGTCAGGTCCCAGTCCTTGGAAGTCTTCCTGGATGTCATCGGAGCTTTTGAAGCCTTCAAGAAGTTCAAAGAGCAGGTGACTGTGAGTGCATCCCCGAAAAGGGTGATGACTCTCCCTGGGGGTCGGGCTACAATCCCTACTTTCTTCTCGAACCCACCCCGCTGGAGCAGCGTGGAGAAAGGGAAAGTGAAGGCCGGAGCTGCCTTGCGAGAGGATGTATGGCCAGATCTGACGGAGGAAGAGATTATGAAGCGCCTATGGGCTTGCCTGGACAAGCTTCCCTTTGCTGCGGAAGCAGGGCCATCGCAAGTAAGTTTATGCACGACTTAGTTTGCATTTTCTAATTATGATATTAAGTCTTGTGTAGCTAATGTGCTTACTGTATTTAGGTACCAACTAAGGATAGGGAAGGCAAACAAGTGGAGGAGTTAGCAGAGGAAGCAACAGAAGCATAGGAATAGGTAGAAGAAGAGGCAGAAGAATGCAACGATGGAGAGCGTCCTCCCATGGAGCCGGTGCCAGAATGAGGACCTCATGAAGAGGACATTCTTCGTGAAATAATCATTTCCAGAAACGATGGCCCATTGGAGGACGATCCATTAGGGTTGGATTCGGACTTGAGAGATACCGGCGACAGTGGCAGCAGAGGAAATGTGTAATTATAATTTACGCATAGTTTTATTTGAGGGTGAAGTGGAGTATTATTTTAGGAATGACTGAAAAGACGTGTTATAAGACCTGGTGGATGTTTTAAATGTCAATTATTTTGTCTTTTTGGCTTTCGCTTTTATAGCGTGAACGTAATTATTAAGGATTTTGCCTAAGTTATGACGATAGAATGTGATGGTTAGTTTAAGGCCATCACGGGCCGTCATATGATTCTGCATAAACTAGTGACTAGTTTAGGGCCGTTGCGGACCTACTGCATAATCAAGCATAAAGAATCATACTATACAATTCTGTGTAACTAGTTTAAGGTCGTTGCGGGCCATAGCGTAATACAGTAAGTGTAAATGATACTGGTACATTATTTTGCGTAATTATGCTAAAGTGATCGGGAAACGTGAATATCATGCGTACGAAAAAGACAACAGTGCGAAGATAAATGACCAACGTAAGAACCGAAAACAAAAGTAACGTGAAAATGCATGAAATAAAATTGCTAAGTCGGAACCATGATATCGCAAAGACATGATAATGTATGCAAGGACCATCATTCAACCATTGATACACAACTGTCTCTTGATGGCCTTTATGTTGAGTGTCGCGTAAGGGCGAGGAGACTTATGGTTTGACTCCTTTACATTGCCATCTGGAAATGGTAAGTCAGCCCAAGCTAAACCGTCATCATTGCTGTCAGCTTATTGAGGGGTTTGGAGATGGGTTTGATCATCAGTTGTTTCTATCTCTGAACCTCGTTCTTCTTCAATGTTATTGACGGTCCTGGGGGTGATTTCGTCACCGCGTATCACAACCTCCCCTCCGGCATAGGGAAGATGTATCTCTTGGTGTATCGGTGACAAAACTGCCCTCAGCTAGGCTAACCATGACCTCCCCAAGATCAGGTTGAACCCTAGCATCTCCTCGACGACTAAGAAAGTGGCCTCTATTGGGAATTGATCCCCCGCCACAAACTCAATACGCACCATTCTCTTAACTTGAACCCATGCCCCATTGAATGATTTTACGCAGGCCGTTGTCGTGGGCGTGATCTGGTCGACCAGACCCAACCTATCCATGATGGAATAGGGAATGACGTTGGTAGCTATGCCATCATCCACGTGTACTCTCCGGATCCGGTATTGACCGACTCGGATAGTGATAAGCATAGGTTCAGTTGTTACCTGACCTTTCTCAGGAAGGTCAGTGAGGAAGGCGTAGGTTGCTCAGCTTTGGAAGGAATCATGATAGCATGTATCGCTTCCTCCTCTGCTGGCAAGCTTTCATCCACTGATATGGATGTCAACATGCTAACCATAGCCTCACGGTGTTCTCGAGACGTCATAAGCAGGTCGTAAAGGCTCAACGTTGTGTTTTTTTGTTTGAGAGCCTGTTTAACTTGCGTATATGCGTCGAGGAGGTCCTTCTCTCAGCTAGGTTGTTTTTCCCCCTTGTCTTCTTCCATTCAGCCCAAGAGACGAATCTCTCGAGGTGGAACGGTGTTACTCGGGGGGCTGTTCTTTTTCTTGCCGAGAGAAGGCGGTTGCGTTTCCGCACCTTTATCCTTTCCATAAGGTATAGGTGAAGGCACAGAGGCCAGGGGCCTAGGCTTAGGGAAGCCGAGCGTAGAGTGGCCTTTCGTTGCATTAACTAATGTGTCCTCTCCCTTTTGTTTGGGAGGTGATGGTTGATGCTTTTGGTTGGAGGTCTGCCCCTGCGTGAGAGGAGTAGCCTGTGGTTTTGGCGCCCTGATAATGAAGGGTGCCCTGGGCGTGGGCGCAGACGAGGCCGCGGCTTGACTATTGCTGCGTGACTGAGAGTGTATCCGAGAAGGTGCCTGTATAATGAAGGGTGGCCTCGAGACCCCACTGGCTGCCGATGAAATGGTTGGCCCCCTTTGTGAGCTGGCACGGATACGCAAAACAAAAGTTTGTTTTGGCAGTTCCCTCTTCTCACTGTCCGTACTCACCACAGTGATTGTATAAGGATCGTCGTTTGTGTTCAACAGGTCCTTATACACATGCAATGTTTGGTTTTCTGGATGCGTCGGGTTGCTGCTGTCTAACTTGAGTGAACCATCATCTAGCATACATTGAATGTCATCTTTCAACGCCCAACAGTAATCCGCATCATGACCACACAGCTGGTGGTAGTCATAGAAACGGTCCAGCCTGAAAGATCTTGGAACTGGTGGTTCGTTAGGTAAGGCTAAAGAAGGGTTCTTCAGCAGTTCACAATGACATCTGTGATGCTTCAGAGCCTCCTCGGACACCTTCTTAGGTTGAATGTTCCCTACACCTGATAGTTGTTTCAGCAGTTCGGAATGCTTTACCAGTAATGCCGTGTACTTTGAGAGATCCTTACGCTCAAAGTTTGGCTTAGGCTGGGGGACCTTTTCAGGAGCCGCCGTGTCTTGACTGGTGCCAGCACCAACCGTGGTTTCAGGAGGCACCGTGGGTGCCTTCTTGTTCTTAGTCTTTGTACTCTCAGTCATTGCAGCTACTGTCGTTGTCGCTGCTTTCCCTTTGTCTTTGCTCTTGTTATGTGCGTTCCTGTAGGCGACGTACGTTGGGTCTTTGCTGGCCCCCGTAGCATCTTGGATGCTCCTGACTTGATAAGTAGATGTGAATATGGTAAGTAGATGTGAATCTACGATCGGCTCGCGGATCTCATTCAAGGTAGCATTCCAACGCTGTATAAACCTTTGGACGGGCTCGAGCGGGTCTTGTTTCACCCCCATGAGCTAATCCAATGTGACTTCCGATTTCAAGTTGTATTTGAAGCGGGTCACAAATTAGGTCAGCAGCTCTTCTAAGGTTGAGATGGAAGAGCGTGGGAGGGCTCGGTACCAATCCAAAGCTTTCCCTGTTAAAGACATTGCAAAGACTCGGATGATGGTGTGTGGCCATTGTTGCAACAAGAAGGACTCAGACCTAAACGTGACCAAGTGAGCGTTGGGATCTCCCTCCCCATTGTACTTGGTAGAATGAGGCAGAGACATCCCTAGCAGCAATGACAGCATAGGGACCGCTGGACTAATCGAATCATCCTGGTAAAAGTCAATGATCTGAATAGTATCAGAACTAGCGGCTTTGAGGCGTCGAACCTCCTCGGTGATAGTCTGTATAAGCTGGAAGGCTTGGTCCAGACCCATTGACGGAGGTGTCTGTGTAGAAGGCAGAGGAGGTTGGACCAAAAGGGTGGCGTGAGGGAACAGAAACGACGGGAGAGGTTGACTGGCTGCTTGTGGGGTGGGGACCCCTGCAGGCGAAGGGACCTATGAAGACCACCACCCACTGGTTTGTGAAGAGGGGTTAGCTGCCGCCTGCCTTGTAAGATAGGGATAGATATACTGAGGGACCACCTGTGGAACTTGCATTGCAGGTGCGATGGAGGGTTGCACACCAAACAACGCAGGCTGATTATGTTGCGCCGCAGGGTTGGGCCACTGACTTGGGGCAGGTTATTGGATGCATGTTTGTGACTGAACAGCTGTGGTGATCTGTTGAGTTGGAGGGGGCAGAAGCGACAAGGTCTACGCCGGGTGCGTTACGGATATGTTGTGGGGTTGTATCTGAGGGATAAAATGGGACGTAGTGGTCGCCAGGACCACCACTAGGATGCTAAGTACCCACGGTGACGAAACCGCCCCCATTTTATTATGCGGTATTTGTGCTTGCAGCCTAGACAGCTGCGCGGTGGCCTGTGGCATGGCAGGGTAATGCATTTGTGCGGTCATGGCTGGGTCAAGAGGAGCGGCCTCTCCATTGAAAGGAAACAAGGGATTTATATACGTTTGGGGGCTCAAAGTATGGAACAAATGTTTCGACTGGGCTGCCAATTCATCCTCTTCCTCTTCCCCATGCTGGGGCTCCACCACAGCTTGTGCCACCTAGCCCTTGGCCATGACCAACTGTGTAATGAGTTCAGGTTGGTGTTCGGTCAAGGGAATGATGTCGTAAGCTGTTGGCTTGAAATCATGGCCCCCTCGGTGGACCACCTTAAAGTTTCTTTTCGCTTCGACTTCGGCTCGGCTAAGAGCCAGCTTCGCATGGATCTTAACACATATAAAGTTGTATTCTTTACGGGTTATGACTGTGAAGATGGGCTCTTTTCCCTAAAGTCTCAATGATCGGCGTAATGGCCCTTGAGATCCTGTTGCGCCAGGAGCTAGTCTGGCGACCGCGATAGGGTTCACAGATGTGGCACCCAAATCGGCAGGGACCATGGCGGTTATGGTTGTGTAAAAGGAATCTATTGATTAATGAGATTGACAGTGACTGGTAATCGGATATAAGAAATGGGTGGCAACAAAAAACACGAATAGGCTTTCTACCCTGTAGGATTCCAAAGGAATCGTCCTTGCGACCGATCTACACCACATGATTTACCATAAACTTCCTTAGAGGTATTACGTCTACAGTTTAGGGTATGGATCACTAACAGGGCTACCCAAAATATTCGGATCAGAGCTTACGGCCCTCCTTCTAGCACCAGAAAACTGTAATGATGGAAAACGTTGGCAGCTGGAAAATACCGAACAAATTCCGTGTACACAGTTTTAACCACGGATCCGTCCGAGGGCTATGCTGGAAAAACGAATCCGAGGCGCCCGGAACGGTCTTGTCGATCAAACAGGGACATACTAATCAGTAAACCGATGAATATCTCGTGAAATGATCTGATTCGAGGAATCACAAAAATGAGGGGAAAACGATGTAGATGAATTGCAACGATGATAACGTTAAACACGACAATAGGAGGCTGACATAAGAGAAACACGTAGTTTCAAGATCTACACTTTGACTTGAAAAAAGTATATTTTGTATATCTCGTTACACTGGGGAGACCCCGATTACTGGATGTGAAGCAAGCACAAAACAACAAGAAAACTGTCCAAACAGAAGTTCGATCTACCTCGTGGGCTAAAGCTAGGATGCAAGGAAGGTCAAGCTCTGACGTCTACCGATCAACTGTTTCTAATCAATAGAGTCTTCCCCAGTAGAATGATTACTCCTGTCGCCGGTGCTCAAAGCAAATTGTGCTCTGTTTCTTTCGTAAGGTGATGCTGTCAACAATTGCCAAAGCGCTGCTCTCTGTATCTCTGATCAAAGGTGATAAGTGCTCCAGTGCTCAGAAAAATGCCTTTGCTTCTTTGATTTGCCAACCCCTATATCTTTGTCAACTGGGGTATTTATAGGCTACGATGCTCTGTGGAAAAGGCGCAACCCTGATGACGTGTGTCCAGAGTGTTTTGGGTACTGTTGGTTTGACCATTTTTGCGTCAAACCTCATGACTACGCACAATACGCTCGTTCGCGTATTGCGCGTGTGAAGAAGAGATGCGCGTCGGGCATGTTTCAACTGTCTTTGGATTAAATTACGCTCATTCACGCTGCGTTGCGTGCAGGAGCGTAACATAATAGGGAAACAACGGATTCAAGCTATTTTACGCTCGCTTACGCAGCCACGCGTAACGAAGCTTAAAATAATGTTTAGCTTGGCGACACAATATGCTGTGATACGCTACGTTGCGTGATGAGCGTATGATGAGCAATCGCACTTTCTTAGACTTTGCCTTTGACTGTTCTGAAGCTCATTACGCTGCCGTGCGTAACAGAGTGTAAACCTAGCCTTGAACAAAAGACTTAGCAAAATACACGAGAAGTCGCATATTACGCTGCTCAAGCTTCTCCCTATGCCGAAGTAACTATCCTTCTGATGTTGGACTATGTTTAAGCAAAATCACGCTAAGCGCCATTATGCTACGTCGCAGGAATTAAGCATAGAAAGATTAGGAATCTACACAGGAAGTCGAAGACTTGATGCTATGCGCCTCTTGGTGTTACTCTGTCTTACTCTCCCTTCTGGAATTCTAACACGTGCCCTTACCTGAATTGCGGATCTTTGCCTGAGGTTGACTCGCAATTTTCACGGTGTTTCAATGGCCCCTCTTTGTTGACGGTTGGAGGGCTTCCCCAAAAGACGTCGACAAAGAATACGAAACACCGGATTGGTAGAAGCAAGAACAGCATCCATCCATGGCTACTCAAGGATTGCCCTGTCAACATGGAAGAGCAAAGCTTGAGAGAAGGGGAGATAGAATGGCATAGTAGGAAACAGGTTCGGGTAAGACATAAAATAAGTTAGGATGGTAGGAGTATGGAATACGCTTACTAAACGCACAGAAGCGTACGCACATGTATGTCAACAGGAATGCTTTTAGACGAGCGTAACACATCAGTCTGAGGTCTCTCTATCACCGATTATAGTAGGAATGCTTGCAAAAGGAGCACGACGCATCACTTTTGCGATATATCTGCTAGTGTGAGTGCGGAAAATCGATACTTGCATATGTAGCTTTTGTGTACGAGAAGCGGGTGATAGGGATGAAACGAAATAAGAGTTAAGGGTAGGATTATGAGAGGTATAGGCATGTAGATCTAGATGGTCGGGAAAACCTAAGGAGCCATCTCAAGATGCCGTTGTTCTTCACCGCTCAGATGCACACACCTTTGAACCACATCCTTGAAGCAAGTAACCTGCAACCATAGAAGAAAATAGAGGACACCACTGCTCATGCAAACAAGAGGCGAGGTTGTTGAAACAAGCGCCGTTTGATGCGAGATAGAGCGATTCGGCCGTGAAGAAGGGGCTGGAGCATGAGGGCAGAGCCACCAATCCTGATGATTGGCCCAACATATCTTTGCCAAAAGGCATCAGACACAGTGCAGTTAATTGGTTGTACAGGGAACCAGCTAGATGAATTTGCGAAGCTGGCGTTCGATAGCGATGATTGGTGGAGGTTCCCGGGGTCGCTGTCGTCGAGGATTGCGGCAGGGCTCCGGATGGTGAGACTAAACTCTCAGAGGTACCATTGTTGCAGTGGGCGCAGCGGCGGCTTCTCCGAGGGATCAGTAAGATGCCTCTCCGCTCATCTGAGGAATCAGTAGGATGCCGGTGAGGTGGCGACGCTGGGACTGTCCCAGTATCCCACCTCGTTTGTCGTGCAGCTGTACAGAGATGATCACGCTCGCTTGATTTATATGGCAGTAGTTTTTAAGTCCCAGTTTTAAGTCCTGGTAGACTATCATTGCTGGTTTTAAGTCTCAGCAGACCATGGTCCCAGTTTAAAGTCCGGGCAAACCGAGAAATGCTAGTTTTACGTCATAGCGGACGGTGGCGTGTCTGATTTATGGTCTCAGCAAACCGTGCTGTGGATGTCATTTTCGTGTCATGACCCAAGGATAGAGCTGCACTGGTTTTATGTCTCAGCAGATGGCTACTTAGTTGTGCCAGTTTAGCGTCATGGCGGACGCATGCAAAAGATGCCAGTTTTTCGTCTTGGCGGACCTGTACAACACTTCTAGTTTTACGTCGTAGCGGACGGTTACAACTTGCCAGTTTAGCATCATAGCGGATGAATATTGCCAGTTTAGCGTTGTGGCAGACACGTGCAAGGAATGCCAGTTTTACGTCGTAGCGGACGGTTAGTGCCAGTTTAGTGTCGTAGCGGACGATCAGTGCCATACCTGCTATTGACACCGTAGATGCTGCTAAATGTAATACCGCTTCAAATACACATGATTTACAGGATTTGATAATTCATTGCCATTGACGTTTGCTAAGTTGAATGCTCCGTTGCTGTACACGTCGACCACCAAGAAAGGGCCTTCCCAGTTTGCAGAGAACTTGCCGACTGGTTCACGCACAACCTTGAGAACTAGATCTCCTTTCTTGATTGGGTGCTGTTGAAGGTTGTGGCAATGTTTCTGTCTCTGTTTGTCTTGATACCTTTCAATCATGTCAAGAGCCTGTATCCGCTTCTCTTCTACTAAATCCAGATCTGCGATTCAAGACTCGGTGTGTTAAGCCTCATTTATAATCGTGGAGAGGACCATTCTCAGAGAAGGAATTTGCAACTCGAGAGGCAGCACTGCTTCAGACCCATAAACCAGGATATAGGGCATACTACCCGTAGTCGTCCTACACGTAGTACGATACACCCATAGCACATAGAGGATCTGTTCGTGCCACCGCCTTTTGTTGTTGTCGAGCATTTTTTTGAGCAGATTGATGATCACTTTGTTCATTTCTTCAGCTTGACCATTCACTTGCGGATAATAGGGGGAGGAAAAAGATTGTCTAATTCCTAGGTTATCACAGAAGGATTTCGTTTCTGTACTACTAAACTGTGGCCCATTGTCGGTCACGATAGTCATCGGGAGACCCAATCTGGTTACTATATTGTCCAGGATAAAATGGAAAATCTACTGAGATGTGATCTTTCGTAGGGGAACAACCTCTACCCATTTTGTAAAATGCTCAGTAGCCGTAATGATGAAGCTATGACCTACAGAAGATTTTAGCGTGATGGGGCCTATAATGCCTAGTCCCCATCGTTGAAGTGGCCATGTTATCTGCATCGTGTGTAATTCTGTAGGTGACACGTGTATAAGATTCGCGTGACACTGACACGTGTCACAAGTTTTAACCTTGGTCAGGCAATCCTTTTCCATGTGCAGCCAGTAGTATCCTAAGCGACGGATTTTTAGGGCCATAGCTCGTGGTGCTACGTGGCCGCCACACAGTCCCTCATGAACTTCGCTGACTATGTGTTGTGCTTGGGTTTTGTCAATGCAAGTAGGCAGCACGCCATCAAAGGAGTGTCTACAAATAGTGCTATCTTTGATGATGACATATTTCCTAGCCTGCTTGCGTATTGCATCTTTCTGCGCGCGTGGCAATTTAGATGGTAGCTCGCCCTGTAAAAGGTAATTTTTAATGTCGTCGTACCATTCAGGTGCGCTTTCCTTGAGAAGAGAAGAGATTTGCACTGTCTGAATGATAGGATCTGCACAGTCTGTTATCAATGCAGGACAAGTGTCAAAGAGATGTGAAGGCAAGTTCAGAGCCAGCGTAGCCAGTGCATCGGCCAATGTGTTATCCGTGCGTGGCACGTGCTGGGCATCGATGGTCGCGAATCGTCTTAGAAGATCTTTAGCCTTATCGCACTAGGGCTGCAAATGTACAGCCTTGCAAGCGTAGACTCCTATGATCTGATTTATGACAAGCATCGAATCGCACCTAATCGCCAGGTGTCAAACATCGAGTTCTCTGGCAGTTAGTAATCCCCTGAGGAGCCCCTCGTACTCTGCCACATTGTTCGTACAGGGGAAGGTCAAGCGATAAGCATGGAGACGCACATCCTCAGGCGATAGCGTAATAACAGTGGCAGCACTGCCACCTCTAGCGGTTGAAGCTCCGTCGAAATACAATGTTGCTTCGGGGCCTGTCAAGACAGGGCTTAAACTATGTACATGTTCGTCAGGGAACTTTGGCTCTATAGTCACCTGATTGTTAATTGGCGAAGTTATTAACTGGTCAGCTATTTCCTGGCCTTTCGTGGATTATTGGCCAATATAGTGCAGATCGAATTCTACTGTGATAGCCTTCCAGTGAGCTATTTTACTACTCTCGTATAAGTTGTGCGCAATGGTCCTAAGAATGTTGTTTTTACAGATGATATTGACCTTGCTACGGAAAAGATAATGTCTACACTTTTTAAGCGTAAAAACTAATGCTAGACAATTATGCTCTACGTCGTTGTACCTCGTTTTGTATGCACATAGAGCATGGCTTAAGTAGTAGATGGGCACTTCGGACCCATCATCCCTCCTTTGACAAAGTAATGCGGCTAACGCTACGTCTGAAGTTGCGAGGTAAATGTAGAATGGCAAGTCCCTTTGTGGTGGGAAAACCATCGGTAAGTGTTGCAGTTCTTGTTTTAAGCTGTCAAACACACGTTGGCAATCGTCGGTCCATTTGAAATTAACCCCCTTTTTTAGCAAGTGCTGCATAGGGTGTAGCTTTTCGGTTAACCTCGAGATGAACCGGCGTATAAATTATAAGTGTCCTTGTAACCCGTGTAATTGCTTGAGGTCTGTGGGAGGCGTTAGCTCGACAATGGCTTTGACCTTATCAGGGTCAACTCGTATGCCGGTTTCTGACACCACAAACCCCAACATGCGTCCGGTTTTGACCCCGAAGACGAATTTCTTTGGGTTAAGCCGGAGCTCGTATTTGGAGCATCTTTTAAGGACTAACTCCAGGTCCCCTGAATGATGCTCAGACTTTAAGGACTTAACAGCTATATCATCTATGTAATCATTCAGCCTTCCTAGGAGGTAATCGCTAAAGATGTATGTCATGGCTCGTTGATACGTTGCTCCGGCGTTCTTTAGACCGAAAGGCATCATAGTGTAACAAAAGGTGCCCCAGGGCGTCATGAATGTCGTGGTCAATTGATGTTCTGGGTTAATGCGAATCTGGTTATCGCCTGAAAAGCCATCCATGAAGGACAGCAGCGCATGCCCAGCTGTTGTATCCACTAGCTGGTCGATACTCGGCAATGAGAAGTTATCTTTGATTGTGGCCTTATTCAAATCCTGGAAGTCTATGCAAATGCGTATGCTTCCAGTCTTCTTTGGGACGACTACAATGTTAGATACCCAGTCCGAGTAATCGACCGCATGGATGAAACCAGCCTGATACAGTTTGCTGATTTCATCACGCACGGCTAGCGCGATCTTTGGCTTGATTTTGCATGCCTTTTGCCTAACTGCTTTGATCTGTGGGTCTAAGATGATGTTATGCTAGATTAGCCTAGGATCTAGCCCAGGCATATCCTCGTATGACCATGCAAAGACTGTGATGTTGTCTTGCAGGACCTGTTTTATAGCATCGTGCATTTTCTGGTCTAGTAAAGAGCTGACTTTAAGCATTTTGGCTTCACCCTTATGCATAACGATAGAAACCTCACTGAGGGGGTCTTTGGTTATGTCCCCAGCCTCCAGGTCTAGCGTGCGCGTCGACTGTTCTGGCCACTCTGGGGACGTCTCCGACGCAGCTATGGTTACTCCTTCTAAAGGGGGGTTAACGTCTACCAGCGTGGAGTCGAATTGCCTAACTACTTTCCTGTATGGGTCCGTTAAAGTTAGAGGTGCTAAAAATGTTGCATCCATTTCCCGTCTGTCCTGCAAAACCGCAAAGTGCGTAAATGATTAGAAGAAAGGTGACGTGATGTCGTCAAACGTGGAAGGCTAACTGAATTTTGAATATTGTAAACAAGCTATAATCAATGCTACCCGATTACGAGGTGATAAGATGTGGTAGTTTAACGTCATTTCGGACAGTGGTAAGTGCAATATCAGCCGCATTAATATCTTGATTTTCGGGTTCCATTTTACGAAAGTCCCGCTTAAATTGGATATCGAGTCGGTGATCCTCGCATATAAGTAAGTGGTTTTTTGATGAGGACAGGCTGTTGGCTGTTGTGAATTCGAATTCGTAACTGTTTCTAAGCGAGAGAAGGAAGAGCATAAGATTAGAGCGTGTGATTTTGCGAAGATTTGCAAGTGTTAAATGGTGAAAATTTCTGAAACTGTTGCAATGGCACCAAAAATCAAGAGGAAGAAAGCAAAACTGGCTAAAATCGATGAAGTGCAAGAAAATCTGGATCACGTTTCGTAGGCGCTGGTCGATGTTCATGACCATACGCCTTTGAACCGGTAGGTCATTCCTTACACGCTTATGTTTGTTTCAATGTCTACTTTCCGTGGTATCTTTTGCGTGAATGTGGATTTCAAATTGTGGACCTCGGGTTAATGCGATGGTTTGATGGGGTTGCATCTACCGCCGTTGTCAAGGACGAACCTTGCGTTATTGCAAGGGTTTGGGCGATTTCGGTCTGGATAACTAGGTGTAGTTTATAAGTTTTCTGTATTAGTCATGAAAATGTAAATGTAGGTGTTAATGTATGTATTGGGTTTTCTGTACAGCGTTGCGCTAAAGCCCATTCTGATTATGTTGGATATTTTCGGGGTTTTGTGTTGTGTAAACCCCATCGTCCCCAATGTCCCTCCCCCGCACACGTGGTTGCGAGGGAAGACCATATGGTTTCGATGGGGTGCGCTGGAGTTTCTACAGTTCTTACTGCACAACTACAACATCATTGTGTGGTCTGATTTGTCTGGTGACATCGCCGGTGCCCTTTTAGAGCACCTGCTGGCAGGTTCTGCACAAGGGATTCTGGCCTTTTTGACAGACGGGGCCATCAATACGAGTCGTCCCGAGGACCGAGAACTTAGCGCGTGGGGCCTAAGGAGCTTAAACTGGATCTGGGAAATGGCTCGATTCAGTTGTTATCATGCATATAACACGTTGTTCGTGGCTTGCCATGTCTCGACCTATTTCCAGAACCCACAAGGCACGGTGTATTACACAGGCAAGTAAGCGAGTTTTATTAATTGTCTATTTTTTTGGTGTTGTTAGATTTCTATTATCAGTGTGAAATGTAAGAGAAGCCTATGTGAAAAATGTAAGATAAGCCAACATTGTATGGTATAGGTTTTTTATCCATGACAACAGGTTAGTCAGAAATGGAGATGCATTGTCATGGGCTGAAACGGTAATAATGGCATTCACCTCAACTAGCAACGTGCACGCTGGTGTTATCGGGCAGATTGGCTTTGACATGCGTGAGTATCCCACCCGCTATGCTGGGGCTTTTGAGAATTGCCAGAGACTCGGGTGGGTGCACAATGACTGGACCTTAGATCCGCCCCTTACTGTTGAGGATGTGCAGAGGAACCTTTCATCATTTCCTTTCCATTTGGACCTGGTGAGGCTATTATGTTGCATAATATAGTTGTGAATTGTGGGCATTGCGTAATAGTATTTTGGTTTGACTTGTGTTTCATGTTGTTCAGTTAGGGAATCCCGGGAGATTACCCTTACAATTTTCGGCCGCGAGGCGAGCACCGTCCTCTTCCACTACGGTGACATCAAGGACGCACAGCGCTGGCTCGGCCACTCGGCGGCCTCAGTCGCGGTGACCACTAAGATCCGAGCAACAGGGCTAATGCACTTGTTTTTAGCTATGACTCCTGATTTCCCCACCAGTGAAATGCTAACCCTGGTCAACTCCTTCAACGAAAAGGCAGAGCGTTTCTGCATGCGCATACACAACATATGCGTAAGCTTTGACATTGATGCTCAGCTCTTTGTGGACCTATTTGGCATCCCCTCGGATGACCTTCCCATAAGTGAGAAGGTGAAGAGGAGCCTTGCCTTCCAAGATTGGCTGAAGAAGTGGGTAAGGGTCCCGAAGGAAACGAAAGGGTTTCCTTGCGAAAGATTCCAGATGGGTGTTGCCAAGACACTTTATCCCCTTTTCTGGGCCTGGACTTTCCCCAAAACTCTCTCGCATGGGAAGTTCTTTTCTATAGAACAGACCCGTATTATACGAGATGTTCTGGAGGAGGGGACCCAGTTCAATTGGGCAAGCTATTTTGCCAAGGGACTACGTAATGAGATGATTAAGCTTCGCAAGAAGCTTGAGTCCCGTTTCAACGTGCATTACGCCTTCTTCATAGCTTGCCTCTGATGGTTTGCTGAGTTTTTGGTCATCCAAAGGAATGGGGTCTGGGTGCAGCAAGATCGAGACCAGCTGTCCAGATCTTGGAGTGCCCACATCCTTAGCACTACCCGTGGGCAGGATCCTCCGGAAGGGATCGGGGAGTCACTGTCTATAACGACCAAGGGTTTGGCGGTGCCACAGGTGCAAGGCCTTGACAGCGTAGGCGGGATAATTCCTACTTACACCGGCGATGCCTCGCGAGGGAAATGCCNGTAATTTTTACTGGTCATATCACAGCACCTTAACATATCATTCCACACTATCTACAAAAAAAAAAACATTGCGTAATACAATTCCTTCATGCTTACCAGGCGGAGGCTTACTCCGCTGAACTTTGACCACCACAGTTCGGCCTGCATCACTCCTAGGGGCCTCAGCTATATGGAGCCTTTTACGCCGAGCTGCAGGTTCTACAATTTCTTCCGCCAGGCATTTCCCTCGCGAGGCATCGCCGGTGTAAGTAGGAATTATCCCGCCTACGCTGTCAAGGCCTTGCACCTGTGGCACCGCCAAACCCTTGGTCGTTATAGACAGTGACTCCCCGATCCCNATGGATTACGCTACAGGAGAAGAGGCCGTATCCATGTCTGTCGCCATGAGCAGAGCATGGAGAAACTTCCCTGACAAATTTACCTTCATGGAAGGCGTTGTCAGTGACATGATCGAGCGCCTAGAGCGCGTCGAACCTGGGGCTGGTACGTTATGGTGGTAATAAGTCTGTGATATTACATAGTGGTAATGTGTCATCAATATTTGATGGTTGTTTGTGTTAGGAGCTTGCCTTCGATGGGATCCTACGGAGCCCATTGATCTGGACACAGTGGAGCCACCATCCGATGAAGCAGCCGTGCCACGTCACATTTATGAAGAACTGCGTAAATGTGCATTACACTCGACATGCTCCTTATGGAAAAGTAGGGGCATAAATGAAAATCTATGGAAAAGTTTGCAGAGGTCAGAGCAGAGGGTTGAGTCTCTCACCAAAGAGGTTGGAGACTTAAAATCACGATGCGACTTCCTACAGGTGCGAGCAACAGGGGATGAAGACTGGCGTACCACTGTTGTCGATTACTCTCGGTACTGGACCACCATCAAAAACAGCGTACAGACCAGTCGACCGTTGGTCGAACAACGGATGCAGATAGAACTCCTAGCTGAGAAAAGCCAGGACTGGAGGGATTATTGTGCAAGCGTGCAAGAGTGGGGGCAGAAAGAGAAGGACCATAAGCATTTGTACAAGCGGGAGAGCATTGCTTATCTGAAACTCTACTGCGATTTTACTGTCAAGTCCTAGTCCTTGGAAGTCTTCCTGGATGTCATCGGAGCTTTTGAAGCCTTCAAGAAGTTCAAAGAGCAGGTGACTGTGAGTGCATCCCCGAAAAGGGTGATGACTCTCCCTGGGGGTCAGGCTACAATCCCTACTTTCTTCCCGAACCCACCCTGCTGGAGCAGCGTGGAGAAAGGGAAAGTGAAGGCCGGAGCTGCCTTGCGAGAGGATGTATGGCCAGATCTGACGGAGGAAGAGATTATGAAGCGCCTATGGGCTGGCCTGGACAAGCTTCCCTTTGCTGCGGAAGCAGGGCCGTCGCAAGTAATTTTATGCACGACTTAGTTTGCATTTTCTAATTATGATGTTAAGTCTTGTGTAGCTAATGTGCTTACTGTATTTAGATACCAACTAAGGATAGGGAAGGCAAACAAGCGGAGGAGTTAGCAGAGGAAGCAACAGAAGCAGAGGAATAGGTAGAATAAGAGGCAGAAGAATGCAACGATGGAGAGCATCCTCCCATGGAGCCGGTGCTAGAACGAGGACCTCATGAAGAGGACATTCTTCATGAAATAATCATTTCCAGAAACGACGGCCCATTGGAGGACGATCCATTAGGGTTGGATCCGGACTTGAGAGATACCGGCGACAGTGGCAGTAGAGGAAATGCGTAATTATAATTTACGCATAGTTTTATTTGAGGGTGAAGTGGAGTATTGTTTTAGGAATGACTGAAAAGACGTGTTATAAGACCTGGTGGATGTTTTAAATGTTAATTATTTTGTCTTTTTGGCTTTCGCTTTTACAGCATGGATGTAATTATTAAGGATTTTGCCTAAGTTATGACGATAGAATGTGATGGTTAGTTTAAGGCCATCGCGGGCCGTCATATGATTCTGCGTAAACTAGTGACTAGTTTAGGGCCGTTGCGGACCTACTGCATAATCAAGCATAAAGAATCATACTATACAATTCTGTGTAACTAGTTTAAGGCCGTTGCGGGCCATAGCGTAATACAGTAAGCGTAAATGATACTGGTACAGTATTTTGCGTAATTATGCTAAAGTGATCGGGAAACGTGAATATCATGCGTATGAAAAAGACAACAGTGTGAAGATAAATGACCAACGTAAGAACCGAAAACAAAAGTAACGTGAAAATGCATGAAATAAAATTGCTAAGTCGGAACCATGATAACTTGCTAAGACATGATAATGTATGCAAGGACCATCATTCAACCATTGATACACAATTGTCTCTTGATGGTCTTTATGTTGAGTGTCGCGTAAGGGCGAGGAGACTTATGGTTTGACTCCTCTACACTGCCATCTGGAAATGGTAAGTCGGCCCAAGCTAAACCATCATCATTGCTATCAGCTTGTTGAGGGGTTTGGAGATGGGTTTGATCATCAGTCGTTTCTATCTCTGAACCTCGTTCTTCTTCAATGTTATTGATGGTCCTGGGGGTGATTTCGTCACCGCGTATCACAACCTCCCCTCCAGCATAGGGAAGATGTATCTCTTGGTGTATCGATGACAAAACTGCCCTCAGCTAGGCTAACCATGACCTCCCCAAGATCAGGTTGAACCCTGGCATCTCCTCGATGACTAAGAAAGTGGCCTCTATTGGGAATTGATCCCTCTCCACAAACTCAATACGCACCGTCCTCTTAACTTGAACCCGTGCCCCATTGAATGATTTTACACAGGCCGTTGTCGTGGGCGTGATCTGGTCGACCAGACCCAACCTATCCACGATGGAATAGGGAATGATGTTGGTAGCTATGCCATCATCCACGTGTACTCTCCGGATCTGGTATTGACCGACTCGGATAGTGATAAACATAGGTTCAATTATTACCTGACCTTTCTCAGGATCGTCTTTGATAGACCCGTCCTGGAAGGTCAGTGAGGAAGGCGTAGGTTCCTCAGCTTCGGAAAGAATCATGATAGCATGTATCGCTTCCTCCTCCGCTGGTAAGCTTTCATCCACTGATATGGATGTCAGCATGCGAACCATAGCCTCACGGTGTTCTCGAGACGTCATAAGCAGGTCGTAAAGGCTCAACGTTGTGTTTTTTTGTTTGAGAGCCTATTTAACTTGCGTAAATGTGTCGAGGAGGTCCTTCTCTTAGCTAGGTTGTTTTTTCCCCTTGTCTTCTTCCATTCGGCCCAAGAGATGAATCTCTTGAGGTGGAACGGTGTTAGTCGGGGGGCTGTTCTTTTTCTTGCCGAGAGAAGGCGGTTGCGTTTCCGCACCTTTATCCTTCCCCTAAGGTATAGGTGAAGGCACAGAGGCCAGGGGCCTAGGCTTAGGGAAGCCGAGCGTAGAGTGGCCTTTCGTTGCATTAACTAATGTGTCCTCTCCCTTTTTTTTGGGAGGTGATGGTTGATGCTTTTGGTTGGAGGTCTGCCCCTACGTGAGAGGAGTAGCCTGTGGTTTTGGTGCCCTGATAATGAAGGGTGCCTTGGGCGTGGGCGCAGACGAGGCTGCGGCTTGGCTATTGCTGCGTGACTGAGAGTGTATCTGAGAAGGTACCCGTATAATGAAGGGTGGCCTCGAGACCCCACTGGCTACCGATGAAATGGTTGGCCCCCTTTGTGAGCTGGCACGGATACGTAAAACAAAAGTTTGTTTTGGCAGTTCCCTCTTCTCACTGTCCGTACTCACCACAGTGATTGTATAAGGATCGTCGTTTGTGTTCAACAAGTCCTTATACACATGCAATGTTTGGTTTTCTGGACGCGTCGGGTTGCTGTTGTCTAACTTGACTGAACCATCATCTAGCATACGTTGAATGTCATCTTTCAACGCCCAACAGTAATCCGTATCATGACCACACAGCTGGTGGTAGTCACAGAAACGGTCCAGCCTGAAAGATCTTGGAACTGGTGGTTTGTTAGGTAAGGCTAAACAAGGGTTCTTCAGCAGTTTACAATGACGTCTGTGACGCTTCAGAGCCTCCTCGGATACCTTCTTAGGTTGAATATTCCCTACACCTAATAGTTGTTTCAGCAGTTCGGAATGCTTTACCGGTAATGCCGTGTACTTTGAGCGATCCTTACGCTCAAAGTTTGGCTTAGGTTGGGGGGCCTTTTCAGGAGCCTCCGTGTCTTGACTGGTGCCGGCACCAACCGTGGTTTCAGGAGGCACCGTGGGTGCCTTCTTGTTCTTAGTCTTTGTACTCTCAGTCATTGCAGCTACTGTCGTTGTCGCTGCTTTCCCTTTGTCTTTGCTCTTGTTATGTGCGTTCCTGTAGGCGATGTATGCCGGGTCTTTGCTGGCCTCCGCAGCATCTTGGATGCTCCTGACATGAGTGAAGGCCTGGTGTAGAGAGTTGGGGGAAAGATAATACAGCTTTAACTTAATAAAGTCATTGACTGCTCCCTTGAATATGGTAAGTAGATGTGAATCTACGATCGGCTCGCGGATCTCATTCAAGGTAGCATTCCAACGCTGTATAAACCTTTGGATGGGCTCGAGCGGGTCTTGTTTCACCCCCATGAGCTGATCCAATGTGACTTCCGATTTCAAGTTGTATTTGAAGCGGGTCACAAATTGGGTCAGCAGCTCTTCCAAGGTTGAGATGGAAGAGCGTGGGAGGGCTCGGTACCAATCCAAAGCTTTCCCTGTTAAAGACATTGCAAAGACTCGGATGATGGTGTGTGGCCACTGTTGCAACAACAAGGACTCAAACCTAAACATGACCAAGTGAGCGTTGGGATCTCCCTCCCCATTGTACTTGGTAGAATGAGGTAGAGACATCCCTAGCGGCAATGACAGCATAGGGACCGCTGGACTAATCGGATCATCCTGGTAAAAGTCCATGATCTGAATAGTATCAGAACCAGTGGCTTTGAGGCGTCGAACCCCCTCGGTGATAGTCTGTATAAGCTGGAAGGCTTGGTCCAGACCCATTGACGGAGGTGTCTGTGCAGAAGGCATAGGAGGTTGGACCGGAAGGGTGGCGCGAGGGAATGGAAACGACGGGAGAGGTTGACTGACTGCTTGTGGGGTGGAGACCCCTACAGGCGGAGGGGCCTGTGAAGACCAGCACCAATTGGTTTGTGAAGAGGGGTTAGCCACCGCCTGCTGCGTAAGATAGGGATAGATATACTGCGGGACCACCTGTGGAACTTGCGTTGCAGGTGCGACGGAGGGTTGCACACCAAACAACGTAGGCTGATTGTGTTGTGCCGCAGGGTTGGGCCACTGACTTGGGGCAGGTTATTGGATGTATGTTTGTGGCTAAACAGCTGTGGTGATCTGTTGAGTTGGAGGGGGTGGAAGCGACAAGGTCTGCGTCGGGTGCGTTACGGATATGTTGTGGGGTTGTATCTAAGGGATAAAATGGGACGCGGTGGTCGCCGGGACCACCACTGGGATGCTAAGTACCCACGGTGACGAAACCGCCCCCATTTTATTATGCGGTATTTGTGCTTGCAGCCCAGACAGCTGCGCGCTGGCCTGCGGCATGGCAGGGTAATGCATCTGTGCGGTCATGGCTGGGTCAAGAGGAGCAGCCTCTCCATTGAAAGGAAACAAGGGATTTATGTATGTTTGGGGGTTCAAAGTATGGAACAAATGTTCCGACTGGGCTGCCAATTCATCCTCTTGCTCTTCCCCATGCTGGGGCTCCACCATAGCTTGTGCTACCTGGCCCTTGGCCATGACCAACTGTGTAATGAGTTCATGTTGGTGTTCGGTCAAGGGAATGATGTCGTAAGCTGTTGGCTTGAAATCATGGCCCCCTCGGTGGACCACCTCAAAGTTTCATTTCGCTTCGACTTCGACTCGGCTAAGAGCCAGCTTTGCATGGATCTTAACACATATAAAGTTGTATTCTTCAGGGGTTATGACCGTGAAGATGGGCTCTTTTCCCTAAAGTCTTAATAATCGGCGCAATGGCCCTTGAGATCCTATTGCGCCAGGAGCTAGTCTGGCGACCGCGATAGGGTTCACAGATGTGGCACCCAAATCGGCAGGGACCATGGCGGTTATGGGTGTGTAAAAGGAATTCATTGATTAATGAGATTGACAGTGACTGGTAATCGGATCTAAGAAATGGGTGGCAACAAAGAACATGAATAGGCTTTCTACCCTGTAGGATTCCAAAGGAATCGTCCTTGCGACCGATCTACACCACATGATTTACCGTAAACTTCCTTAGAGGTATTACGTCTACAGTTTAGGGTATGGATCACTAACAGGGCTACCCAAAATATTTGGATCGAAGCCTACGGCCCTCCTTCTAGCACCAGAAAACTGTAACGATGGAAAACGTTGGCAGCTGAAAAATACCGAACAAATTCTGTGTACAGAGTTTTAACCACGGATCCGTGCGAGGGCTATGCTGGAAAAACGAATCCAAGGTGCCCTGAATAGTCTTGTCGATCAAACAGGGACATACTAATCAGTAAACCGATGAATATCTCATGAAATGATCTGATTCGAGGAATCGTAAAAATGAGGGGAAAACGATGTAGATGAATTGCAACGATGATAACGTTAAACACGACAAGAGGAGGCTTACATAAGAGAAACACGTAGTTTCAAGATCTACGCTTTGACTTGAAAAAAGTATATTTTGTATATATCGTTACACTGGGGAGACCCCAATTACTGGATGTGAAGCAAGCACAAAACAACAAGAAAACTGTCCAAACAGAAGTCCGATCTACCTCGTGGGCTAAAGCCAGGATGCAAGAAAGGTCAAGCTCTGACATCTACCGATCAACTGTTTCTGACCAATAGAGTCTTCCCCAGCAGAATGATTACTCCTGTCACCGGTGCTCAAAGCGAACTGTGCTCTGTTTCTGCCGTAAGGTGATGTTGTCAACAATTGCCAAAGCGCTGCTCTCTGTATCTCTGCTCAAAGGTGATAAGTGCTCCAGTGCTCAGAAAAATGCCTTTGCTTCTTTGATTTTCCAACCCCTGTATCTTTGTCAACTGGGGTATTTATAGGCTACGACGCTCTGTGGAAAAGGCGCAACCCTGATGAAGTGTCTCCAGAGTGTTTCGGGTACTGTTGGTTTGACCATTTTTGCGTCAAACCTCATGACTACGCACAATACGCTCGTTCGCGTATTGCGCGTGTGAAGAAGAGATGCGCGTCGGACATGTTTCAACTATCTTTGGGTTAAATTACGCTCATTCACGCTGCGTTGCATGCACGAGCGTAACATAACAGGGAAACAACGGATTCAAGCTGTTTTATGCTTGCTTACGCAACTGCATGTAACGAAGCGTAAAACAATGTTTAGCTTGGTGACGCAATACGCTGTGATACGCTACGTTGCGTGATGAGCATATGATGAGCAATCGAACTTTCTTAGACTTTTCCTTTGACTATTTTGGAGCTCATTATGCTGCCGTGCGTAACAGAGCGTAAACCTGGCCTTGAACAAAAGACTTAGCAAAATACATGAGAAGTCGCATATTACGCTGCTTAAGCTTCTCCCTATGCTGAAGTAACTATCCTTCTGATGCCGGACTATGTTTAAGCAAAATCACGCTAAGCACCATTACGCTACGTCGCGTGATATAGCGTAAACAGAAAAAGCATAGAAAGATTAGGAATCTACACAGGAAGTCAAAGACTTAATGCTACGCGCCTCTTGGTGTTGCTCTATCTTACTCTCCCTTCTGGAATTCTGACACGCGCCCTTGGCTGAATTGCGGATCTTTGCCTGAGGCCGGCTCGCAATTTTCACGGTGTTTCAGATGTATTGTACCAATTCTCCTTGAGTTTTTGTGTTAATGATTGCAATAGTCTTTATGTGTGTTTATGTGCGTGTTTTGTTGACAAGTTATGTGTGTGCTTTATTTGGATTGTGGTGGAAATGACTAATTAGAATAACAATAAATTTGTTAACCAATTTTTTATATGTATTATGATTAAATGTTTAAATACTTTATGCATAAGAAATATGATATAAAATACATGCTAAGAATGTTTTAAAATAATAATAATAATAAATAACATATGGAAAAATAATATATTTTCTATTCCATTTCAATAGAGATGCTAAGAAATAAAAGAAAAATAGAAGAAAATACTCTAAGGTGTGCCTTAAGAGCTAAAACAAGTATGTTGAGATGCAAAAGAATGCGCATATTAAGGAACTTGACCTATGAATCAAGTTGGAGGAACTTGACCCATGAATCAAAGATATTGTGTGTAAATACCATAGCTTTGTATTTTATTTTTTTATTTTATATAAATGTGATGCATTACTTTTCTTAGTTTAAAATAGTAGAGTACAAATACCCTCTCCATGGCTATAGAAAGGTCACGTGATGATCTTTCAAAGCTCGTAAGACGATGGAAAAATTCACATTGCTGATGACCTAAAAAAGAAGGTGTCTTATTTGATTCTGTATCCTGAACTGCCCTTATCATGAATCTATTTTGAAAACTCTATCCTTGAATCTTATGAAAATTTTGAATGATAAAGAGATAGATATTAGGATAAAATGTTTTGTAATTATCAAGATGAATTGAACCTGATATCTAGCAAAATCTAAATTCTGAAATATTAAAAATTGTTGATTTAGGAATTAAACCTACAACCTTTGACTATACATATTTTATTGATTTTTTATAGTGATCATGAAGAGAATTGAACTCATGACTCATTATTGAATAAAAAAGAGAGAGAAATTTAAAAAGAAAAAAAAAAGAAAATAAACAATTCCCAAGAAGTCAGTTACAAGAAACCATCCATTATCCCTTATTTCATCTACAAATAGGGAGAGGAGGAGAGGAAAAAATACAGAAGGAAAAAGTAGCTGAGAAGAACAACAAAAAGAAAAAACAAAGAGATACAACAATTGGGAGTATGGCTGGGAAGGAAGAGAAGACTATGGCTACTACTAGAGATAGCAAAGAGAAAGAAAACAAGTGTTGCATAACAATCCAATATTTTGATAAATCCTCATAGTAAGAAATATTTCTAAGAAAGGAGGTAAAATGATCCATCTCTATTATGTTTGATAATGGCTAGCAAGGCCTAATTTTCTCAAACTTCTCTATTTTTGCTTGCCTAAACACCTTCACAATGCTTATATGAAATTATCAAGATTGTTGTTATAAGCTTCGATTGTTGAAACCTCTTTTGCTTTCTTTGGATCTCTCCATCCATCCTTTGCACTCTCACACCCATGTGACTTGGATGAGAGTTGTTTTTGTAATGATTTAGAAACACCCATAATGATTTGAGGTATTTTTGGCAAAAGATTGCCAATAGGACCCAAGGATCCCTAATATGAGGATTGGTACTACCAATAGAAAGTGAGAGTATCCTTGGGCCCATGGGTAATTGTGAATGTCTTAAAATTTTTGAATTATTGGGTTTTGATTTGAATTTGGTTGATGAACCCTCCTCCCCTTGAATGCATAACTCTTCAATCTAAATCTGGAATTATAATTTTTTCCTATACCTTCTCAAGTTTGATTTTGATATCATTCTATAAGTTGATGAAGTGGGAGAAAAACAAGAATGTTAATTTATGGTTGTGATCTATCTATTTTCTATTATTGAAAATATGAATTTTCTAATTAAATGATTAATGGTAAAATGATTACAAGAGTTAAATTTAAATCATCTTTTTTTGTGTGTTGCTGGAAATTATAAAATATTTTTATGTGATTGAACAAATTTAAGATTATTAGTTAATGTTAGTTTGATTATTATAAAAAGAAAGTCACATGTGCATTTTCTTCTTTCAACTAGTTCTCTTTCTAGGGGGCTTCGAGTGTTAGCTATTGCTCTCTATGAATGGGTATTACAATAGGCATAATGGATTCTTATGTGTAATTTGTTGTTAGAGTAATCATTAGCCTTTCTATATAAGATTCAAACCAAGTCCAAACCACTTTCTAATGACATCACATTGTTTCATCCCTAGCATTTACAACCATAAGACTATCACTATTGTAAGGAGTATTAATACTTGCCATATTATTCAAGGGAGGAGTTTATTCATTACACTTTCTATTTTTTAATTTTTTAGATTTCTGAAAAGCTACCTACCTTCAAGCATGGGTTTTAATAGAACCCCCAAAAATTTATTCTGTGCATGAATTTTATTTGTAACTATGTTGACCTTACCAGAGGACCACCTTCAAGCATGGATAACATATTTTTCCAGTGACATGGTAAGAAAGCACTTATTGTACTCTTACATCCATTTTTTGTTAGATCTACAAGGATATAATACATCCTTATCAACAAGATAAAACTCATAGAAGTAATGTAAGAACCTCATAGAAGAATATCATTATGGCCATGGGAGGAACCTCTTATTGTTAAAATGGGTGGATGAATGTTGTGGTATCACTGTATAGATAATTAGTTCCTTATGATTAATAATATAGGGCAATCTTTACCTTCTTAGAACTATAGCTTAATTTATTCGGTGTGGTTTATTAGAAGGTTAACAAAAATGTGTACAAGAAAACATAATTGCAAAGTATAGAAAAATTATAAAAGATAGTAAAAATTGAAAAAATAGCAAGAATAAGAAAACTATAAAAATAATATAAAAATGTCAAAGAACAAAAAAAAATGATTAATAATTGAACAAGTGTAAAATAATGAAAAGATATCAAAGAATGTGAAAATTGATAAGAAATGTGAAAAAGTATAACAAGAAATTATAAACCAAATAGAATTGTAAAATAAAAAGTTGAATAGAACTTATTAATTTCTAGATTAAGATAAGATATCTCCCCCATGACTAAACTCATGGGTGAGTGGCTGGAAAATGAACCTTAGATCCCCATAATCATATACTCTAGGTTTCTCACATACCATCCTTAATGACTTAGTTTTTTGGTTATCATCCCATGTAATCTTGATGGCAATTGAAGTTTGATCATCTCACGATATATATCTTGTTCGATTAGATGGTTTTTCCATCTCAGAAGGTCCAACTATATTCTTTTGTTGATTCCTAATTTCCAATTTCCAATTTTAATTCCTTATTTTCTTTATTTTCTAGTCTATGATTATGGTTTAATATTTTCATTTGTGAGTTCTTATTTGGAGTCATTTTATTAGGATAGGATCTAATAAGTGAGTTAGATGTTTCCATGCATGTTTTAGATGATTTTAGGTTCTCATTTTTTGTCGTAGGGAATCCTTTTATTTAGTGGCCCTTGTTCCTTCTTGTTCGCACACTTGTTTCTCACATTTTTTGTGGCCTAGTGTAATGATTTTGTTGACATTTTGAACTTTCAGTTCACAACTACATCCTTCTTTATCATTAGTAATGCATGGAATCCTTTATGTATGTATGACTTCTTGCTTTTCTTCCTTGGAGATTTCCACAGATAAATCTCTTATTCCTAACTTAGCATATATTGTGCTAAGCCATGCTCTTCCCATTATGATAGGAAATTTCTTATCATCATTCTTTATGTCATTCACCAAAAAATTTACTGGATAAGACCACTCACTGATGGTGCTCACCACATCTTCTATTTGTCCTAAAGAAACAATTATATATTGATCTACTAGCTCTAACCTTATGTTACACTTCTTTAAGGATGGTAGGTTTTGTGGCTTATAAGTGTGTTGAGATATCAAATTTACTCTGGAACATGAGTTTAAGAGAGCCTTGCATAGTGAATTTCTAACTACTTGTAAATAAATCAAAGGAATCCTTGGATCAATTATTTTCTTGTTAAGTAGTCCTACCTTAATCCAATCTGATACTATATCCATTAGCCTTACACTTTTAAATTCCTGGTTTAGTTGTTATGGAAGCATGGTGTTGGTAGTAAGATCTATCATAGGGAAAACTTGTCTCAATGAAGTTTTGATTCTACTAGCCTTTTCTGGACTTTTCTTAAAGAAAGGAAGTTTCCTTGATTTTCCTTTAGTATCACTAGTATGACCCTCCTTTGTATATTCATTGCCATAGCAACATTCATTTGTTGTTGCTATGATGACAATTCTTCCTATAATCCTAGCATTGCAAATGGTGGTACAGGTGGTAAAAGGTTATAAGGTTGATTCACCGAACCAGCTATTTGTTGATGCACGTATGAATAAGAGTC
The DNA here is from genome assembly GCA_015680685.1 of Gnetum montanum. Taxonomy (NCBI): domain Eukaryota; kingdom Viridiplantae; phylum Streptophyta; class Gnetopsida; order Gnetales; family Gnetaceae; genus Gnetum; species Gnetum montanum. Next base: position 58,742 of record MNCI01007084.1, read on the forward strand.
CATCCTTGGATGTGTTTGTCAATAGTATTTAGGTGGATAGTACTAAGAAGTCTAAACTATTGCATTTTCCAGTGATAGTAGACATTGAACATAGTATCCATAATGGTCTAGTTGCCAATATGGGTATTATTGTCTTGGTGGTGGCATTGCCCATGATTTTGATTTCTTCCACTATTGATGGTACTACTCCTATGGTTGTGGATAAGCTGCACTAGGGTAGTAGGATAGTTGGAAGGTCTACTAGTAGTTACCTTGAGGGTAAGGTAATCGTTTTGACACTTGCATCTTGATGAATCTTGCATTATGTGCATATGCCCCTATTTCTTTTAAATGTATCCTCATAAGACAACAATTCTTAGGACGTTCATATTGGCACATTGTACATCCTTTCTCATCCTCTGAGCTTGTATCTGAACATTCTTCCACTGAAGCCACTTTCCCTTTTTATCTAAATTCTCTTTTCTTCTTTTTCTCTTTATCCTTGCTAAAGGCTTGCTTAGTTCTTTCTTCCATAATTTTCAAAGTTGTGGTGAATTTTTCATCCATCAAATCCCACATCTTTTCTACCTTGGTTCCTATATCAGTAAGAGATTTTTGAATAGGTAGTGTCTTTTTTTATATCACCTTTTCCAAGGTTTCTTCTACTTACTAATCATATATACATATATCTCTCTTTCAAGGTAGATAGATATCTTTTATACTCTTCAAATGAGTATCTCTTTTTTAATTCATCCTCTTCCTTTTCCACTTAGTCAATGAGTCTCTGAATTCAATGGATACTCATTTTAGATAGTCTATCTTGGGCATAAACCCCAAGTATTTCCCTACTTGTATTTATTAGCCCATGGACAATGTGCCGAAGCTACTCCCTTTGGGAAATTTTATGGCTTGGGCACCTATATAAAAGTGAATAGTATCTACCCATTGCTGCATCAGGGAATTCGTGAGTCCCTTGCTTCCATACTTGGATCTGCTTCATAAGATTGGACACCCTAGAGTAGGTTTGATATTTATCATTGAAAAGTTCAAGTATGGTACTCCATCTTCAAATTGATTTAGGTTCAAATGATTTGTATCGACTTTCTACTTGTTTGATGAGTGTCCAAGGAAACAACTTAGGTTTCTAACATTCACTCTCTATATTCTATAGAGCATAGGCATCATGGAATGCTTGAAGGTGGTGTTGTGGATCTACATTATTTCCACCCTCAAATCTAGGCAAATTATTCATGTTTAGCTACTTAATGTGACTATCCATTATATGTGCCTTATTGGAATGTAGATAGCTTTTCTTATGTTTATCATGTTGCGAGTAGCCAATAGGGGTTCATCATGATCATAGAGTTCATATGCTTGGTTGTAGTGGTGCCTCCTTTGGTACTCATATCTCTTTCTCTCTTCATGTTATCTCTATTTCTACATGGTTCATGTTATTCATCTTTTGCATTAAAATGTCTTAGGTGATAGTCATGTCAATCATGAGTTTGATGACTTTCCCTATCATGGTCTTTATATCTTTTTTCCCTTCAATCAAAGTCCACCAATGATTCTGAGGATGAAGATAAAGTAGTTTTCAAAACAACTACCAATGATGAGTGGTGGAGTATTTCAACACTCTACCATACAAGTTACAAGTGTGAGCACATGACCAGATTGTAATCCACAAAATTGCAATGTAATTATGCTAGTAATTGAGATTAATTTCAAGATCATTGTCTTCCCACTTTAAGCTAGTGCAGTTGAAGTGTATGGTTTAGCTCTTAGTGAAGCATACGATTACTAATGTTGGTAGGTTCTTAAATGCTCTTGAGGTAAACATGATTGAATAAAAGTCTAAGTTTAGTTAACTAAGAAAACATAAATCTAACTTAGCCTATTGTGATGGATATCTAATCCTAATCTACTGTTCATACCTTAGACTCATGTAGTTATCACTAGGATTACCTAGTAGTATTACTAATGAGTGAATCAAGCAACACCACTATTGGGTTACCAAATGACTACACTTAGTGCTCAAAAAAAGTTGTATCCATACCAGTTATTAATAACATGTAAAGTAAGTACTTGAAATGTAAATGATTAAGTAGAAAAATAGTAAATATTATGCTAAGTAAATAATTAGAAACCTAAGGGAATTTTGCAATGATGGAAAGCAATCTCAATCTTTATTGCCATCATGAATTGCATCCACGTACAATTCACTTGAATAAAGACACTAGGAAACTATCAAACATCACACTACAAACATTCACTTCTATCACTAAACTACAAAACAAAACTTCAAGAGTTCGGCAAAGTGTGTAATGAAAATTTATCAGATTGTGCATCCAAGTGTCAATATTTATAGGATTGCACACATCTTGAGCATCACACTAATGATGACATACATGGGTTACAACATCATTACTACGATATCATAGATATGATATCTCTTTACAATAACAATTGAGTTTGTCATACCCCCATGACTAACTAGAAACTCATCCTTGAGTTAAAAAAAATGAGGATAGAATCCCTTACAAAATTAGGAGGTATATTTGCTTATATATGACTAACTAACTATTTACATGACTTAGAATACCACAATGGTGTCTTTGTAAAATATGACACAATTACATGACAAGATGAAACAAAACAAAATAATAAAATGGAATAGCTCAATGTAGCCCATGTTCTTGGTGGTGGTGGCTCTTCCATCAGTTACTTCACTTTGTCATCAGGCTTTTTGAATTGATATCTATTAAGAAGTTCTTGAAGTCTTTCTTTTGATATCCTTAGGTTTGGTACTGCCCATGCTTGTTGTGCAATGTTGGATGGAGTAGGTACATCCCATGAACATGGCAACTATAGAAACATTTGGTTGGCCTTTACATACCATGCTACAAACTATTTCCTTGCCTCATCAAAAAATCTCTAGTCATCTTTCTTAACTCTTGATAATCTAACATTCAATGTGTCAGGTTAGCTACTACATCCTTCTAGCCTTGGTAGCTAGATTTGATGATCTCAATATTAGAATTCGCAACATGTAACTATTGTAGGGCATCTTTTTATGAGAAAATTCCTTCTCGTACATTACATAGACTGGTGCTATTTGTTGTTCTAATTTATTCTTGGGCTTGTTTACTATTAACATGGCTAGATTATCATACTCAAGTTTTGCTAATCCCATGTATTCTATCAAATCTTTGATCTATAGGTCTTTATTCTTTACTTCAGCCTAGGGGACATGAGCAAGGCTATCTAGAATGAACTATTAATTAGTATTTTATCTCAAAATTGAACTAATTTTGGTCTTTTCCATATGGATATCTTTCTCATTTATGTGTTTGTACATGCCCTCCTGGTCCTTGAAATGCTTCTTGAGTCTTTCATGCTTCTTGACCTCATTTTGTTACACATTGATTTCAATTGTATATTTTTGGTGAATGGCATGAACAGCTTCCATTAATAGGGTTTTATTTTCTCCAACCAAGTGACTCATATCCTAGTTGACATGGACCAATTGGTTTCAAAGTTATTGGATACTCTCCTTGAGAACATTCTTTTGATTTGTTATGTTGGTCAACCGAGTATTATTAGCAGGTAATTGCTTTTTCTTTCCTATAAGGTGGTGAGTGCTTTGACATGTGCATACGTTTGAGCCTCAACAACCAACACATCCCATACTAGATTCTTCTCCACTTTTTCATTTTCATATTGTGGTCAATAATATGCCTCACATGGTTGGTTATGAATTACTCAAGTTGGTCTAGCACTATGAATTTTATTGCATCTCTTCTTTCAACTTGAAGGGTGATGATCTCCTCTTGCAATCTTTGCACTTCATTTTTTGCATGATTTTCCCTACTTTTAGCCATGAAAAACTTTCCTTTTATGATTATCAAATCATATTGAACTGTAGTGATATCATTAGGGATATTGAAAATATTCTACATCACTTGTCCTATTTGCAATAGTCTATCTAGTATGTCTTCATGTTCTGTAGGATTCATTGAGGTATCAGTAAGCATTTGAGCATCTCTTGCTCTAGATACATTAGTCGAAAACACAATAGGAATAATAAATGATTCTTTGATGTGATCTATTATTACTTTAGCTACTCCCATTGCATCTTAGTATTTCATAACAACAATTGTGGCTTCTTCATGTTCTAGCAGAACTTGGAATGATGTAGTGTTCCCTAAGATTTGTTATGCCTAGTCATACTCTTGTCCTATTTTTAATGACACTTGCCCACTAACTAGGTCTATAGATATGGTGGACCTCACAGAGCTCTCTCTCACTTTATATAAATTAGCTTCCTCCCTTATTCCCCAAGTGATTATTTTTACAATTGGCTACAAATGGCTCATAGATTGTCAATAATCCTATAGTAGTGGTGGAAATTGTTTTTGTTGCTGCTGCTATTTAGTTTGCGGTTCATTGCTAGGTCCTACCTGTTTTTGTTGACCAATAGCTTCAATGCTACTAGTAAGTATGGTTCTTGTAGTTCCCTCAGTGCCTACTGATTTTTCTACTTGATTCGTCTTTGGTGTAACTGACTTGAGCATTTTTTCATAAGAAGCACTCTAGGCCTTTTGAAGGATGTCATTGGTGTACCCTAGGATTCGAGCTTGCTTACATAGCTTCCAAATGAGGTAAGGGAATGGAAGTGTTAGCTTTTCTACCTACTTTTCCTCAAACCACATTTGAATCTTGAAGAAGAATAGATGGATGATGTTGGCGTTGAATTTTTCTTTAAGATGGCACTTCCTCTAGTTGCACAATCGAATGTCCTATTGATCCTCTTTGTCAAAAGCAAGTGGTAGGTGCCAATTTTAAAATATATCTTTTCTTTTTCCATGAGTTCACTATAATCTTTGTCCCCTTTACCATATGCTCATTGTAGCCACAAGATTTTTACATCAATGTTAGATCTTATTGAGATCTATGTCACATTTGCTCTTTTATTTGGAATATTGATAACCTTGGTAATTACCTCTATTGAATAAGGTATAGAGACTCCTTCAATTTTAACTATTGCATTGGCCTGTTTATTTTGCTAGATTTGGTATGTTTCTCCTAGGTACCATTTTCCATTGTTGGTTAGTGTGGGCCATAAGGAAGATGCTTGGAGTTTCATCTTTATAGCTTCTAGAGAAAATTCTATAAAAGGACCAAAATTCATCTCCATGATGACCATGAACATGATTGATTTTTCCTATATGGCCTGGAGGCATTTTGGTAATAATGTGAGGTGCTATCCTTGTTTAGGTACTCGTGGAATTTCTATCTCTCCTTGGGCTAAGTGCTCTATGGTAGGAGTTTATTAATGAATGTTGTACGATTCAACCTCCTACTCTATGTGTTTTTCTTAGGAAGTTTATTCTCTCACTTGGTATCTTCCATGGCTTCTTGTTCTTTTGCTCCCAAGTTGGAAACGTCCTTTCTCTATTGATCTCTTTGGGGCCATTTGTAATAAAAAAGGATTTAAAATTACTAAAGTGTTTATGCTAGTTCTTAATAAGTCTTTACCTTACTCATACCCTTGGCTAGATCAAGTTCTTATCTTATTATGATTGTAGAGTTCAAAAATTTCTTAAAAAGAAACCCCTTAGGTGTTATATATTTAAATTACTTAAAACCTTTCATAATTATCATTTTTGTACTTGTTATGGATTAAAATAGTTGGTATGGTCCATTAGGAGGATTATCTAAATCTTTCTAGCCTAAGTTTGATCGATTAACTATAAGGTTCTCACTATCTCGTATACTTATCCTTTATAGTATCTTCTAGGCATTAGGAAGTTTTGGCTCAAATTTTTGGTTGTATCATGTAATGAACCCCTTCACAACTAAGTTGAGCACTATAGGATTAACAAGGTTTAATAATTTCAAAAATCGAAGCTACAAGAGCAAGGTTTTGGACTTTGGAAGCTAGTGTGTAAGAGCTTTGAAAAAAAAATTACAAAAACTCTCTTGTTGCAAAATGAGAAAGTGAAAACTTTTACTAACTCTTGTGCATATATAAAATATTTTTATATGCATGACATTGTAGATCATACATTGTAGACACGACATCATAGATACAACGTCACTATCAAAAATTTAAAATTTTTCATTGATTTTTCAAGGAAAAAGTGAGTCAACTAGAATGTCTAAAAGATGTGAAGATTTTCTAGAGGGTTTTGGGCCATTAATGATGCACATTTTAAAAAGTTTTGGTGTCCAAAGTTCATGAAGAAATGTTGGGAAACAAAAGTTTATTGTATGGATAAAAGATGGGTAATGAATTTATGATGTATGGACAAGTTTTTTGATGATATGTGATGGGATGTGATACCGCATGGGCCACGATATCGTGGTCCGCCGCTAGTTCTATAAATAAGAGGTGGCTCTCCCTTGTTTCTCCATCTAGATCTAGACCTTAGCCAATCTTTTGCTATTTTTCCATTCTAGAGTTAGAATAATTTCCATGTGCCCACAGTAGGAGCCCCAAAGTGAACGGATCTTTATTCAAGCAATTTTGTACCTAAGCACACAATTGTGTATGGCAATAAAGATGAACTTTTGGATAAACCTTGCAGTGCATGGACTAAGCTAAATAGGACTTTAATTATTGTTAATTATTTAAATTCTTTTTTAAGGACTTAATCTTTTTCAACTCTCAACTCTCATAGTTAAGTGCATTCAGTACGATCACTTCGAGCACATGCATTACGCTTGGTAATCCCAGTAATGAATAGCGTTTGGTAACCCAGTAGCATTGCATTGGTTCAGGGTGTGAAACAGCAAGTGGGAATAGATACTGATGATAGGTTAATTAAAACTTAGTTAGTTAAAGTTAGTTACTTAGTCTCTTCACCCTTTTCCCTCTTAGCATAGGCGATAAAAACATAAAAGATATAAAAATAATATGCCTCAAGCTTACTTAACTATACAACCATGAAAAATACAAGTAACCTTGGGAGGAAAATGATTGATTAACCTTAGGTGTTCCATAAGGTGTGTAGGCACTTAGTCTACGAAGTTCGACGGGATCGCACATGTAACGCTTGTATTCATATGGTTGAGTGTAGGGGTACCTTGCCACTCATCAATATGGAAAGTATTTATTAAGTCTTTATTATTCTAGAAGGCACAAGATGATGTGGAATTACTTGTCAAGTATGAAATAAAAGAATTATACTAGTGGGTCCTCCATAAAGAAAGCTCTAGCCCTTAGTGCCCTTGTATAACCATGCCTAAAAGTGCCTTTAGGCACTCAAGGAGTTGAACGTAAGACATACTTGTCTAGAAAAACACACATGTTAGTGTTACTAGATTAGGAAAATAACACTATATTATACAAAACCATAAGTTAAGATCAAATATATAGTAAGGTGAGATGGATTGTAGAAGGGATTGTTAAAACTGGGACATGAGGTATCTTACCATAGACAATGAATCTTTATGTGTGATCTGTAGTTGAAGTAATCATTAGCCCTTTTTTTCAAAATTCAATCCAAGTCCAAATCACATTCTAGTGACATCACATTGTTTCATTCCTAAGGTTCACAATTAGAAGACTAACACTATTGCAAGGAGTATTACCACTTGGCATGTTGTTCAAGGGAGAAGCTAATTCATTGTACTCTTTATTTCTTAGATTCTTGAGAAGCCACCTATCTTCAAGCATGGATAACATGTCTTTCCAATGGAACCCCCAAAAATTTATTCTATGTATGGATTTAATTTTTGATTGTGTCGACTTTACAAGAGGACTACCTTGAGCCATGGGTAACATATCTTTCCAATAACATAGTAAGGTAGTACTTATTGTATTCTTACTCCCATTTTTTGTTAGATCTACAATGATATAATACATCCTTAGCAATAGGATAGTAATTCAAGAGAATCCACAAATCCCCTTGATGTCACACCCTTTGCATTCCTATTTAGTTCTTCACTCTTCTATTTAGACATAATGATCACTAGTTTATTCATAGTTTTTTTGTGGGAAAAATGTTATTATGGCTATGGTAATAACCTCTTATTTTTGAAATGAGTGGATGGATGTTGTGGCCATTATAAAAGATATCAAAAATTAAGAAGATAAAAAGAATGAAAAATTATCAAATAATTATGAAATTATTAAGAAATTGAAAGATATAAAAGAATAGGAAGATATATCAAGAAAGTGAAAAAGGTAGTAAGAAAGTGAAAATTTTAGAAGGTACCTACATGTCATGATGGATACCTCCATGACTATGATTAGGATCATTGGTACCCATGATGAGTAGGGGAGTATCCCAACACTCTACCATACAAGTTACAAGTGCTAAAATTTGACTAGATTGTAATCCACAGATGGACAATGTACTTATGCTAGTAATTAAGGTTAAATTCAAGATCACTATCTTCTCACTTTGAGTTAGTGAAGTTTCAGTGCATAATTTAGCTCTTAGTGAGGCATATGATTACTGATGTTGGTAGGCTCTTAAATGCTCCTAAGGTAAACATGATTTAAGAAAATTCTAATTCTATTTAACTAAGAAAACATAAGTCTAACTTAGTTGATTGCAATGGATATCCAATCTTGATTTACTATTCATGCCTTGGACTCATGTAGTCATCATTGGGAATACCAAGTGGTATTACTACTAAGAAAATCATGTAATGCCACTACTGGGTTACTAGGCGAGTACACTTAGTGCTCGAAACTAGTCATATCCATATTGCTTACTAATAACATGTAAAGTAAGTACTTGAAATGTAAATGATTAACTAGAAAATAGTAAATATTATGTTGAGAAAAAATTTAGAAAACTAAGGGAATGCTATAATGATGAAAAGTAATCTCAATCTTTATTTTCTTCATGAATTACATCCAAGTATAATTCACTTGAATAGAGACACCAAACAACTACTAAACATCACATTACAAGCATTCACTCTTTTGGTAAGTCTATAAAAATAAACTGCAAGAACCTAGCTAAGGGTGAAATGAAATGTTGTTAGTATTAGTATTTATAGGGCTACATGAATCCTAAGACATTACATCAATGATGATGTAACATGGGTTACAACATCATTGCTACGATATGGTAGATACGATATCGGTTTACAACAAAATTTGACTTTATGAACAAGATCTCACCTCATGATTATCAGCATAAAACCCTCATTTGTAACAAATTATTGAAAAATATCTACAACAAACCCTCATATATCCACTATACAATAATTCACCCTACACTATCTATAATAAGTCCTGGCAAACCAACAATGAAACTATCCTTTGTATATGGGTACCCTTAATTACTAGTATTGAATCATGTGAACTCTAATAATATTAAGGCTTATTAACAATAATAAATTCTATGACTAGAAATAAGGATTAGCATAAAGGATTAGTCCAACAAAATAAAATCAACCATATTGAAAGTTATCATAAAATGTGAAAAACTAAAAGTAAATCTTTAGCACTTACCATATTAAGATAAATGCTTAGATAGTCAATTTCATTACTACCTGTACTCTCAATTTATACATATGTTTTCTTTCAAGCTAATGAAATACTTGGTGAACCTAGACATATTTTTTAACTTCTTATTTAGTGGCTACTATTATTAGCTTGATTGTCTATTCCAAAATTACAGGTTCATGAATATAAATAATTACCAAGCATATGAAACTAAAATTAAGTTTTTATTAAATCTAAAGACCCATGGGATCTATCAAACAAGCATTACATTTATATCATGAAAATTAAATATCCACACAACAAAGTAGTCGACTAACACTAAATATAACAAGAACGAAACATAGATTTTTGTTATAATATTTATATTTTTGTCTCAAATATTTATTTTGAGAGGACGCCTAAGGAAAATGTGATTCTACATGTCTTCTTCTCAAAATAACATTCATCTTTCACATTATATTCTAAGATGATGTGAACTTAAATAATGAAGATTGTTAATGAAAATGAGAAGATGTTTACTTTGAAAGAACATGTAAGGAAAATGCAGTGCTACATGTGTATTCTTCTCAAAATTTCATCCACCTTCCACATTATACCCTAAGAAGATGTAAAGTTAAATAATTAAGATTTCTAATGAAAATGAGAAGGTGTGTGAATACTCAAGTTCATATAGAGCCAAGCTTCTTACTTAAAAACTCGATACCTCTTAAGCATGACAAATAGAATATAATCCACCAACTGCTATAGATTGTAATGACAAATATTGATCCTTTAGATCTAACTATAGAAGTAGTCCAAAATGCAATGAAGTTATGATTTTTGATTATGGATGCTATGATTGAGCTTTTATATTCTAAGTTGATGTTATTAAGAAAGATGACTTTGTGAAGAGACAAGACTTGTAGCTAAGACCCCAATTGTTATAGCTTAACCATCGATTATTGATAATATCTTTAAGTTATTCTAAGCTAAATGTAAATCTACTAAATAGATTAGATGTAGCTTGAGTAGATATACCTTTCATATCTTTCTTTAGCAAACAACTTCCTACTTTAGCTTTAAATTTTCCTATTTAATGGATTTGAGCTTCATCTTATAGCTCTTGATTTCTCATTTCTTTACTTTTAATACTTTGTTTAACTTCTCATTATCTTTAACCACCATTTCCAACTACTCCATTAGCCCTTCTATATTAACATCACCAACTTCTTTGTATTTAGTTTTAGTTCTATTTGATGATCTTGGTCAAGCTTCATCTTTACTTGTGCCTTCAATCTCACAAGCGCTAGAAGTCTCTTGCTCACTTTTATTAGTATACATAAAGTTTGAAAAACCATCATTTAAATCATAATTTTCAATCATGACTATAAATGAAAATAATTCTTGTGTAATAATATTAAAATCATTAGTTATTACGTCAACATGAGTAAAATCAACAAATGAACTTTCTTTAACATGCTTAATTTCTGCATTATTTTCTAAATGTTCTAATTAGTTTTGTATTTCAATTAATTGAGCTTCTAATTTATCAAACTTATGCCTAATTTTTTTTGGCCTAAACCTCATCATATGATTTTCCTCATTTTTTTTCTTTAGAAATTTTGTAATCATATGCCCTATTTCACCACAATAATAGAAAGAGAAATTTTTTTAGCTTCTTACTAGCCTTCATCTTTTTTAGTCTTTTAAGTTTTTGGCGAGATTAGTAATCTCTTCAATAGAATCAAAATCTAATGTTAACTATTAATCTTTATCTTCATCCATTTCAACTTTGGCTTTAAAAGTAATCAAATCCTTGTTGCCAGAAATACTAGTTTGATTTTTTATGATTTTAAAGGTTGAAAGAATACTATAGAGCTTAGGTACTATTAATTTCGATAGATATTTTTCCATTTCTATAGATGAAACGTTTACTTTGAATTTTTTGGAAAATAAAAATAGGAATATTTTGCAAATGATATCTTCCAATTAAGCTTCCCCTGACATGATCATCTTCCTAATGATCTCATCAACTCTACTAAAGAAGTTATTAATATTTTAAGTTTCTTGTATTTTCAAAGCATTGAATCACACTCTTAGAGTTAGTGGCTTGGATTTCTTAAATTTTTCATCATCCTCATTCATATCTTTAAGATGATCCCACATTTCTTTAACTAATTCAAGGTGCGTAATTTTCATAGATACTACTCTATCTAAGTTGCAAACTAATGCATTCATAACCTACGCATTGTAAATAGGATTACTAGAGCCTCTGTTAACAATTTTCCACACATCATTACCATGATCCAAAATATATGTCTTCATCTTAAACTTTCACATAGGATAATCTGATCCATCAAACTAAGGAAGTCTATTAGACAAGAGCCTTTACTCTGCACCATGTTTAGGATGTAAGCCTACAACATAAATTATTAGGTCAAGAAGTATTACCCAAGCTTCAATACATATTGTTATTTCCTAGATGCAACTAAAGGCACTAAGAGAGGAATTGTGGAAAATTAGGAAATTATACAAATTCAACCTAATTGTAGAATAGTGAAAAGCCTAAGCTAAAAACCAAACTAGAAAATAGTGCGACTATGAAAGAAAGAATAAATAGACACAATGTTTTTCAGGTCATTTAGCTAATAAATTAACCAACCTCCTCCACCATAAACCTCTCCCTAAATCCTAAGGGGTAGAGTAATTTTATTAATATAGAAAAATAAATCTACATGACTTCTTTCACAATCTTGGACTAAGCACATCCATCAAACACCAAGTCACAAGGATTATATTTTGAAACTTAGAAGAAAAAAAAAACACTCCTCTCAACTCAAAGACATAGAATTTATAGATCTTTTTGAGAGAAAGAGGACATAGTTTTTGAGTGAAGTAAGAGAGAATAAGATTGAGAAGCAGAGAAGAAGAGAGAAAAGAGAAACTCTTGTTAGAGTACTAGGGGACCAACACCTTAAATTAGAATTTATAGTTTAGGTTGAGAGCCTCATTTTATAGCTAGCATTTATCAAAGCCATTCCTAAAGCCATTGTTAAGATAGAGTTGGTGAAGTATAAGAGGGAAGAAACTATAACCATTGCATATCCATTGGGGAGAATCTAGAGAAGAAAGTTGAAGAAAAATAAATCTATAACCATTATTCTTCATCCTCCATATATTTTTCAATAATAACCTGAAACATGCATTAAAGCTGAGTAGGGAGGTAGAAATTTATCTTTTCATTTTGGTACTAATGCCTATGGGTGTTTATGCACCTAGAGATAACAACTTTTTCCTAACTAATTAAATTTCTTCCACATTTTCATTTTCAATTAATGAGCTCAAGTTATGGATTTCATTTCTTTGTATTAGTGAGATGAGCTTTGTCAATTTAGCTATAAATATTTTAATTAAATGCATAGTTTCAAATCCACTTCAATGACTTTGAAATTGTAAGGCTTTCCTAGAAGATATTTACTAGAAATAATTCTTAGTTTTAATAATTGTTTCTTATTAACATGTCTCTCATTAGGCTAACATGGAAGAGCTTTTAGTTTAGGATTAAATTATGATTCTTAATTAAGCCTCTTTTAGAATATGCTAATGCAGAAAATTAGGCTTGCTTAAAATATTGTGCTCCTAATCTGTAGCTTATTTATTGCAAAGTTGGTTGACATTGAGGTCAAGGTTTGTTCCTTTTGATCCTTAAGCGCAATGGAATCAAAATCAATTTCTAAATTTTGTCTTTTTGGAAGCTATGTTGATCCTTAGTCAACTTTAGTCCACATGGCAAAGAGCTTTTATTAGAACCAAAACTTGGCTCTAAAATCATATTCTATTCAGCATCCAACTTGAATCTAATATTGTAGGTCTAAGTTTTTTGATACTAGAGCTCTTGTAGAATCAAAAAAATGGTTCTAATGCTTGATTCTAGAGTTGATATGGCCAAAGTGCCTTGAGCAAAAGTTTACATTGTTAGACTTTATGGATTGTAATAAAAAATATTGCAGTAGAATCTTAAAAGCTAAATAAACATAAAATGTGGTTGAATCTATAGTGCTACAAAATTTGAATATATTAAAAATCAAACCTATAAAAAATCTAATGAATACAACTAAAACACTTTATAACTAGATTTGTATAACTTAATGTAGACTAGCTGCAAGAATCTTAATGCAACACAAGAAACTAGATTATGATACAACAAAAGCCTAAAGAATAGTAAAAAGAAACTTTGAAAGCATATTATAGCCTGAGGAGATTAAATTGTGCTCCAAGTGAGCTTTATTGAAGATCTTATTATCTATTCCTATTGTTGCAACTAGATTGGATTTGATTAGACTACCTTGATGATATCCAAATCACATTTATAGGCTTAGGAAGTAACCTCAATAGCCTTGAATGGAGTGGAATTAGTACTTACATTTATCATGGAAGCATTAATGCTCTATAACTAGAGTGTTGTTAAACTTTCGTAATTGAAACCATAATTGTTATGGGATAACATACCTTTTATTAACCAATACCTATGAAAAGTGGATCATTTATTCTTACATTCTTCAACTTGATCTATGTGAGTGACATTGTATGTTTATGACTATATCTTGACCAATATTTAACTCTTGTTATAACTATAATTCAAATAAAGAGTCTCAATATATGAATCATGGTTGTCATATCCACAATTTTGAATATTTCCTTCCATGTATTACAATGCATGACACTCCTTAAGTAAGCACTTGATGAGCTATTTCTTTAAGAATGATGACTTATAAATCATTTTGGATCCTTCTTTAGTTATTCTAATGGATATGGCATAAATTTTATGTGCACTTCAAACATATCCTTTATTATCCAAAACTCCTTCAGTGGTAAATAAATAAGACTAAGAAGCAACTATATATAGAATAAACTAACAAGTTCCATACAATCCACATGATGTGTATGTCATTTTGTTGGCAATGCTTTAGTCATGGGATCAACATAATTAGTTTAGTTCTAATATGCTAAATATCAACATCATGCTTTTTTATTTCTATCTTTAACAACAAGGTAATTTATATTGATATGTTTACTATAACTTTCAATTTTACCACTTTTACCATAAGATAAAATTATAATTAAGTTATCATAATAATTTATTATTGGCCTTGTTACAAATCCAATGACTTTTAGACCAAAGATAACATTTTCTAACCATAATTCTTGTGAAATAACTATAGCACATATATTCAATTTTATTTTTAAGGAATTCCATGGGCATTCCTTTATAAGGACCTTCATCCCTTTTTCAAGAAAGTAAGTTATCCTTCATATTAACCCTCTAAGAAAGAAATTTCTTTATAATAAGTCCAAGAGACTACTTGTAAGTATAAGGTCACTCATATATAAGATCAAGAAAATAATTTACTCCCAATATTCTTAAGGTATCATAAGACTGTGAAAATTTATATATCATTGTTGGAAGACTTGCTTTATTTTTCTAACTTGTAAGTCAAGTGACTATCTTGATAGAAATCCTTAAGAAAATATCATTTTTCACATCTATTTAGTGAAGATCCAATTCAAAATGAATCATTAATGCCATGAGTCCTTTATATTGCCAATCTTGAATGCAATAAGAGCAACTCCATCATAAGATCTTTGCAAAGAAAAAGAAAGAGAAACCAAAATCACAATCCTTAGTGAAGGAAAATAGGATAAAAATATTTTGGAAATATAGTCCAAAAGCCAAAATTAAAATTAATTAATGGTACTTGACTAGAACCCTTTGGCCATGATGCATAAAAAGGCACTAAGTGACCAAAATAGAGTAAAGAGTCGTATTTCAAAAGAAGCAACAACAAACCCATGAAAGGCTATGTACAAAAGCATTTGAACCATCAAAACTAATAAATTAAAACATAGATTTGGCAAATAAATTTGAGCTTGAAAAGCATTAAAAAAACATGGTTTCATGTTCCCAAGCTCCTAAAAACATTAGCATAAACACCATTGTAGTAGACCTTTGGCATTTTGCAAACAGATAGAAGAAATAGAAACAAAATCTAGCTCTAATATCATTGTTAGACTTCATGGATTGTAATAAAATATATTGTTGCAAAATCTTAAAAGCTCAATAAATGAAAAATGCATTTGAATCTACAGTACTAAAGAATCTATATAGATCAAAGTTAAACCTATAAATACAACTAACTAAAACACTTTAGAACTAGATTTGTATAACCCAATGCAAACTAGCTACAAAAATCTTCACAAAACATAAGTAATTAGATTAGGATACAAATAAAGAGCATAAATAATAGTAAAAAAACTTTTAAAATATATTACAACTTGAATGGCTTGGACCGTGCTCTAAGTGAGCTTCATTAAAGATCTTCTTGCCTATGTCTATTGCTATAATTGAATTGGATCTAATTAGATTGCCTTGATGGTAGGAAAATCATGTTTATAGACTAGGCAAGGGACCCCAACAGCCTTGAATGAAGTGACTTTAATACTTCCCTCCATCATGGAAGCATTAATGATTCATAACTAAAGTGCTATTAAATTATCGTGACTAAAATTGTAACTGTTATGGGATAACAAAATTTTTATTAACTAGTATGCATGAAAAATAGGTCATTTATTCTTACATAGGTGGTAGAGAGCTTTATTAGAACCAAAAAAATTATTCTAAATCCTTTAGGTTCTAGTGGATTAATGATTTTAAATAGTGTGCATCCAAGGCTAAGTTGGATTAAAAATTGATAGAGCACGTGTTTTGGTATGCTTGGTTCCATCATGTCCTACAGATGCTAAGCTAGATTAAAATTTTTTAAGCCCATACAATGCTTATGTGGTAAATCTATTTTGCTTGAGCCTTCATAAAACAAAAAATGGTTCTAGAGCTTAATTCCAAGTGCTAAGCTAGATAAAAAAACTTTTAGAGCACATGATGTTATGAAAGGCTAAGTTCAGTTCTAAACAATGCTCATATGAGAAAGTTATGTGACAAAGAAAATCCATTAATTTCTAAAGCTATTGTAGAACCAAATTTTGGTTATAATGAAAACTAGAAATTTTTATTACATCCAGAAAATCACAAAGAAATTGTTAGATAGTTATAATGCCTCAACATAGTATTGAAGAAAGTTGAAAACATCATTAATGTAATGCCCCAAATAGATAGGATCAATTTGAAAGAATGAAATTAGAAAATTATAATTAATAGTATAATTTAATCAAATGTGAGTAGGAAAAATAAAAAATATACGTCCTTTATCTTTTATAATTTGTTTGCACAATTTGCAAATACGCTCTGTTCATGGTAAATTGATCCAATGACATATCTTAATAAGGAGATGATGAGAGCTCATTCTTACTCTAGTAATTTGATTCCTTAAATGAATAGGAATAGTTGAGAATAGATGCTGTTGAGTATTAGATAACAAACCTCCTCTAACACAATGTAAAGAAAAATGCTTTTTCCCTAATGTGTTTAACCAAACTTTAGCCAAGACTTTTTCTTTTATATTTTTTCAAAAGAGCTTTTTGTTTAAAGGAAGATCCTCTATAACAATATTCTATGATAGAAGCCATAATTTTCTTTGATGCAACTATTCATTTTCTTGTGTAGCATTCATTATCTTCTTAGCATAATTAACTTCCTCCATGTGACTTAACTTCTTAGTATAAGCAATAAATTGACAAAGGACTTTAACTTCAAAAGGAAGTAAGATCTACTTCTAAAAGTCAAATATCTTAAAAACTATGCATTTTTACTTGAAATTCATATACAAGAAATTATTTTTGAGCATGCTCTAACTTTTTCCAATTATGTGTGAAAAGAGAAGGTCCCCAAGCAACACATCCATATAATAATACAAGTTGGATAAGACTGTGAAAAAGTTTCCTTTTGTTCTCCTATGTCAAAATTTGTTTCTTGCTACATTTATTTCTTAGAGAAAATAAAGCTTACATGCCACTTGAAAACCCTTTGAGCAATAAGGATATTCCAACTCTAATTATTGGCAAATTCAACTTCCAAATATTTATAAGATTCACATATATCAAGCCTTTTTTCTCCAAGGAAAAAATTGTAATTTCTATTTCTAGTACCACAAACTAGAATGTTATTCTTATCAATATTAACTTTCACACATGAATGGTAGTAGTAGTAATGGAGAATTTGAAGCATATAATTTAACCTTATAGCTGATTTTGTACTTAAGGCCACATCATTTGGAAAGAGAAGCATGTTCAAAAATAATCTATTCATTGACATATCATGATTAGAGGCATTTTTCATCCATTTTTCTAATTCATCTATAAATATGCTAAAAAAGTAAGGGGATAAATGACAACATTGTTTATCTCCAACTGAGTTGTTGATAATTGTTCTTTCTCTGGTAAGATTATCTTTAATAAGAATGTTAATTGTCTCATAGATTCTTTTGACAACAGAAATGATATATGGTGGAATGTTAATGCTACCCAATCACTTTCAAAGTTTATCTTGAGCAATAGAATTATAAGCCTTGGAGAAATCAACAAAACACATAAAAGTTGTATGGTTGGGCCTTTTTGCTTTCTCTACACAATAACACAAAGTTATTAGATGGTCTATGGTAGAATTATTCCTCCTAAAGCTTCCTTGTGACTAAGCACAAAAACCTTGAATTTATGCACATGAACTAATTTTATTCTTCATAATAGTACCCCAAAAGCTTAGTGAAAATCAAATTGATTGTAATTAATTGGTAATTATTAAGATCTATCCTATGTCCTTTTTTAAAAAGCTAAGATTACTTGACTAGAATACCAAGAGCAATCCAAACCATGCTAAAGTCCTTTATTAAGAAGATTGAAAGCTACTTTCCACACTAATGGACCAACCCATTTAATAAGCTAGTCTCAAAAGTTGATGTGTGTGAAGGCATCCAAGCTAATTAGGGTTGTCCTACATAGAACCAAAAATGGTTCTACTAGGTGATTCTAAAGGCCAACATGGCAAAGAGCTTTTTAGGTAGAGTAGCAAATGGTAGGAAGCTGAGAAAAAAATGTGAAAGCTTGAACTTGAGACCTCGTGCTATTTACCTCCCGAAAAGTAAAACATGATGATGCGAATGAGCTTCCTTGTAAGTTGGCTTTCCTGCACAAAGCTCAACCAACCTAAAAACACCCAATACCAAGTCCCTTCTTTGAAGAAGTAGAACAAAGATATTAGAAAAAAGGGTATGATTAATACACAAAATCAAATGCTTCAAGTCCCAAAAAAAATCAAAAAAATACTACAAAGAACTATAAATCTTATAAAAATTCCTCAAAGTAATGAAGCCATGAATTCTTAACAACATCACTACAAAGGTGAAAAGTACAATATATTTTCAACAATTTAGATTATTAAGAATACATACTTCACAATGAGGGGGTTTTTGATATCAAAACGTAGTGTAGGAAACGTAGCATTGTGTGTCAATGTAGGGTCTTTATTTCTGTTGCAGAGACAACCTGATTGAATGAAATAGAACCAAGCTGAGTTATAGTTGATATCGGCTTATAAATCTGAGGATTTTCTACTTTCTCATTAATTGATTTTAATGGAAGTTCTTGTTTTTTATTGATTCGGTGTTCACCTTTTCTTTTCTTTTAGCTTTATCAAGTCTCTGATATATATATATATATATGAGCATAAGTGAATAAGTGTGATTGAACCTGTGCATCCTTTCAGATTTAGACAAGCCACTGACGAAGTTGAAAAGATCCATGGTCCATGTATGCATATATATTTTGCAGAATCATGCGTATGAGAATGACTTGTACGGTGGAATCCTTTTTGTTTTTTATGACTTCTTTTCTTATTAGAATGATTTGTACAGAGGAATTCTTACATATTGTATTAGGTGGGTGAAAGCGCAGGTCAGTGCCTCAATAAGAGCATCTCAACTCGATACGTCTTCGGCTTTAAAAATGTGTGAAACGTGCCCTGATGGATATGTTGTAGGCCTTAAAACGAACTCTGTGAGCGTGATGTTTTCTTAGGGTTCTGTAGACCAAGGTATAAAAGTTGCGTTAAGATTCGTCGGTTTTATAAACTGAAACAAACAGCCAAGGGCTTCAAAGTGCAAACTACGAAGGTTTCTTCGCCCTAATAAAGAAATATTTCGTATTCGTTCTTGGAAACTTATCCCTTTTAACTGCTCTTCGACTCTGGAAACTTAGGATTCCTAAAGTATACAAAAAGGAATCATGCGTATAAAAACTTATCCTTAAAATGTTGAGATATACGTTTAGAATATAATTTACTCCTCTTAGAAGTTAAATACATATACATGATATGATTCTTCCCAAAACTAGGAATTCAAGTGTTGTAAGTCCTTTTCATGTAGTGGTTACGATATCATCTTTTCATATCAAAGACAAGGATTCGACTCCTTTGTAAATTCATTAGTGATATTCAATATAGGGCAAAAGACTCATGAAACTAAATATTCCAAAGTAGTTCTTGAGGAAACAAAATATCAAGGGTGGCATTTCCATGGGGTACAATGGCAAAGGACATGAAATATCCCATTGAAGGTAGTGTAAGATAATCCTAGCCATACACACAAATTAGTTAAGTATTAGAATAGTTATGGTCAAATGTGGAAGGCAATAAAAAATTTTACATCGAGCATATTAGAGGTAATCAATTAGATTTAGAAGTTTTCTATCTTACAACTAGAATCCTACTTAGATCTTGCAACTTAATCAATAAGCTTTGTTTAAGTTCACGTGAACTTAGACTAAAAACTAGAAGATCAATTAACCAACCTAGAGAAGAGTGCACATATAGTTTGTTGGTCATGAGTACTTGAAGATGAGCAATATATTTTTCTTGATTGTCTTTTAACTAAATACCTACGATCAAAGTATAATAGTACATTTAGGGGTGCTTAGCCACTTTGTTGAGTATATATTTATTTTCCATGAGATAGATGTACTATTTGGCAAATAAATCTTTTCTAGTCCACAAACAAATACAATTTTTAATTTTAGAGATGCATTCCTAAAAAGAGCATAGACCAAAACAGTTCAACTTTAAATTGCAACTTTAATTTACATTTTTCTATAATTTAAGAGTTTCTTTAATCATTATAACTTCATTGCTACATGCTTAACATGTAACTTAAAAGATTTTAATACCTTCAAAGTTAGCTATATGCACCTTGAGATGGTGCTTTATTAAATTTTTTGTTGAACTATAAAATTTAAAAAGCAGAGACATAAAATTTAAAAAGGGGGAAAACCATAGTAAAGTGTAATCATTATAAACATACTAAAAAAACCAGTTTTTGACCCATTATAAATATTATATTCATTAAGGTTAAGGTTATCTGCATAGTTCCAGAATTTACGTGATCAATGTATTATGTTATATAAAAGTGTTCTTGAACCAGTTATACCAGTAATCAAAATTCAGTTAAAATAATCATTTTAAAAATTAAAATAAAAGCTTTATTACATCTGAACATATCAAATTTTCATGAAGACGATGTTCAACAATTAAAAATTCTGAGTGAAACCACGATGAAGGTTGGAATTCAAAGTTAACAATAAGTTGTAGCGATAAACATTGACGGAAGCCATTTTAATCTTGACGCAGTGAAAGTTTAAAGGTAAGGCGGAGAAATGAAAGGATAAGCAGAGAAATGAAGCAGTAGCTGCCCATCTCAGCCTCAGCACTTGGGCAGATCTGCAGGCAGTGGAATAACTTTGGTGTCGGCGGTCGGCCCATCCTCCACAATGAAAACCATGGCCAGTCCCACCGGGATGTGTGCGTCCAAATGGCAGTGCAAGATCCATGCCCCTGAAACAGAAAACACAACAAATCAAATCATTAAAAGACAAGAAAACAGGCTAAGAGTAAAGTATGTTCTTTCATATACTGCTAAATGTATGTTCTTTCGTATAGATGTTGTGAGTGTAGTGCATCAAAAATGCCTCCTGTTTAAATAGAAACTGTAGAAGACTTTGTCAAGGTTTAAATTTGCTTAGTAAATAGAACATAAGTTTTGATGAGGGTGGAAGTAATTCTAAAACCTCATGATCTTTTACTGTTTTTGGTCAAATCAGCAGTTAATAGGTACAGTTCATCACTTAAGTCAAATACTTTTAAGGCTATGATATGTGATAAGCAAAATCAGTTACTTTTAAGGCTATGATATGTGATAAGCAAAATCAGTTTGTGTTCTTATTGACTCATAATGAATCTAGAAGATGGACAAACATTCCTAAAAAGGGGTGCACCTGAATACAATGTCTTTGTGATGACCTTAAAGATGAGGACCATATTCTTCTTGATTGGCACACATTTTTTAAAAGATTAAATATAATATTACTATTGAATCAGTGATCTATTCAATAGATTCTTTAGATTTTCAGCTAGTAAAATACCCTGTATACTGTTTTGGTTTCAATATTATTACACTAATCTCCTTTTGTTTTGAACATGTGCAGAGAAATCACATAGAAAAGGTTGTCAAATCACAATATGAAGGAAGGAAATTAATAAGGTCGTAGAAAACACAATAAATGATGAGAGCAAGAAATTGTAAATGAATAGCGAACCATAATGCATTAAACAGCAGACCTGGATTTTTGGCGATGAACCTGATGACGGCCCAGCCGACGACGGGAACGTTAACAGTATTCCGGATGCGCGGATCCTTCAAATTGTACTTGGCGGTGTCACGGCTGGAATTATAGTTGCCGCTGCCGGTGGCAAGCACGAAGAAATTATACTTCAGAACCCTGGTTTTGGTAGCTCTGGTTGTGAATCCAGGCTTCTTGATAAATTGCTACTGGTGTAGTTGAGAACCAGCGGCGGGGTGTCCGGAAAATCGGTGGTGTAGACGCCGGAGATATTGTAGTTAAGAGAACGTAGTAGCGGCGTAGTAGCGGCCACATGGGCGACGGTTAGCGGTTAAGAGAACGTCCATGGTCTTGCCGGGGCTGAGGTTTATGTAACTGGTTTTGAAGGGCTTTACGTAGTTGGCGTCTGCCCCTACAACCCCCAGAGTGTGGTTGGCCACCGCGAAGAACATGTCCGTGTTCATGCCGGTTGATCACTCGGAGCAGAACTTTCTCCCCCTTTGTCACCTTAAACGTGAACGTACCTGACATGCAGAAAAGAATTTATGACAGTCAACATTATGCCGGTTGATCACTCGGAGCAGAACTTTCTCCCCCTTTGTCACCTTAAACCTGAACGTCCCTGAAATGCAGACAAGAATTTATGACAGTCAACATTCAAGGGTTTTCAGTCCCTTAATTTAAAGGAGTTCAGTTCCGTTACGCGGTATCAATGTTCTGATTAGGTGTTAAGTTTTCAAGTCGGCCACATTGACTCAGCATGACTTTTATAACAAGCTTCATTTCATTTTTATAAAGAAATCAATAGTTTTAAATATAATTTTTCTGAGTCTTCAAGTTTGCACCATGATCCTTAAAACATCTCGACCTGATACATCTTCTAACTTTTGGACACTGGATTAAGTAAAAAATATAAAAAAAGAATTAAGGCAGTACCAGTATACCATCACAGAATCCTTAAAAAAACTACATGAGTTGACCAATTGATTTTCATGAAAGTAAAAATTTAAAGTTACTTTCAAGCGTCTGGGATTTACTTGAATTAGAACACGGCAGCAAGTCGCCGGGCTGAGCATTGATTGTGAGGCTGTTGGAGGCGTTAGGAGCTGCTCCTGTTCTGATTGCATTGTTGATGATGTCGATGGGATCCGTCTTATAGTATTCTCCTGCAATACCACCGCCAAATCATATTCACAGATCTTTTGGCCAAAATATTATCCGATGAAACTCAGAAACACTAACGCTTTTTAAACAAGCAACACGGCCACATCTGATTGAAGAATCCCATGATACTAGCTAGTATTTTCCTTACCTAGAAGCAGAGTTTGTTGAGAGTCAGGCTTGGTGTAGGGAAGTGAGAGTCAGGCTTGGTGTAGGGAAGTGAGGTGCCGGGCTTGGGATTGATTATGAGGGCCCCGTATACAGTGGCTCTGAGCCAAGAGCTGTGGGCGTGCCACCAGTGTGTTCCTTCCTGATCTGTGATGGTGAAGTTGTAAGTGTAGCTACCCCCGGGCTGGATTGCGCACTGTGTAATGTGTTCTGGTCCGTCTGCCCAGCCGTTGCGCATCTGCCTAATACCATGCCTGGAAATTGTAAAAGAAAGATCACTTTACTTGTTTCTAAAAATGGGATATGTAGGTTTAGTCCTGGGCATGGCTATTAGAAAAGGTTCAGCTTTCGTTCATTCATTGGCCTTTCTGTATCCGATTAAATAACCATTGACGCTCTGAATGATCCTTGTGCTTTGTCTCCTAAAACTCCAATGGTTAGCAAAAGCTTAACTTCTTTTCTTGAATGTATGTAGGCTCAGGTTCAGGCTCAAGCAAATTTACGATCTCAGATACAAGCACCTGACCATAATTCAGAAGGAATCTGCTGTCTACATAGCTGTACATAGTATCGGTATCCATTATCAGTATTATTTCAGAATAATTGAAGCAAGGTTGAATTTCCGAACCAGTGAATGGTGGCGTTGCGGGTGCTGTTGTTGATGACTTTGACGATCACGGTGTCTCCGTTGTTTACGCGCACCGTCGGTCCAGGGAAATTTCCATTCACAACGATAATTTTATTGCTGGCGCAGAGCCTGGTCACGTTTATGGCTGAGAGCTGACGAAAAAAGTCATGAAACAGCCATGTGGTAAGTTCATACAATACACATAAAAATTGAAAAAAACATCTAAATTGCAACACAATGAAACATGCACCTAAATCCTCAAATCAACTCGATTCAATCTGTAAACACAACATGACAATACATTACTTACAAAAAACTCATAATTTCGAACTACGCCTCCTGAATTATGGGCAGCCGAGGCAACTACATGAAGCACGGCGAATACAACAATCGCAACTGCAAGTTTCAGGTACTTCATTGTATATTGTGCGCCAAATTTCGTTTCTATCAGCACGTCCTGTCGGTTCAGGCAAAAGTCGCAAAACACTGATGAGTCTGGAACAACGAAATCCATTCTTTATATATACTATGTTTCAGAGCGGCAGAGCCATGGTTACGATTTGAGACAAAGATTTCTACGTTGAATTCATTTGTTTTGTATGCCTTTTCTTAATGATTGTTGAAAGGAGTTTGTCATGTTTTATGGTTGGCAGGCTATGCAGGGGATTCGCGAATTTGATAAAAAAAAATTATGAATAGTGCGTTTTGGAAATGGAAGGAAGCGCGTAAGATTCTCTGCCAAAATTTTTAATTTAATTTAAATTAAAAAATATTTAATAAAAATAAAATATGAAAAAAATAAAAATATTTGGTAATTCGCGTCTCTACTTGCTCGTGTGGTACCCATCAGGAATTCTGGATTCCTAGCTTCCAAGAATCAGATTCATTTAATGCATAATTAATATGCCAAAGATCATGAGGGCTATCAGAGTATCTTGCTCAAAACAATCCATACCAACACAAACACAGCGAAGCAAGAGTACAGGGCACGTCTCCGAACTTTAAAAATGTTGGACACAGCCATCGGCAAATGTCTTACGGAACCCTATACCAATCACGTTTAAATCCTTCCTCTTGGGATTTCCCATAGTGCAAGTTTCCTAAAGATCATCCGTTTTAATATTGGTAGATGGACGAGTAGATATCGACGTTGAGAAGACAGGCCAAGTTTGACTTTTGTTTCTTCTCCCCATTTTTCTGGTTAGGCCAAAAGTGTATACTAATGTAGAGAATTATTGGAGGGTAACTGTTTCATTTTTTTTATTTTTTTTCTGCTTTCCTTCAGCTCTTGGCGAATAAAGGATAGAAAACACACAGCTAATGGTTCTGTCGGTGGCATTTGAGATGAAGTCTCTACCTTTCTTAAATTCCTAAGGGAATCAGGAGGAGAAAACACAGAGGTAATGGTTCTGTCCATGACCTAAACACACCTTTAAAATTTGAAACAAAATTTCTACCTTTCTTAAATTCTTAAAAGAATCAGGAGGAGAAAATACAAAAGGTAATGGTTCTGTCCGTGACCTAAGACACTTTTAAAATTTGAGACGAAATTTCTACCTTTCTTAAATTCCTAAGAGTTTCTACCTTTCTTAAATTCTTAAAAGAATCAGGAGGAGAAAATACAAAAGGTAATGGTTCTGTCCGTGACCTAAGACACTTTTAAAATTTGAGACGAAATTTCTACCTTTCTTAAATTCCTAAAAGAATCAGGAGGAGAAAATACAAAAGGTAATGGTTCTGTCCGTGACCTAAGACACTTTTAAAATTTGAGACGAAATTTCTACCTTTCTTAAATTCCTAAGAGAATCAGGAAAATATCAGCCTGGATAAATAATTTGCCATATATCAGAATACACGCAAGTTGCGACGACGACGTGTAATCCTGTGTACCAGAATTGGCCCTCCGATCATCTGTTGGACCTTGTGTGAGAGTTACTGATAAAATAAATATACTTAACACATGGTAACTTAACGGAGACGTTATGGTTAGAGAAAGAATGGAAATGTAAGTGCATTGTTATAAATTTTGTAACCTTTTTACTGAAGCAAGGTACATATGTGAGTTGTTATTTAGGTCGGATTTCCTGTCACGTTATTGCCATTTCTGACTGACTGCCTCACCTGCACGTTTTCAAAAATAAGAAACCTAATCTAAAGCACAAAGTACCATGTAGGTAGGGTGCATCTCAGCCCATTATAATTTCATTATTAGAAAAAAAAAATCAAACCCTTATGCAACTAATCATGATTTGCTTCTTAGAAATAGTTTTTATTTGAAAGAAATTTTAAAGTTCCGGTAGTGCAATGCCACCATTCACATATACGACCATATCTTCCTATTGGTATTTTTACTTAATTATCACTACACCTTATCATCTATCAATGCATTTTGTTGATCACCTGGGTTACCATCACATTGGCAACTGGCTATAAAACCTTGACAAATCTCATGGATGAGTTCTTTTTCAGATTTTGCAGGTGCTAGGGCATTTCTCAAAAGTGATGTGAAGCAATCACAGGGCTTGATTGCTACGGAAAATGGGCAAGAACCTGCTAGGGCACCCTTCAAAAATGACGTGTAATATCATCACCAAGATGTTGTGAAAAGTAAACAAGGGTTCCCACATCAGGATAGATGTAAAAAACCAAGTACAATAATAGAGATTTCGAATGGCAACCTAAAACATTGGCAATCTTAATAAAAAGGCCATTGAGATTATCAATGCCATCAAAAGTCAAAGAATCTACATTGTCTATCTTCAAGAAAAAAGATAGAAAGGGGAGAGCTAAAAATTTAAGCCAAGGTTACAAATTCTTCTACTTAGGAAAAGAAAATCATTGAAATGAAGTGGTCATCATCGTTGATCAATCTATGAAAGATAAACTAGTACAAGTATATCATCATGGCGATCAAATTATGGGCATCAAACTTATGCTTGGAAATGAGAACATCAATGTCATTAGCATATATGCTCCATAAATTAGCCTAGGAAATTTAATTAAGCAAGATTTTTGGGATTCCATACACAGGTGTTTCAAGAAATTCCCCAGTTCATTGGAGGGGATTTTAATGGTCATGTTGAATTTATGAAAATGGGATCTCGCACTATTCATGGAGGACAAGGATTTGGAGAGTGCAATGATACAAAGGATTCACTACTACATTTTGCAAGTGCCTGTGACATTGTAATTGCAAATATTAATTTCAAGAAGATGGCAAAGTATTTAATTACATACAAAAGTGGTATGGAGAAAACATAAATTCATTATTTCTTATTATGCAAAAGAGATTACGCCATGTGTAAAAACTGCAATGTCATACTTGGGTAGTGTCTTGCAACTCAGCATTAACTAATGATCATGGATTTAGCTATAAAGAGCTTTAAAGATAGCATGAAAAAAGGACTAAATGCATAAAATGGTGAAATTTGAAACAAGGTAACATCAACTTATTCAAAGAACAACTGCTTCATGAAGGCACTTGGAATTAGGATTGTTTTGCAAATTTAATTTGGGGCCAGATGGAAAGTTGCATTCAAAAAATTAGAAAGAACATTTTGGGTGAAATAAAAGGCAAAAAATACATCCCAAAGGAAACATGGTGATAGAGTGATGTAGTGCAACATGCTATCCAAAATAAGAAAAATTACTTTAAGAAATGGTAACAAATCGGTAGCCCAAAAAATAGGCTAATATACAAAATGACAAAGGAGGTGTTATATCCTTTCTGGAGACATTACGTATGGTCATATGATTATGATTTATACATTACATGTGTGCTCTAGTTGGGTTATCGGGGATGAGTTAGTTTGTTATGATTGCACTTTATATATTATGATGCTTTAGTATTTACATTATGATCATGATGTCTTTACATGTTTAACTAACATGATTATGTACACTAACTCTTTATAATGTGTTAGACAGGTGATGTAGTTGGTATTTATGCACTTGAAAATATTAAATACCACTTGAATAGTAGTGTTGCATTATGTGATGCTTGGATATAATTTTAGCATGTGAATATGTAGAGCATTTGATATGAACCTCATAGGTTCAAATGGATTTTGATTTAATGTCCCAATGTATTTGTTATGCATGTCTGAAGTGCAAGGCATTAGTTAGGAGGGAAATTTAGAAAATAGAATTAAGTAAATAATTCCTATTTGAAAAAGTTAAAAGTAAAATTAGATTATGCACATGATGTGCGATGTGTGTGAGAAAAGAAACTTACTTTTTTCTTAAGTATATGCTTCAAGCATAGTTTTTGTTTAGTTTTTTTATACCACTACCTCATACTATAACCATTCACCCATAGACATTGGGTTTCTATTTTTCTTTTTCTATTTTGTTAAACAGAAACAAAACCTAAGGCTATTCTTCTTTGATTTTCTTTTCTCCCTTCTTCCTTTTCAATATTTTTTTTAAATTTTGAGTTTTGTAGATGGATTTTTCTTTGCTATGAATTTGGATTTGGGATTGTTGTGGTCATATCTATGTGGGTATGGAAATGAAATAGAGTTTTACCAAATTTTTAAGGATTGCATGCTTGTTTCAAACTTTTTGCTACAATAATTTTAATTGCTAAGATGTTTTTATCTTTTCTGTGTCTTTTTGTGCTGGATTAGTACATATGATCATGCAATGTAGGCATATGGAGTGGATAGTTAAAAGATTGAATCTGGATGTATTGTTTTGTAGATTTCCTAAAATTTTACAATTTTTATTACTGACTATTTATTAATAAATATGTGATGTATGAAATGTTATGAACTTGTGAAACATTAGAGGTGATGTTGATGAGTCTAGCATGGTTGGAATATTATATTTCATGGGCATGTTTTTTTGTGCAAAAGTTTTTAGGAGTTTCAACTATTACTAGTTGTAATTAAATATTATTATTTATTATTTTATTAATTAAACTTTAAATACACATAACTTTTCTTCCAAGATTCCAATTGAGGTGAGTTAATGTCATTGGGGTTGTCTTGTGATAAATTTTCTAATCATGGAATTTATTTTTTCTTTTGGCATTTATCATTTGGGAGGTTACATTAGTGGGCATTTTTACAAAATAATATATAGATCAAGGGGTATGGCTATAGTGTGAAATTTTCATGGAATAAATGTGATTGTTAATTTTGGATATATGTCATCATGTTATGTTTCTTTGGATGTGTTGTGTTTGCAACATGTGTTAGCTTAAGCTAGTCTAGATTTGTACATGCTTTCGCAACGATGTTTGTAGTAGTCATTGGTAGGTAGTGGGCTAATTGGTGATGAGGCACCCTAGAGGTTGTTATGGATTAACCCCCACTAGGATGCCTTAGTGAATCTCCTATCTCATGCCTCATTCTAAGAGTGAAAGAGCATATG
Source organism: Gnetum montanum (assembly GCA_015680685.1). Lineage (NCBI taxonomy): Eukaryota > Viridiplantae > Streptophyta > Gnetopsida > Gnetales > Gnetaceae > Gnetum > Gnetum montanum. The sequence goes on from MNCI01007084.1 coordinate 88,117, forward strand.
TGTGTTCATCCCTATGACTGATATGTGGCATAGGTGTGTTTATCCTGATAGGAAGTCCTTCATAAGGCTAATGGTTACAAGTCATAGGTTAATGGACCCTAACATTGGTTGGGTAAATAAAAGACTAGTAAAAGACCTATAGGCAATGGCTATTTATGAGTACTCATGGCAACATTTCACCTGCTACACTGAGTGTGGATATGCTACTTGATGAGTGGCGAGGTACCCCTACACTCAGCCATAAGAATACGAGTGTTTCACACGCGATCCAGTAGAACTCCAAGGACTAAGTACTTACGTTTCCTAATGGAACACTTAAGGTTAATCAATCGTTGTCTTCCCAAGGTTACTTGTATTGTCATGGTTGTATGGTTAAGTAAGCTTGAGGCATGTGATTTTTATGTCTTTTATCCTTTTAATGCCTATGCTAAGAGGAAAGTGTGAAGAGAACTAAATAACTAATTTCCATTAACTAATCACTAACTAAGTTCTAATCGTCATAGCACTAGTATCCGTTCCCACTTACCGTACACATCCTAAACCAGTGCAATGCTACTGGGATTACCAAATGCTACTCATTACTGGGTTACCAAGAGTTACACACATGCTTGAAGCGGTCGTATTGAATGCACTTAACTAGGAGAGTTGAGGATTGAGAGAGATTAATTATCTAAGAAAGAATTAAACATTTAATAGTAATTAAATCCTATTTAGCTTAGTCCATATGCTGCAACGTTTATCAGAAAGTTCATCTTTATTGTCGTACACAAATGTGTGCTCAGGTACAATTTTCTTGAATAAAGATATGTTCACTTTGAGACTCCTACTATAGGCACATGGAAATTATTCTAACTCTGGAATGGTAAAACTACTATAGTTTGGCTAAGGGTCTAGATCTAGATGTCCAAACAAGGGAAATCCGCCTCTTATTTATAGACATGAAGACGGGCTGTAATATCGCGTATGCCATATCGTTGCTCATCATACCCCCATGATTGAATAAAAACTCGTCCTCGAGTTCCTTACAAAATATTGGGAAGGTATGGGATTATTGACTTGAATGATACTAATGGTGAATGGGGTGACATGTGAACGGATCATCATTATAGTACCTGAAAAAATTAGTCTTCATGACAACAAGAGTGAACACTATACTCATTTGACATCTAGCCTTATTTGGCAGTTGAGAGAGAGAGAGAGAGAAAAGAAGAAGAAGTTTATTGCTGCCAACACCAAGATTGTGCCTTTCGTTGTCCATCCATAAGTGCACCATAAATCTTGTTCCTTGCATAACTATTTCAACACTAATCCATTTCAAGTGTTCCCTCGAGATCCAATCCATGGTCATATGATTGTCATCTACACACATAACACCATCGTATATTACCAAGGGCAAATGAATCATAATGCAGTTGATACCTTGCCTCAGTGTCAGGTCTATTGGTTGAGTTGTGATATGGCTAATGTAAATTTTGGAGATATAATAATCATGACTACCCAAGGTGTAGGGGTTAAGAGAAAATCAAAAAAATTGGACCAGGATCCCCATGACTAAGAGCTAACCTCCAACAGTGAGAGAATGGAAAAAGATAAGGAATAAGAAAGATGGAGAAAAAGAGACAACTGTAATGTTGATGAAAGGGATGTCAGAGATGGAAATGAACAAAATAGAAATTGATTGTGAAAATGTTTAAGGAAAAGAAATTAACTGATGCACCAAATAGGAATGCTAGTGGGTCCTCCCCAAAGCAGGCTCATGCCCTTAGTGCCCTGACATTCCCACATTCAAAGAGTCCATAGGCTCTAGAAATGTCATTTGGAAGTAAAAGTTAAAGCCTTAACCACAAGAATTTACTGAAAATAAAAACAATGCGTCAACCAAAATAGAGACTACTGATACAACTAGCAATGAGGTGAATAATAGAGGAAGAATGATGGAAAGAAGAGAATGGAATGGAGTCTCAAGAACAAGGTGATGTATAGCCTCTTGTGTATTAATGATTAATGTGACTTATTAGATCTCATTCCAAATCTAGCCTTAAACCATTCACATCTAGTGACTTCGCATTAATACATTTGGCCAATCAATCCACCTGAAGTAACATGAATGCCTCTGTCAAAGAGTCACCACCATTCCAATGATACGAGAAAGGAGAAAGTAGGAAGTGAGGAAGGGCCTTAGCTATAGGAAACATATTTGTTTAGTCTCATAACCAGTGCTTGTAGCCCATGTGATTATTTCATCTAAGGGGTGTGCTTTGAATCCTCACTATTTTTTTTTATGTTTTTGTGTGAGAACCACACCATGCAAAGTCTTATTATTTTTATTTGCTCAGCTTCCCAATAATGGGGTAACATCGGAATGGAAAGAAAAATTAAGAATAAAATATTGAAGCACCCAAGGGAATGGCCAAAACAAATGCATCAAGTCCCCTTGAAGTCACACCCTTTTCAATCCTTGATTCCTTCCTTAGTTTGAGAAATGCCCAGCCACCGATTCATTGATAGTTCTTATTATTTTGAAGAGAGGGACTGTACCGTTCCAAGCCAAGAGAGACCATAGAAATTTATGGATGCATGGATGATGTGGACTCATTGCCCATTATATCAAAAGAACCATATCTTAGTATCAACATTATAACTTAAAGGTAAAAACCAAACATTAGCAACCAATAGAATACAGTTCATACCATCATTAGGAGCACTTATTGTGTGACAAACTTAACAAAATTGATAACACGCACACTCACTAACAAACAAAAGAAAAAGTACGAACGATGTTGCAAAACAAAAACAAGAAAAGTTAAAGAAATTTTTAAAACAAAAAATGTGTAAAACAAAAACTTAGAAAGGAATTGAGGGCCTCGATTGAACAGCATAGGTGGCCATCTCCCCCATGACTATGTTGGAAGGAGGAGATCCAAAATAATGAGTAAGGTCACTCTCTCTTAAAGGTATTATGTGCATTGACCATTCTAGATTCATGGTAAGGTTTACGCTATTGCACATTGACTAGTAATTTTCTGCTTCCCTCCATTGATGTCTTCAGGATAAGGGTTGAAAGTTGATGACAATCTTGCCCGAGTGCATCTATGCTTTCGACATGGGCATATGTTGTTCCCCTAGTTAGTTCCATGCACATTATTGAGTTGCTCTTTGGATTATCCGTCAACCACTAGGTGTTCTCTTGTTGTGTGGTTGCTACATATAGGCACTTGTGTATGTTAACTTACTGGGCACACCGGCTGCATGCAGGCAATGCTGAACATTCCTATATGCCATCACCCTCTGTATCATTGTATGTGATGCATGGAACCTTCTTATTCTCGATCTTTCCATAAGTGTTTTCCTTAGATATTTCTAGGGAAAGATTACAGATTCCTAGGCATGTATTTATGGTACTTAGCCATGCCCTTCCCATTATTATTGGGAAGTCCCCTTTGTCATTGTTTACTTGGATCACTAGGAAATTAGCTGGGTATGACCACCCACACACAATGGTAACAACATCCTCCACCAATCCCAAAGAAATGGTGATGGACTGGTCAGCCAGCTCTAAGTGAATGTTTCCCTTCTTTAGTGGAGGCAGGTTATAGGCTTTATACATTTCTTGTGATATTAAGTTGACTCCGAAACCTGAGTCAAGAAGAGCTTTACGTGGTTCATTCCCAACGACTTGGAGGTAGATTAAGGGACTTCCAGGGTTAGAGAATTTCCTAGGAAGGTGACCTTCCTTGATCTAGTTAGTGACAGTATGTGTTAACATAATCGTGTGCATTGTGTTTTGGTTTTGGTTTGAAGGGAGCTACGAAGCCTTATTTGATGGAGATACGTTTAGAGACTCAACTGCTTATGGTTGTGAGAGCTTGTTTGGACTGTTGGTCCTAAAGAAAGGTATTCTTCTTGTATGGTTGTTAGAACTAGTAGTAGGTTGAAGGTTCATAGCTCTCGTAGCATTACGTTGTTGTGGTTGAGTGGGGAGTTTCCCTTGCATCACTAGAGCGGGTGGTAGTAGATCTATCAGTGTAAGAGTCACAGATGGGTTCAGAGGATGATATGTATGTGGTGTGTCTTCCCTAGGAAAAGGAGTCCTATAATACTCTCGAGCTTGGTAGTGACGTTGTGGGGTCACATGACTGATAGAGTCACTTGCAGAGACTAGCTACTACACGTAATAGCCATATGGATCTGGTTGCCGGTAAGGGTTTTTTTGCCTTGGTAGTGGCATCCCCCATGATTTTGGGTATTTCCACTGCTGGTGTTGCTCAAAAGGTTGTGGTAGAGTTCCACTTGGATACTACGTTAAGGGTTGGTGGAACTGCCTTGGGTAACCTTGGGGATAAGGTAACCTTTGGGGTGCTTGTCATTTGTTAAGTCTTGGGTTGAGTGCATACACCCTAGAATCTTGTAGATGTGAGATTACTAGGCAACATCCCTTAAGATGGTCATATTGGCATATCTCACATCTACCATCATTGTTCATATCAGAATCCACAACCTCTTTGGTGATATCCATTTACCCTTACCTTTGTTACATGCATGGTCCAAATCCCTTTTCTTCCTTTTATCAGAGTCACTACTTCGCTCCTTAGACTCCTCTACAATTTTGAGGATAGTTTCAAATCTACTATCTATGGAGTCCCACATTTGATCTACCTTAACTGACACTTATATTGTTAATTTTTGAAGTGGCAAGGTTTTTTTGTTTACCATCTCTTCAAGTGGTGACTCTTCCTCCTCCTCACAAAATCTTACTCCCCTTTTTTGGAGGGAAGGGTCGCGATTGTACTCTTTTGCACTTTCTCTGTTATGTAACTCTCCTTCTTCCTTAGCTACTTACTTCAACAATCTATGAACCTGATGGGACCTAAGTTTTGATAATCTCCCTTGGGCATATGTTCCAAGGGTTCTCCTGGTCTCATGTCTAAGCCCATCTACGAGATGACATAGTTGATCCCATTGTGCATAACCATGGCTTGGGCAATGATGTAACAGTGCATAGTATCAGCCCATGGTTGTATCCAAGGGTTCATGATTTTCCTGCTTCCATCCTTGGATATGCTTTCACAAGTTGGACACTTGGGAGTACATTTGATATTTATCATTAAACAGTTCTAGCATCGTACTCCACCTTCAAATGGATTTTGGTTCTAAGGACTAGTACTAGCTTTCCGCTTCTTTTATGAGTGTCCTTTGTAACAACTTTAATTTTTGCCACTTGTTTTCAATGTTCTGCAAGGCACATGCATCAAGAAATGCCTGTAAATGGTTTTGAGAATTGACTTTGTATCCCCTCTCAAACTGTGGGATATTATTCATGTCTAGTCTCTTGATCCTGCTATCTTTTTGGTGCCTTGTAGGTATTCTTACAGCCTCCGTGATGTCTAACATGCTTTAGATTGCAAGTAGGGGTTCTTCATGGTCATTTCTCTCATGACATCTGTGATGCCTACGTGGTTCCCTACTTTCCCTTCTATGCTGTGATTCTTTAGAATGCCCTCGTCCTTATTCTCGACTCTCTCGTTGAGGTCTCTCATTTTGTTTATCCTTATCCTCATGGTTAGGTTCCTTATGACTATGTCCTGATGTTGAAGGAGAGGATGAATGTGATGATGAAGGTGAAGAGGAAGGGGAACCATCGCCATGATGATGTTTCCTACCTTCTCTTTGATGGTCTCAGCCCTGATCATGATGATGATTAGACTGCCCGTCTTTATTATGTGTTTGTGTTCCCTCATTGAACACTTGGTGTTCATGGGGATCGGAACCAAGATTGTGAATCATAGAGTGAAGGTTCTGATACACCACCTCCTCACCATCGTTAGGAGGGGGAACATTGTTTTTTGGAGAACCTATTGAAATAGGTTCACCACCCTTGATTTCACTTAAGATGGGTGAAGTGTTATGGGGTCCTTTGCCCTTCAATGATGTATAGTATCTCTCCTACTGCAAGTTCTGTTGATGTTGCACTTCTGTGGGATGGTAGTCCCATGCTTGGTGTTCATATGCAACATATTTTTCATACAAATGTGACATGCCAATTCGTGAAAGGACATGAAGAAGCATGTTGGGAACTGCTCGGTCTGGAGGCAACACTATGTTACCCTCCAAGTCTCTCCAACGCAGCTACTCATCATGATGGAGGATAAAGGTAAAGTCAGGTACATATTCATCTTGATGAATATATAGCACTTGAAATTGTTGAGGAACTTGTGGTTCTTGGTTATGTATGTTGTGCCACCGACTGTCTCTTATGTTATCCCTAGGCAGTGAAGTGCTTTTGTGTGACGAAGAAGACATTGTTGTCTTGTTCGGTGTGCTATTTACCATTGTTTAATTTTTCTTTTGATCAACCCTAAGGGTTATTCTAGCTTCCCAATGATGTGAATGATATCCTATGTTCTATGTAGCATAAAAACAGCTAAGTCCCTAGCAACCGTGCCAATGATGAGTGGCAAGGTACCCCTACACTCAACCATACGAATATGAGTGTTTCACACACGATCCGGTCGAACTCTAAGGACTAAGTGCTTACACACCCTAATGGAATACTTAAGGTTAATCAATCGTTGTCTTCCCAAGCTTACTTGTATTGTCATGGTTGTATGGTTAAGTAAGCTTGAGGCATGTGATTTTTATGTCTTTTATCCTTTTAACACCTATGCTAAGAGGAAAGTGTGAAGAGAACTAAATAACTAATTTCCATTAACTAATCACTAACTAAGTTCTAATCATCCTAGCACTAGTATCCGTTCCCACTTACCATACACACCCTGAACCAGTGCAATGCTATTGGGATTACCAAACACTACTCGTTACTAGGTTACCAAGCATTACACACGTGCTAGAAGCAGTCGTACTGAATGCACTTAACTAGGAGAGTTGAGGGTTGATAGAGATTAATTATCTAAGAAAGCATTAAAAATTTAATAGTAATTAAATCCTATTTAGCTTAGTTTATATGCTACAAGGTTTATCAGAAAGTTCGTCTTTATTACCGTACACAAATGTGTGCTTAGGTATAATTTACTTGAATAAAGATCTGTTTACTTTGAGACTCCTACTGTGGGCACATGGAAATTATTCTAACTCTAAAATGGTAAAACCACTATAGTTTGGCTAAGGGTCTAGATCTAGATGTCCAAACAAGGGAAAGCTACCTCTTAATTATAGACATGGCGACGGGCTACGATATCACATACGAAATATCACAGGGGACGATGCGATATCGTGACTCATCACTACTGATGAGTGGTGAGGTACCCCTACACTTAACCATACGAATACGAGCATGCACGTGCGATCCAGTCGAACTTCGTAGACTAAATGCCTTAACGCCACAAGAAACACTTGGGGTTAATCGTTCGTTGTCTTCCTAGGCTTGCTTGTATGTGTCACAGTGTATGGTTAAGCAAGTCTGAGGTATGTGATTTTTTTGGTTTATCTCCTAAGTTATGAGGGAAAGGGTTCAGAAACTAATTAACTCTAACTAATGTCCTAAGTATAAATTAACTAGCGTCACCATCTGTTCCCACTTATCGGACACACCCTGAACTATGCAACTATGGCTACCAAACGCTAATCGTTACTGGGATCATAACACGTAACACAAGTGCTTGAAGTGGTCGTACTGAGGTGCCTATTTAGCTTAAGTGTGATAAGCAACCGATTCCTCGGCTATTCGTACACACCCGTGGATGCTCGTAGCCAAGTCGTACTTATCACACGTTCTAGCCTAGTGATGAGCAGCCAATTCCTTAACTAGCCATACACATTGGACTACTACTGGGATTACCAAGCGTAGATCCTGGAATACGCTACTAGGTTACTAAGCAGCCAATGCTCGTACTTAAGTCATACTCACACGTTGCGACGAGCAGTCAATTCCTTGATTAGCCGTACACATCCGTAGATGCTCGTAATCAAGTCATACTCGTACGCACTAGGAAAGTAATAAATAACAATAAATAAAACCATGTACTGCAAGGTTTATCCAATCAAGTTCGTCTTTATTGCTGTACACAACTTGTGTTCAGGTTACAAAGTTGCTCGAATAAAGAGTTGTTCACTCTAGGACTCCTACTACGGGCACATGGGAAAAATTCTAACTCTGGAGGGATCAAACTGCCAGATCTTTGCTACTTCTAGCCAGGATTGGGAAATGAGGGGAGTGCC
>MNCI01007084.1:99398-177496 GCA_015680685.1 Gnetum montanum
TTGGATTAGGAGGATGGTGTGGATATGGAGTGTCTCCCGGAGGAGAAGGAGTCCTTCTAAAGTAATCCCGAGCTTGGTAGCGATGGTTGGGGGTTACGTGACCCATAGAGTCACTTGGAGAAATCAGCTGCTGCACATAATAACTGTAAGGATCAGGCTGCCGGTAAGGGTACTGATGTGTTGGCGGTGGCATCCCCCATGACTGTGGGTATTACGACTGCTGATGTTGTCCAATGGGCTGTGGGAGCGTTCCACTTGGATAATATGTTAGTGATTGGTGGAACTGCCTTGGGTTACCTTGTGGATAAAGTAACCTTCGGGGTGTTTGCCGTTGATTAAGTCTTGGATTTAATGCATACACCCCAGACTCCTGCAGATGTGAGATAATTAGACAACATCCCTTAGGATGGTCATATTAGTAGACCTCACATCCACTATCATTTTCTGAATCAAAGTTTACAGCCACATCGGGCTTAGTGGATTTTCCCTTACCCTTGTTATGTGCAGGGCTTAAATCTCTCCACTTTTTCTTTCCTTTGTCACTACTTTGCTCAACCTTAGACTCTTCTACAATTTTCAAGACTATTTCTATTCGTGAGTCTAAGGAATCCCACATTTGGTCTACCTTAGACGATACCTTGGTTGTTAACTTTCGGATCGGCATGGTTTTCCGGTTCACCAACTCTTCAATTGGTGACTCATCCTCCTCATCACAAAATTTTACTCCCTTCTTGCGAAGGGAGGGATCGCGGTTGTATTCTTCCGCACTTTCTCTCTTCCGTAGCTCACCTTCTTCTTGCGCTACTTGTTCCAACAAGCTTTCAACTTCATGGGCTCTTAGTTGGGAGAGTCTCCCTTGGGCGTAAGTCCCAAGAGTTCTTCTCGTTTCATTTCTTAGCCCATCCACAATGTGGCGAAGTTGATCCCGCTTAGCGTACCCATGGCCCGGGCAATGATGTAGCAATGTATAGTAACGGGCCATGGTAGCATCCAAGGGTTCATGAGTACCTTGTTTCCAGCCTTGGATCTGCTTACGCAAATTGAACACTCTGGAGTACGCCTGATATTTGTTATTGAACAGTTCAAGCATCATACTCCACCTCCTGATGGTTTCCGGTTCTAAGGACCAGTACCAACTCTCTACTTCTTTAATGAGTGTCCTTGGGAATAACTTAAGCTTCTACCACTCACTATCAATGTTCTGCAAGGCACAGGCATCGTGGAATGCCTGTAAATGATTTTTTGGATCATCATTGTATCCCCCTTCAAATCGTGGGATATTGTTCATGTCTAATCACTTGATCCGACTGTCCTTTAAATGCCTTGTGGGAACCCTAACTGCCTCTGTTATGTCAAGCATACTTCAGGTTGCGAGTAGGGGCTTGTCATGATCATCTCTTTCATGACATCTATGATGTCTACGTGGTGGTCCCCTACTTTCCCTATGTCCTTGCCCTTTTCCTAACTCCTCTCAACCTTCCTATCGAGGTACTTCATTTTCCCTTTTACTTTTACTCTCTCCATTATGCTCACGATGGTTGTACCTAGATGTGGAAGGAGAGTGTGAATGGTGAGATGAAGGAGAAGAAGAAGGGGATCCATCACCATGGCGATGTTTCTTACCTTCTCTTCAACTGCTTTGGCCCCTATTGTTGTGATGATCTAAGTGTTTGTCATTAGTGTGAGTAGTTGTTCCTACCGTGAACAGTTGGTGCTCATGGGGATCAGGGCCTGTAGCATGTACAGTTGATCGTAGGCCCTGATGCTTTACCTCTTCAGCAGAGTGAGGAGGAGGAACATCATTTTCTAAGAAACCCATTGTGAGGGGTTCCTCATCTCCTATTTCACTAATGACATGGGGAACCTTGCCCTTCAACAGTGAATGTTGGCTCTCCTGCCTTGCGTCCTAAATACGTTGGGCATTTGTGTGGTGATAATCCCTTATGTCATAATCATCCAAAACATATTCTGCAATTAGTTCTTGCATGCCAGTCTGTGCTAAGGCATAGAAAAGCATGTTAGGGGCAGATCTGTCTGGGGGTAACACAAAGTTACCTTGTAGATCTCTCCATCGTAGTTGTTCATCTTGATGGAAAATAAAAGTAAAGTCAGGGACATACTCATCAGGATGAGTATATGTGACCTTAGATTGTTTAGGACCTTCCTAATCTGGGTTATGCGTATGAGGCTGACCGTCTCCTGTATTGCCCTTAGATGAGTTAGTTTCGTGAGAAGAAGCCATCCTAATGGTGTGCTGTTTTACCGTTATTTATGTTATTAATTAACTGATTAACCCTAAGGTTCGTGTAAATCTCATAACGATGTGAGTGATATCCCTTATGTTCCATTGGCGTGAAAACACTTGGTCCCCAGCAACGGCGCCAATGATGAGTGGTGAGGTACCCCTACACTCAACCATATGAATACGAGCGTGCACGCGCTATCCGGTCAAACTCCGTAGACTAAATGCCTTAACGCCACAAGAAACACTTGGGGTTAATCATTTGTTGTCTTCCCAGGCTTGCTTGTATGTGTCATGGTGTATGGTTAAGCAAGTTTGAGGTATGTGATTTTTTTGGTATTTTTTGGTTTATCTCCTAAGCTATGAGGGAAAGGGTTGAGAAACTAATTAACTCTAACTAATGTCCTAAGTCTAAATTAACTAGCGTCAGCATCTGTTCCCACTTACCGGACACACCCTGAACTATGCAACTGTGGCTACCAAACGCTAATCGTTACTGGGATCACCACACGTAACGCAAGTGCTCAAAGTAGTCGTACTGAGGTGCCTATTTAGCTTAAGTGTGATAAGCAACCGATTCCTCGGCTAGCCGTACACACCCATGGATGCTCGTAGCCAAGTCGTACTTATCACACGTTCTAGCCTAGTGATGAGCAGCCGATTCCTTAACTAGCCATACACATTGGACTACTACTGGGATTACCAAGCGTAGATCCTGGAATACGCTACTGCATTACCAAGCAGCCAATGCTCGTAGTTAAGTCGTACTCACGCGTTGCGACGAGCAGCCAATTCCTTGATTAGCCGTACACATCCATAGATGCTCGTAATCAAGTCGTACTCGTACGCACTAGGAAAGTAATAAATAACAATAAATAAAACCATGTACTACGAGGTTTATCCAATCAAGTTCATCTTTATTGTCATACACAACTTGTGTTCAGGTTACAAAGTTGCTCGAATAAAGAGCCGTTCACTCTAGGACTCCTACTGCGAGCACATGGGAAAAATTCTAACTCTAGAGGGATCAAACTACCAAAGCTTCACTACTTCTAGCCAGGATTGGGAAATGAGGGGAGTGCCGCCTCTTATTTATAGATATGGTGGCGGACCGCGATATCGCGGAATTGCATGTCACGTCTCATCAACTACCGGCCACATGAAAAAGGTGTATATGATGATATCTGTTTGTGAGTCATAACATTGATAACATATCTTATGATTAATCTATGATTATGTGGTCCATGTGTTGTTTGATTATATGAAGTAGGTATGATGACATGGGCATGATAGTAAAGATGTATGTGGTGTGATGTAACTAATGTATGATTAATTATGTTTGATAGTGATTATATCTATGACCATGTGATAGCCATCTATTCACTCTAGTAATGATTTTGCTAGTGTTATGTGTGATATTGTATGTACATGTGTTTCTTTGGGCATGCACAAGACTAACAATTGATGCAACTTGCCTTGTACCCCATTCCTCTCCTCCAGTGTAGCACTTGTTGACCATTTAGTAGGGAAAGTGTAAAGGCTTCCCATGCAGTTTATATTGACTTTATTTAGTTATAGGTCGAAGCCATGGGGATGCAAGTGAGCACAAAGAGAGAGAAAAGAGAAAGGAAAAATCTTCAAGGATTGGTTGATGTATATTTTCCTATATAGTAGTATGGACTATTCATATTTATATGACCCTCATTATCCTCTTATGTATATGATGATGTTTATGTTTTGCAATCTATGAGAGCAGTACAAATTTTGGTTTATGTAGAGACATGAAGTTTTATGAATCTTAGGCATCACTTCATCTTGGCCAAGTGCAACAAGGTGTGGTGTTACAAGAGGCAACTATGGTAGTAGCCAAAGCCACACATGAGAACTTGGATAACTTTTATGTGAAATTAGGAAAAAGGAAGGAGAAAAATCTATTTATAAATTGGAAAAAATCAGAAACAAGAAATGTAAGGACATTGATCATGTCAAATGCATCAAGAAAATGTAAGAATTTTGGTAAAATACAATGAAACATTGGATAACTGAAAAAAATTATTTTCAAAAATTATTAAAAGAAAAATTTCCAAAATGAGACATCTAAGAAGAAGAACCAAATTTTGGTTTAGTTAATAAACTTTCCTTCTTTATGAAGAAGATAGCCTTATTAAAGATGAAAAATGGAAAAGCTATTGGATTAGCTAACATTATTATAAAAGCTTAGAAAGCATTAAGAGATACAAGAATTTCTTGACTGAGATAATTATTTAGAAAAATTTTGAAGGGTGGATGAAAGCCAAATAACTAGAGAAAAATCTTTGTTATTCTCATTTACAAAAATAAAGGGGATGTACATAATTATGCACACTATAGAGGGATCAAGCTAATAAGCCACACTATGAAGCTTTGGGAAAGAGTCATAGAATAGAATTTTAGACTTGAATCAACAATCTTAAAAAATAAATTTAGGTTCATACTAGGAAGATCTACTATAGAGGCTATTTTTGATGTGATAACTGTGGAAAAATTTAGAAAACATAGAAAAAATCAACATATGATTGTCATTAATTTGGAACAAGAATATGATAGAGTGCATAGAGATATTATTTGGTGGATATTATGAAGGAAAAACATCCTTGATAAATATATTAAAGTAATTTAAGACATGTATGAAGAAGCTATCACTAAAATTAGAATAGTTGGTGGAAAAACATCTAATTTTCTAGTCATAGTAGATCTACATCAAGGGTCTGCACTTAGCTTGTACTTATTTGCTATTATTATAGATGAATTAAAAAAGGAAATATAAGATAAAGTCCCTTGTTATGTGCTCTTTGCAAATGATATTGTGTTGGTGGATAAATCTCAAGGAAATATTATTGCTAAAATAGAGAAGTGGAGACATGCTTTAGAATCAAAAGACTTGAAAATTTGTAGAACTAAGACATAATATATGGAATGTAATTTTAAAGATAGCATAAATAGTGGTGAAATAAAAGTGACTATTCAAGATAACAAAAGGTCCCTTCCTACAAACAGTTTTGCTACCTAGGATCAATCCTTCAATTAAATGGTGTAATAAATAAAGATATAAAAAATAGAATTAAGGTAGGATGGTCAAATTAAATATAGGCTAGTGGTGTGCTATGTGATAAAAGAATACCAATAAAATTAAAGAGAAAATTTTACAAAAAAATAATTAGACTTTCTATGTTATATGGTGCTAAATGTTGTATAGTACAAAAGTCACATGAATAATAAATAAGTGTAGTAGCAATGTGAATGCTTCAATGGATGTTGAATGTTACTAGAAGAGATAAACCACATAATACAGACATCAAAGGAAGAATTGGAATGACTTTTATTTTAGATAAGTTACAAGAATGGTGGCTTAGATGGTTTGGACATGTGCAAAGAAAATCAAATAATGAGCCTATAAGCAAAGGTTGCTATATCACTATTATGGGAAAGTTATTGAAAGGAAGATCAAAGAAAACATGGGAAAAATGATCAAAGATGATTTGAAGAAACTATAAATAAATAAGGATCTAGGTCTTTATAGAGGTGAATGAAGAAAAAGAACTTATGTAATTGATCCCATCTTGTTAGAACAAGGCTAGGTTGATGATGACATGTATATTTAAATAAATGCAACCATTCCATAATTTTTGAGGTAACATTGCCCAACAATGATGGGACAAAAAAATATTTAGGAAATTTCAAAAGTGGATAAAAGATCTAACCCTCTTTAATCAAATCTATATCTATGGGGTAAAAGCTTTTTGTTGATCACATGTATGTTTAAATAATTGTAATCATCCCATCATTACCTAAGCAACATTGCCCAGTAATGATGGAACAAAAAAAGATTTAGAAAATACTAAAAGTGGGTAAGAGATTCGATCTTCTTTAGTCAACTTTGTATCTATGGGGTAGAGAATTTCTGTTGATTGCATGTATGTTTAAATAAATTTAGCCTTCCCATCATTACCTAGGAAATGCTACCTAGCAATAATCAGACCAAAAAAGGTTTAGAAAATGCCAAAATTAGATAAAAGATCCAACCATCTTTAATCAACTCTATATCTATGGGGTAGAGATTGGGAAATTTTTATTATAGAAACAACCAAATAAATTAAGACTTAACCACATAATATAGATCTTTCATATTGGTAAACTTTTTTAGTAAGTATTTCAGAAATTTGGATGCTTTTGGTTTAAAAACAAGAGAATTTTCCATGGCTCAACCATAAGCTAAATCTCTATTGTATATACTAATTAAGATAATCAATTGTGATAATAATTATGTAATTCATAGCTTGCATTTTCATTTTTTCCCAATGATTTTCAAATCATAATAGACTCATTATTGGTTGTAATTGATTTCTCAAATAATGTTAAAATGTCATTGTTGATTTAGCCTCATTTTTGATTGGTAGCCACTAAGCGCCCTTCTATTTAGTGGTTTCTACATACAAAAACCTTTGAATGTCTATGACATCTACATACTAATTACATTCCTTAAGTAATGTGCTGATTACAAACCATAGTTTTTGCACATAGTGGCACCCTGTCTCACTGTACACAATGCATGGAACTCCTTTCTTCTCAATCTTACCAAATTCATTCTCCTTGAAAATTTCCAAGGAGAGATCTCTAATTCCCAACCATGCATCAATAGTGTTCATCCATGCTATTTCTATGATGATAGGAAAGTCCCCCTTACCATTCTCCACATAGATTACCAAGAAATTGACATGATATGATCATCCACAAATAGTGGTCATGATGTCTTTCAAAAATCCCAAAGGAATAGTGATGGATTAGTCGACCAAATCTAGTCTAATATTGCTCTTTTTCAAGGGAGATAGATTCCAGGCTTTATACATTTCTTGTGAAATCAAGTTAACTCTAAAACTTGAGTCTAAAAGAGCCTTACATGGTTCATTTTTGGTAATCTACAAATAAATAAGGGGATTGGCAAGATTAGATCTCTTCTTAGGAAGATGACAAAACTTAATCTAATTAGTAATTGCATGGGTCAACCTGATAGTGTAAAAATAAAGAGTGCTTTAGTTTGAAGGTGGCTTGATAGACATTTCAGAGGAGGTTGTAGCAAGGTTCATAGCCACAGGCATTTGTGAGGGCTTTGTAGGACTATTGGCTCTAAAGGATGGTCTCTTGCAAGCTTTAGAGTTAAAACTACTTAGTTGATGAGCTGGTTGTAAGTTTATAGTCCTCATGGCATTTTTCTATTATGGTTGTGAAAGTATCTCACCTTGCATGGATGGAGTAGGTGGTAGAGGAGTTGAAGATGGAGTTGCAAGAATGGAAGAGTATGAAGGAGGATAGTAGAAAAATGGGAACTCTCCCTTGGTGATGGTGCTTTGTATTATTCTAGAGTGTAATAGTGATGTGGGAAGGAAGTGTGACTAGAAGAGTCATGTGGAGAGATGGGCTACTAAACGTAGTACCCATATGAATTAGGTTGGCGATAGGGGTACTACTACCTTGGAGGTGGCATCCCCGATGACTGTGGGTGTTTCCACTACTGGTATTTCTCATGAAGTTGAGGTGGCACTCCACTTGGATAGTAAGTTTGATGATGGAAATGTTGCTATTAGTTTCCTTGTGAATAAAGCAACCTCCTAGGTGCTTGCCATTTTTCCACTTTATAATTTAAAGCATACATCCTAGATTCTTGTAAGTGTGACATAATAGGGAAACATCCCTTGGGATGTTCATATTGACATATGTCACACCCATCATGTTCTAAATTAGACTCTACAAACACCTCAACTATGTAGCTTTGTCCTTAGCTTTATAATGCCTATGTTCAGCCTCCTTCTTCTTTCTTCTCTCATTACCACTACCTCCTTGATCTCTACTCTCTTCTGTAATCTTTAGAGTAGTTTGGAATTTTTCATCCAAGGAGTCCCACATTTTATCAACCTTAGCTAATATTTTAGAGACAAATTTTTGGATTGAAAAGGTTTTTCTTTGTACCACTTCATCAAGTGATGTCTCCTCCTAATTTTCATAAAAACGGACCTCCCTCTTATGGAGGGAGGGATCTATCTTGGATTCCTCTATACTTTTCCATTTTTTCATCTCTTCCTCTTCTTTAGATACCTACTCAATAAGCCTTTGAATTTGATGGATCCTTAGCTCAAAAAGTCTCCCTTGGGCATAGACCCCAAGGGTTCTCCTTGTTTTAGTTCTAAGCCCATATATGATATGTCATAGTTGATCCTATTGAGAGTTGCCATGGCCTGGGCATCGATGCAACAAGGAGTAGTACCTACTTATAGTTGCATCCAAAAAATCATGAGTTCCCTGTTTCCATCCTTGGATTTTCCTCCTCAAATTGAACACTCTAGAGTAAATATGATGCTTGTCATTAAACAACTCAAGTATTGTACTCTATAGTCGAATAGATTCCAATTCCAAGGACCAATACCAAGTTTTTGCTTCTTTGATAAGTATCCTTAGAAACAGTTTTAGCCTATGCTAATCATTCTCCACATTTTTCAAGGCACACGCATCATGAAAGGCTTAAAGATGATTTTGTAGATCTAAATTATATCCAATGGTTTGATTAAGCTATCTTTCACATGCCTAGTTGGTATTCTAATAGCCTAAACAATTTTCAATATATTCTTGGTAGCCAATAGGGGCTCACCATAGTCATAGTGACCTTTGTGGCCCCTATTATGGTCATGATGCCTATGATGAGTCCTACTATCCCTTCTTTCTCTATGATGATCATCTCCCCATTGCTTATTCCTATGATCTTTGTTGTTTTAGTGGGATATATGATCATCCTTATCTTGTTGTTCATCTCTGCCATGATTTTTGTTACCTTTGTAACTTCGATTTGAGTTGGAGGAGAAAGATGATGAGGATAGTTAAGGTCAAGAGGAAGAAGAACTAGCACTAGAGAAATGCCTATGGCTCCCTCTTTTTTGATCCTAGTCTCAAACACC
The DNA here is from genome assembly GCA_015680685.1 of Gnetum montanum. Taxonomy (NCBI): domain Eukaryota; kingdom Viridiplantae; phylum Streptophyta; class Gnetopsida; order Gnetales; family Gnetaceae; genus Gnetum; species Gnetum montanum. The sequence goes on from MNCI01007084.1 coordinate 108,624, forward strand.
ATGTTTGTTCTATTCTTGGTGCTTTTCAGTACCCTTGCCTTGGCTACCCCCTGTGAAGGCCCCTTGATCTTGGGATCCATTCTTCCTAGAACTAGGGTTATCCACAGTGGACTATAAATGTCGATTAAGGGTCTCCTTATCAAAAAGAGGATGATAATCTATGTATTTGAAGGCACCTAAAAGGAAGTCCTCTCATTATTTGTGTATCTGTAGGAACAAGTGGTTAGGGAACCTCTTGCCTTTTGAGGCCTCATATCTAGCTTCCATTTATCGATCTTTCTTTCTTTGTACTTTTGTGGGATCATAATGCTAATAAGCATGGCCCTAAACCTTGTATTCTACATTGAGTCTTGTAATGCCCAACTTGATGAGAATGTTTAATAGCATTGTAGGAATAGATCATTCAAGAGGAAACACAATGTTGCCTTTCATGTTCCTCCATCATAGCTCCTCATCATGGTGCAAGATGAAGGTGATATTTGGAGTGTAGCATCTAGATCAGTATAGATCACCTTAAATTCTTAAGGCACGGGTATCTTGTGGCCTTCTTTTCTTTGATTGGATTCACTTATGAATGGTGGCAGAGTGTCTTCCTTGCAAGAAGAATCCATATTAATGATTGAGAAAAATATAGTATGTATTGTTATGTTTCTTCATCTTAATATTGTTAGTGTTAAGTTATTTTTATAATATTAGTGAATGGTCTCACTAACTTTCCTAGGTAGCACACTTAGCTAACTAAATTTCCTCGACAACAGTGTCAGTGATGAGCAACGAGTAGTCCCTACGCCAAACCATACGAATCATAAGCGTTGCATTAGTGATCTAGCTGAATTCTATGGACTTTAGCTCTCCAAATGCCAATATCAAAGATAGTGACCTAAGTACATGATCGTTGTCTTCTTCACTTCACTTTTTTAGGTGCAAGTGTATGGTTAAGTGTAAGCCAAGGCACATGATTTGTATTTATTTTTTAGCTTTTATTTTAATTATCCTAAGTGTGAAATGAAGTGATTAATTGGGAACTAAACTAAGTAACTATCTAATGTCTCAGTCTATTTCCTAACATACATATTTGGGCCCACCTTCCATACACATCCTAAACTTGTTATGATGGTCCTAGGTTACCAAGTGTTAAGTTACTAGGCATACCAAGTGATAATACTGTTGAGATTACCAAGCGTTAATGGTATGCTCGAGGTGATTGTGCTTATGTATATTACATAAGTGTATTAATTAATTAATAACATAAATGTAATATGAATGAAAGTAAACATTAATCTATTTTGATTGCTACAAGGAGTTTCAAGAATCTCGTCTTTATTTACAACATGTAAATTTTGTAGGACATCTTTTCTATAAGTAAATTCCTTCTTGTACATTACATAGATTCCTACCACTTCATGTTATAATTCATTCCTAGGCCTACCTACTATTATCATGGCTATATTAGCATACCAGAGGTTTGATAATCCCATGTATTATGTAAATCTTCAATCTATAGGTGTTTATTCTTTACTTCAGCTTGGTGGACATGAGAAAGGCTATTCAAAATGGGCTACCAATTAGGATTTTGTGTAGAAAATAAACTGATCTTGGATTTTCCTATCTAGATCTCTTTCTCATTTATTTGTTTGTACATGCCCACCTGGTCCTTGAAATGCTTAAGTCTTTCATGCTTTCTGGCCTTATTTTTCCATGCACTAACTTCAATTATAGATTTCTGGTGAATGGCATAGACCTCTTTCATTGATAGGGTTCTATGTTCATGGGCTAAGTGACTCATATCCTGGTTGACATAAACTAGTTGCTCTTGAAGTTTTTGGATGCTCTCCTTGAGAACATTCTTTTGATTTTTGATGTTGGTCAAATGAGCATTATCAATAGCTAATTACATTTTTTCTTCTTGTATGGTGATGAGTGCTTTGGCATGTGCATATGTTTGAGCCTTGGCAATTGATGCATCTCATACTGCCTTCTTCTTCACCTTTTCTATATTCATATTGTGGTTAATCATGCACCTCACATGGTTGGTTATGATAAGCTCAAGTTGGTTTGGCACAATGAATTGTGTTTTATCTCTTATTTTAGCTCTTGCGATGGCTAGCTCCTCTTGCAATCTTTACACTTCATTGTCTAAATGCTCCACCCTAATTTCAACCATGATCCGCTTTCCTTTTGATGATCAAATTAGACTGAACTATAGTGATATCATTAGGGATATCAAAAAGATTCTACATCAGTTGTCCTATCTGCAATAGTCTATCTAGTATGTCTTCATGTTTTGTAGGATTCATTGAGGTACCGACAAGCATTTGAACATCTCTTCCTATAGAAATATTAGTCAGAAATGCAACAAGGAAATTAAATGATTCTTTGATGTGATATGTTATTACCTCAACTACTCTCGCTACATTTTGGTGTTGCATAATCATAATTGTGGCTTCTTCTCCTGTTTCTAGCATAATTTGGAATGATGTAGCATTCCCTAAGATTTTTTGCACCTAGTCATCCTCTCCTATTTACAATGACACTTGCCTATTGGTTGGGTTTGCAGATATGGTGGACTTGATGGAGCTCTCTCTCACTTTATATAAATTAGCTTCCTCCCTTGTTCTCTAGTTGATTGTTTCTACAATCTATTATACATGGCTCATAGACAGTCGATAATCCTATGGTCATAGTGGAAATTTTTATTACTATTGTTGTTATTGCTAATGTTTACCTTGTGGTTGACTACTAGGTCATACTTGTTATTGATAACTAGTAGCAAGGATGCTACTGGTAAGGGTGGTTCCTACAATTCCCTAAATGCTTGTTGATTTTTCTACTTGATCATTATGTGATGGCATTATCTTGAACATTTCTACATAAGAAGCATTCTGGGCCTTCCTAGGTACGTCATTGGTGTATCCTAGGATTCCAAATTGCTTACACAACTTCTTGATGAGGTAAGGGAATGGAAGTGTTAGCTTCCCCACCTTATTTTCCTTAAACTACCTTTGAATCTCAAGGAACAATAGATAGATGATTTTGACATTAAATTTTTCCATCAGGATGACACTTCTTTTGGCCACATCTATGGATATCCTATTGAGCCTCCTTATCAAAAAAAAGTGATAGGTGCCAACTTTAAAATATCTCTTTTCTTTTGCTATGAGCTCACTAAAATCTTTATCCTCTTTACCATATGCTCATTGTAGCCACAACCTTTTTGAATCAATGTCAGATCTTGTTGAGATTTGTGTTACATTTTCTCTTTCATTTGGGATATTGAGGATCTTGGTGATTGCCTCTACTCAATAAGATACATAGAATCTAATTTTAACTATTGCATTAGCTTGTTTATTTTGCCAAAATTGATATGTTTCTCCTAGGTACTATTCTCCACTGTTAGTTAGTGTGGGTCATAAGGGAAACACTTGGAGTTGCATCTTTATAGCTTATGGAGAAAATTCCATAAAAGGACCAGAATGCAACTCCACAATGACTATGAACATGATTGATTTTTCAAGTATCGATTGGAGGCATTCTAGTGATAGTGTGAGGCACTATCCTTGTTTAGGTACTTTTAGAATTTCTACCTCTCATTGGGTTGAGTACTCTATGGTAGGATTTTGTTGATGAATGTTATATGATTAAGCCTCTTACTTTGTGTGTTCTTCTTGGGAAGTTTGTTCTCTTGCTTGACCTCTCCCATGACCTCTTGGTCTTTTGCTCCTAATTTGGAAAGTTTCTAACTCTATTGATCTCTTTGGAACCATCTGTAATAAAAAATGATTTGAAATTATTAAAGTGTTTGTACCAATTCTTAATAATTCTTTACCTTACTCATATCCTTGGCCAGATCAAGTTCTTATCTTAAAATGATTATAGAGTTAGAAAAATTTTTAAAAAGAAATCCCTTAGGTTTTATATCTTTTAATTACTTACAACCTTCCACAATTATTATTTTCATACTTGTTACAACTTAAAATAGGTGGTATGGTCCATTAGGAGGATTATCTAAATTTTTTTTCCTTAACTTTAATTGATTAACCATAAGGTTATCATTATCTCTTATACTTATGCTTTATGGTATCTTCTGGGTGTTAGGAATTTTTGGCTCAAAGTTTCAGTTGTATTATTCAATTCATCCCTCCATGACTAAGTTGAATGCTATGGGGTCAACAAGATTCAAGAATTTTAAAAATTAGAGCTATAGGAGCAAAGTTATGACCTTTGGAAGCTAGTGTGCAAGAGCGTTAAGAAAAAAATTGTAAAAACTCTCTTGTTACAAAATGAGAAAATGAAAAATTTTACAAACTCCTATGTGTATATATATACTATGTTTATATGCATAACATCATAGATCATGGGTTGTAAAGATGAAATCATAGCTATTATTTCATTATCAAAAATTTCAGATTTTTGATTCATTTTTTGGAAAAGAAAATGAGTCAAATGGATTTTCTAAAAAATGTGAAGCATGTCTAGATGGTCTTGGACCATTAATGATGCATGATTTTTGAAAATTTGGTATTCAAAGTTCAGGAAGATGGAATCTTTGACAATGATAGTTTATTGTATGAATAAGATATGGGTAATGAAGTTTTGATGTATGGATAGATTATTTAATGATATGGGAAGTATTTATTGAGTCTTGATTATTGTGAAGGTAAAAGGTGATGTGGAATTTCTTGTCAAGTATGAAATACAAGAGTTATACAAGTGGGTCTTCCCTAAAGTAGGCTCCAACCCTTACTGCCCTTTTATAACCACACCTAAAAGTGTCCTTAGGCACTCAAGGAGTTGAATGTAAGACATACCTATCTAGAAAAACACACATGTTAGTATCACTAGATTGGAAAAATAACACAATATTATACAAAACCATAACTTATGGCTAAATATATTAGGAGGTGAGATGGACTGTAGAAGGGATTACAGAAACTAGAACATGAGGTATCTTACCATAGGTGTAATGAACCACTTCTCTTTGAGTTTTTGTGTTAACGATCGTAATAGTCTTTATGTGTGTTTTTGTGCATGTTTTGTTAACAAGTTATGTGTGTGCTTTATTTGGATTGTGGTGGAAATGGCTAATTGGAACAGTAATAAATTTGTTGACTAGATTTTTATATGTATTATGATTAAATGTTTAAATACTTTATGCATAATAAATATGATTTAAAATACATGCTAGGAATGTTTTAAAATAATAATAATAAATAATATATGGGAAAAATATTTTTTGTTCTATTTTAATAAAGATGCTAAGAAACAAAAGAAACTTAGAGGAAAATACTCTAAGGTGTGCCTCAAGAGCTAAAACAAGTATGTTGAGATGTAAAAGAATACTCATATTGAGGAACTTGACCTATGAATCAAGTTGGAGGAACTTGACCCATGAATCAGGGCTATTTTGTGCAAAAACCATAGCTTTATATTTTATTTTATTTTATTTTATTTTAAATGTGATGCATTGCTATTTTTAGTTTAAAATAGTAAAGTACCCTCTCCATGACTATAGAAAGGTCATGTGATGACCTTTCAAGGTTCGTAAGATGATGGGAAAATTGACATCGTTGATGACCTAGAAAGGAAGGTGCCTTCTGTGATTATGTATCCTGAACTATCTTTATTATGAATCTATTTTGAAAACTCTTTCCTTGCATCTTATGAAAATTCTAAATGCTAAAGAGATGGGTATTATGATGGAATGTTTTGTAATTATCAAGAGGAATTGAACCTAAGATCTAGCAAAATCTAAATTTTGAAATATCAAAAATTCTTGATTTAGGAACTAAACCTACAACCTGTGAATGTACATATTTTATTGATTTTTATAGTAATCATGAAGAGAATTAAACTCATGACTCATTGTTGAAAAAGAGAGAGAGAGAGAACTTGAAAAAGAATGAAAAGAAAAAAAATGGTTCCCAAGAAGTCAGTTACAACAAACCATCCATTATCCCTTATTCCACCTACGAATAGGGAGAGGAGGAAAGGAAAAAAACACACAAGGCAAAAGTAGTTGAGTAGAAAAAAAAACAAAAAACAAAAAAAAGAGAGAGAGATAGAGTAGCATGGAGTATGGCTGGGAAGGGAGAAGGTTATGGCTACTACAAGAGATAGCAAGGAGAAAGAAAAAAAGTGTTGCATAGCAATCCAATATTTTGATAATTCCTACTAGTAAGCAAGATATCTAAGTAAGAAGGAAAAATGATCCATCTTTACTATGTTTGATAATGGCAAGAAAGGGATAATTTTCTTAAGATTTTCTCTTCTTGCTTGCTTAACCACCTTCACAATGCTTATATGAAATTATTAAGATTTTTGTTGTAAGCTTAGATTGTTGAAACCTTTTTTGCATTTTTGGATCATGCTACCCATCCTCTACACTCACACCTAAATGACTTGGATAAGAGTTGCTTTTCTAACAATTCAAAAACACCAATAATGATTTGGGGCATTTTTGACAAAAGATTTCCAATAGGGGCCAAGTGATGAGTGGCAAGGTACCCCTACGTCCAACCATACGAATCACTAAGGCATTTACACATGATCTAGTTGAATTCTGTGGACCTATAGATCTCCAATGCACTAATTCCTCTAGAAATTGAAATGAACATTTAAAATGTTTGTTGTCTTCCCAACTATACTTGTGAAGCTCAAGGGTATGATTTAAGTGTAATTGAGGTATATGATTTTTCTCATTTTATGTTTTATAAGTTTAATCACCTATAACAAGAATGAAAGATAGGGTAATTTAAGACCTAATTCATTTATTGCCTAGATAGCCTAACATAAGTAACTATCCCACTTTCCTTGACACATCCTGAATACATATAGCACTACTAGGCTACCAAACATTAAGCATTGCTAGGTTACCAAGTACTATATGTATGCTTAAATTGGTCATGCTTGTGTTCATTAACAACTAAAAATTAATTACTTAATTAGAATGCATTAAAGTAAATTGAATTAAAAAAAGCATTAAGCTATTCTTAGTGCTGTAAGGATTATCAAAATAGTTCATTTTTATTCCTATCATATTGTTGTGCTTAGGTACATCAGTGGTCAGATAAAGATTTGTACACACTTAGACTAGTGCTCCAGGCACTCAAAAAATATTCTAACTCTAGAGAAAACAAACTACAAGAGCTTCACTACTTTGAATAAAAAACTATATGAAAACTAACTCCAAATTGTAAGCCAAAGTGCTATATTTATAGCTAATGTATACCCCATAACAACAAGTACCCAACATTGCATCCAGGCTCCGACATTCGATACTCAACATCGAGGCTCCAACATTAAATACCTGATGTTAGAGTAGATGAAAAACATGATTCATAATAACTCCATGACTAAATAAAAACTTTTCCTCAAGTGAAGAAGAGGAGGAATAAGTTCCTTATAAAATATTGGGTAGGTATGGGATTATTGATTGACATACAAACTAACTAGATGGAACAAACAAAATTTGAGTGCCCAAGTATATGGAGTTACAATCTTTACAAAATTGGATGTTCATGAGAAGAGAAGGAAACACCCTAGATAAAACTAACATCAAATGCCTCTTGGTAGTTGAGGAGCAAGAGAGAACAGCCAATGATCATGAACAATCCTTGTCGTGTGGTATTGCTACATCATCCTTAGTGAAGATAGTCCTTCTTCTAGTCCATGCTTCCCATTGCAATCACAACAAAATTGTGAATTAGTATGCAATGTGTAACACATAGCTGTTAAATGCCTTGTCTCATCAGTGGTTACACTTGGCTAGGTTATGATTGTGGTAGATTGATTCCTTTAGGAGTGTTAGTAGGAAGATTGACAAATAGGGTAAAATGGATAAGTAGTCCATTAAATTTGAGAAAATTTCAACACAAGAAAATATTTAAAGAGGGTGTAAGAATTCACAACAATAAAAAGGAAAGTTCACTAGAAAATTTTGTGAAGATGTGCACAATTGGATGTCTTTGATGAGGTAAATAAAAGGATTTGATTGTAAGAGTGTCTAAGGGTAGAGAACTTAACTAATCCAACCAAAAGATATGCAAGTGGGTCCTCCCTAAAGTAGGCATAGGCCTTTTATGCCTTTGCATAACTTCAAACCAAAGAGTCTATGGGCTCTGTAGATGATTAATGGTTATGGAAGGTTATGTACAAAAACCTAGAAGAAACTACCTAAGAATTTTAACACATTAGGCTGGGACGTTGAATAAGAACATGAAACCAACAGTGAGGTGAAACATGAAAAGCATAGATGGATGAGAGAGAGTGGAATGGAGTTTCTGATTAAGTTCACATGAAGTCCCTTGTGGATTTTATGGTTAAATGACTTGATAAGATTCATCATTAGTCTAGACCAAAACCAACCTCATTCAGTGACTTCGCAACACCATTCTAAGACCAGTCCATCCCCCTAAGACACAAGAGTGCTCCCATAGAACAACCACCATTCCTTATCAAAGAGAAAAAGATAAGTAGAAAGTGAGAAAGGCCTTAGTTATAGGGGACCTTCAAGTATTGGTAACAAGTCTTTCTAGTCCCATAATGTAGCCTATTTATTTTGTCTAAGGGGTGTGCTTTGACTTCTCATTATTTCTTTTGAAATGGAAACCACACCATGCAAAGATGTATGTGTTTATTTTATCTAAGGGGTGTGCTTTGAATTCCCATCATTTTTTTATTTTTTTCTGATGAGAACCACATCATGCAAAGACTTATTCAACTTCCTTTGATTGGTTGACATGGAATGGTAAGAAACCTATGAAAACACCCATGCACGTAGGCAAATTGAAAGGCACAAAGTATATTGAATCCCCTTGAAGTCACATCTTGTTCAAACCTTTGAATCCTTTTTAATTCTGGAAACTACCAAAGTCACAAATTTGTGAAAGTTTTATTAATGGCAAAGGGACTACACGTTTCCAGAACAAGGAAAATGATAGATTTTATTGATGGGTGGATGTTGTGGACTCACTACCTATTGCATGAAAAAGAAACCATATCCTAATCATCCATAATATAATTCAAAGCCAAAATCTAGACACCAAGAATCAAACAACAAAATAGTACATACCACCATCAAGAAATGCATTACCATTGTACTTGGCACTTATTAAAAAAAAGTGAGAAAATCACACCAAAATAAAATAAAATAAAATATAAAAGAAAGGGTAAAATTTTCAAGAAATATCAAATGTACTAATGATGGTGTAAAAAAAATTAGAAAAGATTAATAACATGAAAAAAAGAAGATGTAAAACAAAGAATGAATAAAACAAAAAAGTTGAAAAACTGAGGAGCTATTGATATTGTTATCATGGGTGGCCATCTTTTCCACGAATAAGTTGAAAGGAGGAGATCTAAAATATGAAGTGTGGTTGTCCATCCAATGAGGCATTTGTTGTATTTGTTGACTTATGCTCATGGAAAGGTTTTATTTGTTGGATGTTGACCAACTATTTTTTGTTTGGGCTCTCAGATTTGTAGATCATCATGGTCCTAGAAGAAAATGTTTTGTAAATGATATAAAATCCTTTCCACAACATTTGGAACTTAGTTTGTTGAGGTAAATGTGTGAGGTTCTAGTAGAGAACTTTGTCTCTTGGTTGAAATATACCTTTTCTAATTTTAAGGTCATGGCACTTTTTGTTGTAGGCCTTGTGCAACTCATTAGATGATAGGGTTACCAATTGGTTTTCACCTAGTAGGTTGAGATTCATTAGTCTTTCTTTTTATGCTAGACTCAAGTCCATGTCAAGGTCATAGGCTATTAAAAGTGTATGGAGCTTGGATTGAATAGAAAGTGTTGGTAATTTTCGTATAGAAGGTCATAGGAGGAATAGCCTCTAGGAAGTTTCCATGTTGAGAAATAGGCTGAAAGGGTACTATTGAGTTTTGTGCTGTAGTATTTCCTGTATTTTCTAATAATTCTTGTTAGAATCCTTGTGATTTCTCTATTGGTAACCTCACCTTGACCATTAGCTTGGGGATGGTAGGGTGTTGTGAGTTTATGTTCAACCCCCAGGTGTTGCATGAGCTTTTGAAATGTAGTGCTTGTAAAGTGAGTTCCATTATCAGAAATTAATACACGTGGCATTCCAAACTTATTTATAACCTTTTTTTGTACAAATTTAGTAGTAGAATATGTATAGTTGATGAAAACCACTATTTTTTCCCATTTCATACAATAGTCAATAGCAACTATGATGTATGCCTTTTCATTTGACATGGACGTGATGGGACCCATGAAATCACTGCCCCAAATGTCGAAGGGTTTTAGTGGTTGAATCCATTATTGAGATCCCTCCATTTGAGTAGTCATTCCACCATCTTGTTGGCATTGTTCACAAGAGCAGACATAATGGTGAGCATCCTTAAAGATTATTGTCCAATAGTACCCTACCATTAGGATTTTAATGGTTGTGCATATCCTAGCATTGTGTCCTCCACAAGGACCTTCATGAGCATCTTGGAGAATGCATAGTTAATTGGCATCAGGGACACACCAACAAACTAGGCCATCAACACATACCTTGTAAAGGTGTTGATTGATCTCCATGAGATCTTTTACCTAGTGAAGAAACTACTATTTCTTCTGGTGGTCCAACCCTTGTGGCATCTCTTGGGTGAGAAGTTAGGTGATAATGTTATCATACCATTTAGGCCCATTGGTCAATTGTTTAGTTATAGCCCTAGCAAAGAGGAGCTCATTAAGAAACATATTAGATAGTGGATTTTCTTCCTCTTTGTTGTCCCCTTGCAACTAAGTCAACATATTAGTGACCATATTCTCAGTGCCTTTTCAATCTACCATTGTAAGATCGAATTTCTGCAAGATCACTAACCACCATACGATATAGGGGCTTATCGTTGGCTTGTTTATCAAGAAGTGGATGGCACTATAGTCCATGTGCACAAACACCTTGTATTCAAGCACATAATGTTTGAACATTTCTAGAGCAAATGCCACTGCTATTAATTATTTTTCTATAGTGGTGTAGTTTAGTTGTGCATCCACAATGCTTTAACTAGTGTAGTGCATGTAGTATGGATGTTTTTTGTCATCCACCTATGTAAGCATAACTTCAAAGGCATAATTTGATCATTTGTCATGACATGAAATAGTATAGATCAATCAGGTGCTTATAGGATTGGAGTTTCTACAAGTTTCTCTTTCAGTTGTTGGAATGATTTTTCACATTCCATAGTCTAGAAAAAGGGATCATCTTTCTTTGTTAGCTCAAATAATGGCTTTACGATCTTACAGAAATTCTCTATGAATCACTGGTGGTAGCCAGTGTGTCCAAGGAATGACCAAATATCTTTAACTATTTCTAGCTAGTGGTTTATTCCTTGGATGACCCTTATTTTCTTAGGGTCTCCCTCAATTCCTACTTGTGATATTTTGTGCCCCAATACAATTCTTTCCTAGATCATTAGGTGAATTTTTTTCTAATTGAATCACAAGTTGGTTTTAACACATCATTTTAGCACTTGCTCAAGGTAGTCCAGGGCTTTTTCAAATGTAGCTCCAAAAGTGGAGAAGTCATCCATAAAGACTTTCACACCACTAGCAATTTTCTATTGAAAAATGCGCAAAACAAGGCATTGGAATGTAGTAGGAGCATTGCATAGACCAAAAGACATCTTGCGATATGTAAAAGTCCCCCAAGGACTCATGAATATTTTCTTTGCTTGGTCCTCTAGTGCAATTTGAATTTGCTTATAGCCACTATAACCATTTAGAAAATTGTAGTAGTAATGCATAAATATTGTGTCTAACACTTGATTAACAAATGACAATAGAAAATGGTCCTTAAATGTTGCCATATTCAATAGCCAAAAATCAATGTAGACCCACCACTTACCTCCTTTCTTTGGCACAATCATGAGTGGACTAACCCACTCACTATCTGCAATGGGATAAATGAACCCTACCTTGAGGAGTTGTTTAATTTCCTCTTTGATGATCTATTTCAATTTTGGATTCAATCATCTCTGTGGCTATATTTTTGGCTTTATGATCAGATCAATGTAGATGTGATGTTGGCATATCCTAGGAAAAATCCATGTGAGTTTAGGATATGACCAAGAAAACAATGCTACCCATTTTTCAACCACATTCAATAGCATCTTTTTCTACTTTGGAGAAATATTTACATTGATTATGATCAACTTCCCATTTTTAAAAAAGACATTCCATTTTGGCTAGTAGCATTTTTAGTTCAAGGGGCTCTTGCTTAAAATGTTTAGAAATTTCCAACTCTCCCAAATAAGTATAATCATTTGAATTATCAAAGAGTTGGTAATGAACTTGCTGTATTTCATCCATGCCTACAATATATGTGCATGTTAGGCTCTTAGTTGGTTCTATGCAAAGTGTGCTACTCTTAGAATCAGAAATCAACCATTGGGTACCCTCCTATTTTGTGGCTATTGCATATAGACACCTTTGGATTTCTACCCCTGGTGCATACTACTTGCATGTAGAGATAGATGCTTATTTCATGGCCTAGAGTTTTTGCACATAATTTCACCTTGTATCACTGTATGCGATGCATGGGACTTGCTTCTTCTTAATCTTTTCAAATGCATTTTCTTTGGATATTTCTAGGGAAATATCTTTGATGCTCATTCTTGCATCAATGATGCTAATCCATGCCCTTTCCATGATGATTGGAAAATCCCCTTTACAATTCTCCACCTTGATCACTAGGAAATTAGCAAGATAAGATCACCTATAAAAACTGGTCACAAAGCCTTCCACCAATCCAAATGGAACATTGATAGACTGGTTTGCCAATCTTAATTTGATATTACTCTTTTTGAGAGGAGGCAGGTTCCATGTAGTGTACATCTCATGAGAAATTAAATTAATAGTAGAACCTAAGTTGAGAAGAGCTTTACATGATTCATTCCTAGCAATTTGCAAATAAATGAGAGGATTTCCAGGATTGGCTAATTTCCTAGGAAGGTTTCTAGCATAGATCCAATTAGATACAGTGTGAGTAAGCATCATAGTATGGATCCTAGGTAGATCTTAGTTTGAAGGGGCCTCAAAGGAATTTAATACAAAGGAAGATGGAGGGACAAGTTTGTCAACCATGGGTGTATTTGAGGGCTTAGGTGGACTGCAGAATTGAAAGAAAGGAGTTTTTCTTAATCAAGTATTCAACCCACTCAATTGATGAACTAGTTGTAGATTAACGAATCTAGTAGCATTGCATTATTATAGTTGAGCTAGTAGTTCACCTTGCATAGGTGGAGCAAGTGGTAGCTATGTAGCTGGAGAAGGAACATGTGTAGGGATAGGAGAACGATAAGGATAAAACATGGCATCCCTTCTTTCATGTGGAGAATGAGTTTGATAATAATCAAAAGGGTGGTAGTGAGATTGAAAAAGTAGAAACATGACTGAAGAAGTCACATGGAAATAAGGGTTGTTAAATGTAGTATCCATATGGATCTGGTTGTTTGTAAGGATATTGCTGCCTTGGGGATGCCAACATCCATAATTTTGGTTACTATCACTATTGATACTACTCATATGGTTGCAGTGGAGTTCTACTTGGATAATATTGTTGTTGCTAGTGGAATTTTCTTAAAATTACCTTGATGATAAGGTAATCTTCTAGATGTTTGCCTTTGTGTTAGTCGTAGATTTAAAGTATACATCCCAAACTTCTGTAAATATGACACGATGGGGCAACATCCCTTAGGATGTTCATACTAGTAGATGTCACACCCATCATCATCATCTGATTCACTTTCTGCAACTTCTTCTATTACATTAATCTTGCTCTTACCTTTTTGATAGGCACATTCAACTTCCTTGTGCCTCCTACACTCGCGGTCACTACCTTGTTATTTGGACTCTTTAGCAATTTTTAGGACAAATTAAAATTTGCTATCCATGGAGTTCCATAACTGATCAACCTTGGCATAATTTTAGATTAAAATTTTTGGAGTGGCAAGATTTTCCTATTCACCACCTCATTAGGTGTATATTTTTCCTCACTATCACAAAATTGAACCTCCCTCTTGTAAATGGAAGGATCACAATTATATTCTTCTACACTTTCTCTTTTTCTTAATTCACCCTCCTTTTTAGTTACTCACTTGATTAGTCTTTGTATCTAATGAGCACTTAATTCTGATAGTTACCCTTGGTCATAGACACCAATGGTTTCCCTTGTTTTTGATTGAAGCTCATCTACAATGTGAAGAAGTTAATCCAATTGAGAATAACCATGGCCAGGACATTTATGCATTAAGGAATAGTATCAGTTGATGGCAGCATCCAAGGGTTCATGTGTTTCTTGTTTTTATCCTTGGATTTGCCATCTTAAGTTGGACACTTTGGAGTATGTTTGATATTTATCATTAAACAATTTAAGCATAGTACTTCATCATCTAATATATTCCAGCTCTAAGGACCAATACCAATTCCTCTACTTGTTTGATGAGTGAAACACCACCAATTTTAGGCTTCTGCAGTTCAACGGTAGATTTTTCTAAGTGTCAAAAATTGGGCAAAATTTTTCTAAGTTTGGTGTTATGCTCTATAGCATAGATAATGTAACACACCTCAAGTCCTAATTTTTGCAAAATTTTTCTAAATCTACCTGCTATGCTCACTAGCATGGCCAATGTAGCATACACCTCCATGGCTAGTATGCACAAATGTCAAGCCAAAAGAGGTCAAGGATTGCTTGGGATGGACCAAATAGTTCAACAAATTTTCTACCTCCTGGGTTGTCAAGCTTGCTATGCCCTCTAGTGTACCCTACCTGACACATGTCCCAGTTGCCAATTCACCCAAGTACCAAGCTAGAGTCTATTAAAAGTGCTCAGGATGAGAAAAAAAATAGTTCAACAAATTTTCTATCTCTTGAATTGTCATGGTCTGCTAAGCTGCATAACGTATCAAGCTTGACATAGGTTTCAGCTTCAAATGTTTCCTAAGTGTTGGACAAGGATCTATCAAGCAAGCTAAACATGGAAGATGCATTTGGCAATTTTCTGACTTTCGAGGCTACATATCCTACTACACCCTAGAGTGTGGTTAATATTCCATGAAGAAAAATTATTAATTTTGTCAAAATTTTTCATAGTATTCATGCTACACTCTGCTATGTTGTGTAGTGTAGACATCATGATAGGTGTGGCATGTCAATATTTGCAAAATTTCATTAAGTGTTCATTCTACGCTCTGCTATGCTATGCAACGTAGCCAGCTTGACACATGGAAAATGCCTACAAAAGCCTTCAAAACTTGGCATCAACCTTCATTTTAGCTCCAATGTCCCTTTGTTAGGCAAGATCAACAATTTTCATTTTTGTTGCATCCCCCATTGATCCCTAAAACTATCCCTACGCCTGAGCCTACTCGGAAGAGGGGGAAGATGTAGTACTAGAGCATAGTCTCCAAGTTGCATTTTTTTTTGAAATTGTTTGTAGGTACATGAAGGTTTCTCAAACTCTGGCACATGTAGTCCAGGTGATGTGTTCATAGTTCAATAATCTCTAGATACCTATTCCTATGCTACAGAGCATAACACTTTGCTACAAAGAGCATAACATGTCAATGTGACCCATCTATGCCCATGCCATGTGGCACCTAGGCCATGTGGCATTTAATCCACATTTCACACCAAACCTAGCTCTATAAATTACCCCTAACATTCAACATTTTAAGGGTTCGAAAATCATAAGAGCATTCCCAGCATCTCTGCTACTCTCACACTTGAGCACCTGAGCTTGACACCTTAGCAAGTACCACAACATAGTCTTCCCTTGCATTTTTAGAGCATGATGACTGCCAACCTAGCAAGTTCAACCTCCCTTGCAACTACTAGCACTGCATCCTTGACATCCTAGAGACTATGACTACACCACTACACTAGCATTGTGCATGTCTGACACCACACAACATTTTCACATCTTGTTTAAGCAAAAGTTACACTTCTTGGCCTTGGGGTAGTGCATTCTCTACTTCCAAATTTTTGTTCCATTTTCTTTCTCAATGTTTGTTCCATATTCTTAGCATAAATCTTACATTTCTCTGCTATCGATATGCATTTGCACACTTAAGTTGTTATTTGTTTTAGGCTGAGACTCTATGCTACGCTCTTGCTTGCTATCCTGACTCCCACGCGTAATGCTCCATAAGCTCCTTTACAAACTACTATTTTTACACCACATAAGTCCCTATTTGATCGACTAGACCATTCAAGGCATCTCGTTTTCATTTTTCCAGCATGACCCTTGCACAGATTCAGGGTTAGGTTGTATGCTCGTAGACCTCTCAATGTTCTAGCCATTAATGTTTTTGGACATCACAGTTTTTTGACACTAAAAGGAGGGCCTCCTATTCCTTCTGTGTTCAACGGGTAGTCCCACGTGCCTTTTTCACACCCATCACTTGTAGCAACCTAGCATAGACATAACACCCCTATGGACTTGCCATGGCAGTAGCAGGATTGTAGGCTAGCATAGGAGTTATCTACATTCTGGTTGGTGTAGATCGGTCCTAGTTGATGATTCCTCTAGAACCCTATAAGATGGAAAGACCTAACTATGTCCATCACATCAAGCTTTGAGTGTTCTATAGAGCATGAAAACCTTATGAGTGTAATAGTCTATTAGAGCTTGACAAGCATAGCACCAGAGATAGCCATTTTTTTAGTGTTTCCATACTTAGTCATTTTTGGCCTATTTTTTATAGTTTTCATACTTAGCTATTTTATTTTGAAGTTTTTTGCACTTAGACATTTTTTGCAAGAATCTTATTTTCTCACATCTCTCCTACATAGCAAAATGAATCCTATTAACACCTTGGATGCTACCTTAAACTTGGAGCTGGCTCACCCCATTCAACATGTGGGAGACATTGAGCAACCACCTAGCCTAGTGCGATCACAATGGTAATCTCTTAGAATATGACACTAATCACCTAAAGACAAGGTGCTTCATGATGAATGGTACAACTTCCTTTGTGCAAAGCTTCAAGCAAGCCTATCATTGGACCACTAGGAAATGGAAGCAAAACATAGTTTTGAGATCATCCACTGAAATGGGAGGGAGTTCTTTCCCACCCCTGACATGGTCATACTGCTCACTGAAAAATTCAAGTGGATCTTGGACCAACTTGTCAGGGTGAGTGGGCCAAGAGAGTACGATGCAACATCAAACTATGATGAACCCCTACAAGATGGGTAGGAGGAGTTTGAATCCCACTTTAACAATGGCATTCCATTCTACGTCTTAGTCCAACAGCCTACCTTTATTTTCTTACTACACTAGTTAGAGTCCTCTTCTTTCTTTGAGGCAATCGTGATGTTTCCACAGCCTAAGTCTTCACTAGTGGTAGGTAGCCACCAAGTCCTACCCACACAACAAGGCATGGGACCTTCTACTTCCTTTCCCTTTATTATTCCTTCATAGTTTGCATAGCCTTCATAGCCAGCATCTGTGACACCAACACTACCATATGTGCACACCATGCCTATATTATAGCCATAAACAAGTCACATTCTTGTTATCCCAGCCATCTCAGTCCCACTGCCAACAATAGCCCTAGCCTCAACTACATGGTGGGCCACAACATCTGTACCCACTATATAACTATCACACGTGCCGCAGTACACACAACAACAAACTTACCAAGCGTCACATGTGGTGGCACAGCCCACAACAGGGCTGTGGGTTGCTTTGAAAGCACTACCAATAACATAGCCAACACAACTCTTTGCAACATCTTCAAGTTTGGATCAAGCATATCAACTCATCCAAACTCTCACAAAGGAGGTTAGGCTACTGAAAGCAACCAACTCGAGAATGGTCCATGTAATGGACTTTTACCAAGATGATCTCATTAGTCCTACGATTACCTTGCTAACATTTTCCCCTAGGCTCCAACTCCCCTAATTCACAAAATATAATGGTGAGGGTGACCCTAATTCTCACTTAGTAACTTTCCATTTTTAGTGCCTATTATTGCAAGTGTGGCCAGAAATAATCATCTATGTTTTTGCCATGTCTCTAACTAGCAAAGCCATAGACTAATATTGTGTGCTTCCTAGAGCTTCCATCTCAACTCTAGAGGAGCTGTTGAGCCAATTCATAACCTACTTCAAGTACAACTTGAAGCCTAAGGCCACGCTAGATCAGTTGATGAATGTTAAACAAGGAGCACTACAGCCAGTGCAAAAATTCATACAATGTTGGAGTGCCTCTCTTATTGAGATTCATGAGTCGATAGTTGAAACCCACCTACTGGCTATTTTCAAGGGCATAGTAAACAATTTCATCAAATTAAAGTTGTACTATTTAGCCTCACATTCTCTTAGCCATGCTTTTGCTCAGTGAAAGAGCATATAGGATGTGGTGGAAGCTAGTAGAAATCCAGCTTATGTGGCCTACAAAAATGCACATGCAAAGAAAGACAAAAAAAAAAAGAAAGGGAAAAGCCATAATAACCGTGGCAACTATGGTTGATGAAGCCAAGAACAATAAGAACAAGTCAATGGTCAAGGCACCTAAAGCCCTAACCAACAACAATAAAGCATTAGGTTTTGGCAACATGGGAACCAACCAACTCCCATCATCAATGGCCATGGGGCAAGCTCCCCCATGGCCATACTTTGAACGTAAGGATTGCCAAAGTACATCCCTTTTCCAATCATGTTATTAGAGCTTTTGGATCAACTACTTAATGTTGGGTGTGTAATGATGGAAAATGTCGGTAGCTGGAAAATACCAAACAAAAATCTGTGTACACAGTCTTAACCACGGATTCGTGTGAGGGCCGTGCTGGAGGAAACGAATTCGTGGTGCCCTGAACGGTCTTGTCGATCAGACAGGGACTTACTCAATTAGTAAATTGACGAATATTATAGATATTCTGTGAAACAATTTGATTCGATGAATCAAAAAAGGAGTAGAAAACGATATAGATAAATTGCAATAACGACAATGTCAACACGACAAGGAGGATCAGATTTAAGAAAAATGCGCAATTCCAAGATCTATGCTTTGACCCGAAAACTAAGTATATTGTATAAAAAGTTCCAATGGAAAACTCTGCTTATCTTGTGTGAAGCATACACAAAATAACAAGAAAATTGTTCAACAAAGAGTACAGAATGAAGCTCAGTCTACCTCGTAAGCCAAAGATGGGATGCAAGGAAGGTCAAGCCCGCATGTCTATCGATCAACTGTTTTTGATCAATAGATTTTGCCAACCGCACTAGATGATCTCTCGATCTCTGATCTATTCCCTTTTCCTTCGGTAGTCTTTGCTCAAAGCTGCCAATGATCACCAGTGGGGAGAACTATATTTTTGCCAAAAGGGGTGATCACCCCTGCTGCCAATGCTCAAAGATGTCTCTTGTCTCTGCTCAAAGGTAATAACTGCCAAAAGTCGAAGATGCCCACCTTTGTTTCTTCACCAACTGGAGTATTTATAAGTTCGACAACATGTGGAGAAGGCATGGCCCTGATGACACATGTCTCGAACCTTCAAAATACCATTGACTTGACCAAGTTTATGTTGAAACTGGCTATGTCGCGTCACATTTCTGGGAGAAGGGGCGAAGTACGCTGTCAACCACTTTTGCCAAAGTCGCCTCATGATTACGCACAATACGTTCATTAGTGTATTATGCATGTGGATAGCAGGTGCATGTCTAGTATTGTCTTAGCTAGTCTTAAGCTGCATTACGCTCGTTTGCACTGCATCATGTGGCAGAGCGTAATAAAGCATGGAAATAGTTGATTCAAGCTATTTTACACTCATTTACGCCACAAAGCGTATTAGAGCATAAAAATGGTCAACTTGATAATAAATTATGTTGGTCTACGTTGCGTAGTGTAATAAGCGTAAAGCGACCAATCTGCAAAAAGGAAGAAATCAATCTGCTGCATTTCCTTGGACTTCGACTTTGACTTTCTTGAGGCTCGTTATGCTACTCTACGTAATCGGAGCATAAACTCAGCCTTGGACAAAAGACTTAGCAAAATATATGACAAGTCGCATATCACGCTGCTTAGGCCTTAAAGTTCATCAAATCCATTGAAGTAAGTTACCTTCTGATATTGGGCTATGTTAAGTAGAGTTACGCTAAGTGACACTACGCTATGTTGCATAATGTAGCGTAAAGAAAGAAAACATAGTAAGATTTGAAATCTGTAAGGAACTTGGAGACTTGATGCCACGCGCCTCTTTGCCTTGCTTTGCCTTGTTCTGTCTTCTGGAATTTTGTCATGAACTTTCGCTCGAATCATGAATCTTCGCCTTAGGCCGATTCATAATTTCCACAGTGTTTCAATGGCCCCTCTTTGTTGACGGTTAGAGGGCTTGCCCAAAAGTCGTTAACAAGGAATACGAAACACCATATGGGTAAAAGTACCAACAACGTTCATCAACAGTTACTCAAGTATCGTCCTGTCAGTGTAGAGGTGCAGAAATGAGGGAAATGAGAGATAAAATAGGAAGGAAGGGAATTCTTATAGAGGTAAGAGGAAGGAGGTTCGAGGAAGACTCAAATGAGGTTTGGGGAAGACTCAAATAAGCGGGTATAGCATTTTCACGCATAAGCAATTAGGCTTTCTCCTGTGATTGCGTTTGCATGGAGATGCCATCATATTGTAGATGAAGCAGCTTGCATAGATGAATTGCCTTGTGTCTACACAACCTGGATGAGATGTGTTTCACCCATTTTGCTGACCCACTTCTTTTTTTTTGTGCATCCACTAGGCGAGTTGTATTATGCCGGTTCATGGACTTGATTGTAATGCAGATGTGGAAAGCGTTTCACATTTTGCGTAAGAGAAGCAGATGGGAAGGCTAAGGAGAGCAGTAAGGGCTAGGTGTAGGATTATGAGGAACACAGGGATGCACTCCCGAGTGGACAGGTTAACTTATGCAATCATCTCAAAATGTTGTCTGCATTTCACCGCTCAGATGAACGCACCTTTAAACGACATCCTCATAGCAAGTACCCTACAACCAAAGAAGAAAAACATAGGATGCCATTGCTCGGTCGAATCACCGGAGAGGTTGTTGAAACAAGTACACTTCAGGGCGAGATAGAGTGAGTGGGCTATGAAGGAGGGACCATAACCAGAGGCTAGGATCTTCAATGTTGATGCTTGGCCCAGCATATTGCTACTAAAGAACATCAGACTCATCACACCTGACTGGTTATGCAAAGAACCAGCTAGGTGAATATGTGAAGTTAGAGCCTGATAGTGATGATGAGTGGAGATCCACAAAGTCGTAGTTGATGAGAACTCCTTTGGAGCTCCGAATAGCGAAACTAATCTCTCAGAGGTGCCACTGCTGAGATGGGTGCAGTGACGACATCTCTGAGGGATCAGTAGTATTTTTTTCAGCACATTCGAGGAGTCAGTAGAATGCCTGTGAGGTAGCGATGTTGGGGCTATCCCAACATCCCACCCCATTCATTTTGTAGCCACATAGAGACGATTACACTCACTTGATTTGGATAGTGGCGATCTGTAGGTCCTAGTTTTAAGTCCTGGTAGACTGTCGTTGCTGGTTTTAAGTCCCAGTAGACCATGGTCCTAGTTTAAAGTCTAGGCAGACTACAAAGTGCTAGTTTTACGTCATAGCGGATGGTGGTGGAGTTGATTTATAGTCTCAGCAAACCGTGCTGTTGGTGTAAGTTTCATGTGATGACCCAAGGACAAATCTGTGTTGGTTTCACATCTTAGCAGATAGCTACATACCTGTGCTAGTTTTATATCATGGTGGACAACTGGTGTCAGTTTAGCATCGTGGCGAACGTGTGCAGAAAATGCTAATTTTTTGTCTTGGTGGACCTGTACAACACTGCTAGTTTTACGTTGTAGCAAACAGTTGCAACTTGTCAGTTTTATGTCGTGGCAGACGATCAGTGCCAGTTTAGCATCATGGCGGACGTGTGAAGAGAGTGCTAGTTTTACGTCGTAGCATATGATCATTGCCAGTTTAGTGTCATGGCGGACGCGTGAGGGGAATGCCAGTTTTACGTCATAGTGGACGATTGTTGCCAGTTTATCGTCGTAGCAGACGATGGTTGCCAGTTTAGCGTCATAGCAGACGATGATTGTCATACCTGATCTTAACACTGGATATGCAGTTAGATGTAGTACTGCTTCAGATATATATGATTCACAGGATTTGGTAACTCGTTGCCGTTGATATCTGCTATCTTGAATGCACTATTTCCATACACATCAACTACCAAGAAAGGGCCCTCCCAATTTGCAGAGAATTTTCCTACTGGTTCGTGAACGGCCTTGAGAACCAAATCTCCTTTCTTGATCGAACGTTGTTGAAGATTACAGCAGTGCTTCTACCTCTGCTTATCTTGATACTTTTCGATGGTATCAAGAATCTGTATTCGCTTCTCCTCTACTGAATCCAAATCCATGATTCGAGAGTCGGTGTGTTGAGCCTCATTTATAATCGTGGAGAGGACTATTCTCAGAGAAGGAATTTGTAATTCGAGGGGAAGCACTGCCTCATATCCATAGACTAGGCTATAGGGTGTACTGTTTGTAGCCGTCCTACATGTAGTGCGATACGCCCATAGCACATATAGGATCTTTTCATGCCACCTTCTTGAGCAAGTTGATAATGACTTTGTTCGTTGCTTCGGCTTGACCATTCACTTGTGGGTAATAGGGTAAGGAAAAAGATTGTTTAATGCCAAGACTGTCACAGAAAGATTTGGTTTCCGTACTGCTAAATTGTGGTCCGTTGTCGGTCACGATAGTCATCGAGAGACCAAATCTGGTTACAATGTTATCTAGAATGAAATGACAGATCTGTTGAGATGTGATCTTCTGCAAAGGAATGGCTTCCACCCACTTCGTGAAATACTCAGTAGCGGTAATTATGAAGCTATGACCTGTAGAAGATTTCAGTGTGATAGGTCCTATAATGTCTAATCCCCATCGTTGAAAGGGCCATGTGATCTGAGTCGTGTGTAATTCTGTAGGCGACATGTGTATAAGGTTTGCATAACACTGACATGTGTTGCACGTTTTAACTTTTTTAAGACAATCTTTTTCCATGTACGGCCAATAATACCCTAAGTGATGGATTTTAGAAGCCATGGCTCGTGGTGCTACATGTCCTCCGCATAATCGCTCGTGAACCTTGCCAACTATACGTTGTGCTTGGTCTTTGTTAACACAAGTAAGCAGTACTCCATCAAGAGAGCGTCTACAAAGAGTACTATCTCCTATGATGACGTACAGCCTAGCTCGCTTGCGGATTGCATCTTTTTGTGTGCGTATTAACTTGTGTGGTGGTTCATCATGCAAGAGGTAGGTTTTAATGTTGTCATACCACTCTAGCGTGGTATCCTTGAGCAGTGAGGATATTTGCACCGCATGAATGATAGGACCTGTACAATATGTTATTAATGTGGGACAAGTGTCAAGCAGGTGCAATGACATGTTTAAAGCTAATGTAGCCAGTGCATCGGCCAGTGTGTTATCATTTTGTGACACGTGTTGGGCATCGATGGTTGTGAACCGCTTTAGAAGATCTTTAGCCATATCGCAGGAGGGCTGTAAATGTGCAGTCTTGCAGGTGTAGACTTCTATGATTTGATTTATAACAAGCATCGAATTGCCCCTAATTGCCAAGTGTCAAACATCAAGCTCTCTGGCCATTAACAATCCCCTGAGGAGCCCCTCGTACTCTGCCATGTTGTTCATACAAGGAAAGGTCAAGCGGTAAGCGTGAAGATGCACATCCTCAGGTGATAGCATAATGACTGTGGCAGCACTGCCGCCTCTAACGGTTGAAGCTCCGTCAAAATATAACATTGCTTCAGGGCCTGTTAAGACAAGGCTTAGACTATGTACATGCTCATCTAGAAATTTAGCCTCTATGGTTTCCTGACTGTCAATAGGCAATGTCATTAATTGGTCAGATATCACTTGGCCTTTCGTAGAAGATTGACCAATGTAATGTAGATCGAATTCTATCGTGATAGCTTTCCAACAAGCTATTTTACTACTTTCATACAGATTATGCATAATGGCTCTAAGGATGTTATTTTTGCAGATAATGTTGACCTGACTGCGGAAGAGATAATGTTTGCACTTCTTGAGCGTAAATACTAACGCTAAGCAATTATGCTCTACTTCAATGTACCTCATTTCATATGCACATAGAGCATGACTCAAGTAGTAGATGGGTACTTCCAACCCATCATCCTTCTTTTGACAGAGTAATGCAGCTAAGGCTACGTCTGAAGTTGTGGGTAAATGTAAAATGGTTGATCCCTTTGCGATGGGAAAACTATTGGCAAGCATTAAAGCTCTTGCTTCAAGCTGTCAAACGCACATTGACAATCATTTGTCCATTCGAAATTAACCCCCTTTTTAAGAAAATGTTGCATAGGGTGTAATTTATCGGTTAATCTCGAGATGAACCGCTTGATAAACTGTAACCTCCCCTGCAATCTACATAATTTCTTGAGATTTGTAGGAGGTGTCAATTCAACAATGGCTTTGACTTTGTCAGGATCTACTTGTATACCAATTTTCGATACCACAAACCCCAGCATGCATCCGGTTTTGACTCCAAACACGCACTTCTTTGGGTTGAGCCGAAGATCCTATTTAGAACATCTTTTAAGGACTAACTCCAGATCCTCTGACTTTATAGACTTAACAGCTATATCGTCAACATAATCATTCAGTCTCCCTAGGAGGTAATCATTAAAGATGTACATCATGGCTCGTTGATACGTAGCTCCGGCATTTTTTAATCCAAAAGGCATCATAGTGTAACAAAAGGTCCCCTAGGGTGTCATGAACATCATTGTCAGCTGGTGTTTTGGGTTGATGCGTATTTGATTGTAGCCTGAGAAGTCATCCATGAAGGATAAGAGTGCATGTCTAGCGGTTGTATCCACCAGTTGATCGATACTCGGTAATGGAAAATTATCCTTAATTGTAGCTTTGTTCAAGTCTAAGAAGTCTATGCAGATGCGTATCCCTTCGGTCTTTTTGGGAACAACTACAATGTTGGATACCTAGTCTGAGTAATTGACAACACAAATAAAACCAGCCTGGTACAATTTAGTGATTTCATCATGTACTGCTAGCATGAATTTTGGCTTAATCTTTCGTGCTTTCTATCTAACTGCTTTGATATGGGGATCTAGAATTATGTTGTGTTGTATTAACCTTGGGTCTAGTCCCGGCATATCTTCGTATGATCATGCAAACATCGTGATATTATTCTGAAGGACCTATTTTATGTCGTCATGTGCCTTTTGGTCTAGTAAAGAACTAACCTTAAGAGTTTTAGTCTCACCTCTATGCGTAACCACAGAGACCTTGTTGAGAGGGTCTTCAGTTACATCTCCAGCTTCCAGATCTAGTGTGCGCATCGATTGTTCTGGCCAGTCTAGAGATGTTTTCGACATGGCTATGGTTACATCATCAAGGGCAAGGTTAGTTTCTACTAATGTGGGATCAAGTTGTCTAATGATTTCCCCATGTGGGCCTATTAAAACTAGGGGTGCTGATAAAGTTTCATCCATTTGCCAATTATCCAGCAAAATTGTCAAATATGAAAGTAATTAGAAAGATGCTAAGTTTGATGCGATAAGTATTTAACAAATAATGTTTGATTTAGTTTAAAAGGATGTGATGTGACATTACTGAGCATAAGAAGCTAACTAAATTTTAAATTCTGTGAACAGCCTGTAATTAATGTGACCTAATTAAGACGAGATAAGATGTAGTAGTTTAGGGTCGTTTTGGACCGTAATGCATGCGATATCTGTCGCAATTAATGCCTTGATTTTCAGGTTCCAGCTCATACTGACACCAGCATTTGGGCAAGTCTCACTAAAATTGGGCATCAAGTCAGTTAATTTTTTATATAAGTAGGCAGTTCTTATTGAAAAAAGGCTGTTGGCTATCGCGAATTTGAATTCTCAACTGTTATAGAGAGAAGGAGAAAGAGCAAAAGATTGCAACGCATTATTTGTGAAGGCGTGAAGGTGTGAAGGTGTGAAGGTGTTCAGGACTGCAACAATGGCGCCAAAAGTAAGAGGAAAGAATGCCAAATTGGCAAAGATTGACGAAGTACAAGGGAGCCTACAACGTGTTTCGCAGGCTTTGGTTGAAGTGAGGGATGTTACTCCTGTGAATTGGTAGGCCATCCCTTGCTTATTTGTGTTGCTTTCTATGATATGATTTTTTGTTTGTTTGTTTGTGTTTATTCTTTTTATGTCATTCTGCATAAATTAGAGTTTTAGGCTATGCACCTCGCATTAAAACGAGGGTTTATACAACAGTATTGCATCTATCGCCATTGTCTAGGACAAACCTTGTACTGTTACAAGGGTGTAGGCGATTTCAGCTGTATAGCTAAAGCGTAATTTGTAAATTTTCTATAGTTTAAGCATGCAATCAGAATCTAGACGATAATGTGTTTATTTTTTGTATAGTATCATGTTGAAACTTGTCCTAATCGTGTTGAACATAGTCGGGGTTTTATGTTGTATAAACCCGATCATACCCAATGTTCCTCCTCCTTAGAATCAGTTGTAGGGGAGGGCTATATGGTTCCGAAAGGGTGTGCTGGAGTTTCTGCAGTTTTTGCTGCGTAACTACAGTATTATTGTGTGGTCGCATCTATCGAGGGATGTGGCTGGTGCTATTTTGGAACATCTATTAGTGGGTTCTACGCAGGACATCCTGGCTTTCTAGACAGACGGGGCTATCGATATTGGTTGTCCCCAAGACTGCGAGCTTAGTGCTAGAGGGTTGAGGTGCTTGATTTGGATCTGGGAAATGGCCAAGTTTAGCTTTTACCATGTGTACAATACTTTGTTCATGGCTCGTCATGTCTTGACTTACTTTCAGAACCCACTAAGCATAGTGTATTATTCGGGCGGGTAAGTTGTTTTATTGGTAGTATTGTCATTATGTTTCTAATGTCTGAATTTGTAAAGCGTAAGATAATAATGTGTTATATGATACAGGTTTTTCATCAACGATAATGGGTTAGTAGGCAATAATGATACATTGACCTAGACCGAAATAGCGAT
Source organism: Gnetum montanum (assembly GCA_015680685.1). Lineage (NCBI taxonomy): Eukaryota > Viridiplantae > Streptophyta > Gnetopsida > Gnetales > Gnetaceae > Gnetum > Gnetum montanum. The sequence goes on from MNCI01007084.1 coordinate 135,716, forward strand.
AAAGGAGTTTACCTCCACTAGCAACCTACGCATCGATGTAATGGGGCAAATGGCCTTTGACATTCATGAGTATCCCACCTGTTATGCTAATTCCTTCAAGAATTGTCAGAATCTAGGGTAGTTACATGAAGAATGGACTTTGAACCCACCCCTTACCCTTGCGAACATGCAGAGGAAACTTCCTCCATTTCCTTTGCCGTTTGGACCTGGTAAGGTTTTGTTGTTGTTATTAGTTACAATATATTATATTGTTTTTGTTTTGTTTCTGAAATGTTGCGTAATAGTGTTTTTGCTACTTTGACATGTGCCTTGCATTATCAGTCAGGGAATTCCAGGAGATTACCATCACGATTTTTGGCTACGAGGCGAATACCCTCATCTTCCGTTATGGTGACATAAAAGAGGCACAACGTTGGCTAGGCCACGTGACGGCCCTAGTTGCGTTGGTCACTAAACTGCGGGAAGCAAGGCTAATGCATTTATTTCTGACCATAACCCCTAATGTCCCCGCCAGCGAAATGCTAACCCTGGTTAACTTCTTCAGCGAGAGGGCTTAATGTTTTACACGTGCATGCATCACATGCATATAAACTTTGATATCGACACTCAACTGTTTGCTGACCTCTTCGGCATCCTTTCTAATGGTCTTCCCATAGATGAAAAATCAAGGAGGAGCGTCAAATATCAGGAAAAGTTGGAGGAGTGGCTAGGGACCAAGAAGGAAACCAAAGGGATCCCTTGTGAAAAGATTGAACTGGAGATCGCCAAGACTATTTATCCCCTTTTCCAGGCCCAGGCTTTCCCCAAAACACTCTCGAAGGGGAAGTTCTTTACTATAGAATAGGCCTGTATCATGCAGGAGGTGATGGAGGAAGGGATCCAGTTTGACTGGGTAAGCTATTTCATAGAGGGGTTATGCACTGAAATGATCAGGCTTCACCAAAAGCTTGAGTCTCATTTCAGTGTGCATTTTGCCTTCTTCATAGCTTGCCTCCAGCGTTTTGCTGAATTTTTGGTTGTCTAGAGGAATGGGGTCTGGGTATAGCAAGACCAAGACTAGCTATCCAAACCTTGGATTTCCCATATTTTCAGCACTACCTGAGCACAGAATTCTTCGGAGGAAATTGGGAAGTCTCTGTCTATAACGACAAGGGATTTGACGACACCTCGATTGCGGGCCCCTGATAGCATAGGTGGGGATGGTTCCCACTTACATCAATGATGCTTCACGAGGGAAACACCTAGCGGCAGAGATTGTAGACACCTCAGTTCAACGTAAAAGGCCTCGCTTAACCGAGGCCCTTATGGAACCAGCAAGTGGCATGGGCAGAACTGTGTAAGTCAGAGTTCAGCGGAGTAAACTTCCACCTGGTAAGTGTAAAGACGTAGCAAAAGTTATGGCAATTATTGTATTATGCAACTTTATTCAGGGTATTCTGAATTGTTTAAATGTGTTATGTGACATGAACAACGAGACCTACAGAGCAGTTAACCCCTGAAATAGGGGTAGTGGTATTATGGCGTGGGGAAGGGGCCCTAGTTTTGGAAGAAGAGGCCCTGGCTGTTAGAATAAGTGACGCACAGACCCTTGTGAGGAGGGAGAAGAGGTAGAAAATGTTGACGCACTCCTGATTGTATTAGGCAGAGGTAATCAGTGTATTAGAATTTTTTAAAGAATTTTGTTAATAACTGGAAATTTTAACTTAATTACGCTACAGATGAACAAGATGCATCCACGTCCACCATTGTAAGCAGAGCGTGGGGAGAATTTCCTGACAAGTTTGCCTTTATGGAAGGCATTGTCAGTGATATGATCAAGCACCTTGAGCACGTCGATCCTGGGGCTGGTATGTTACAGGTATAGTAGGTTTATTTTATTATAAAGTTATAATGTTTTAGTTACGTTTGATATTGTTTGTTATCAGGACACAGTGGAGCCCATTGACCTGGACATAGTGGAGCCTTCATCGGATGGGGAGGTCGTGCCATGCAACATTTATGAGGAAATGCATAAATGTGCGTTATGCTCGACCCGCTCCTTGTGGGAGAGTCAAAACGTCAATGAGGACCTCTGGAAGAAGCTACAGAGGTCAGAGAAGGAAAAGGTGTCTCTAGCCAAAGAGGTCGGAGACTTCAAATCACAATGTGAATTCCTGTAGGCACGAGGAATGGGTGAAGAGGACTAGCGTACAGCTATTATTGATTACGCTTGCTATTGGACCACAGTCAGGAATAGCATACAAACCAGTCAGGAATTGGTGAAGCAGAGGATGCAAATAGAGCTGTTGGCCCAGAAAAACCAGGACTAGAAGGATTTTTGTGCAAGCGTGCAAGAGTGGGGGCAGAAAGAAAAAGATCACAAGCATCTGTATGAGCGAGAAATTCTTGCTTATCGTTAGCAGTATCGAGATTCTGCCTTTGAAGCTTAATCCTTGCGAGTGTTCCTCGACATCATTGGTGCATCTAAGGCCTTTGAGAAGTTCTAGGAGCAGGTGACGGTAAACGCATCCATGGAAAGAGAAATTACTCTTCTCAGGGATGAGACCACAGTCCCTACTTTCCTCCCTAAACCGCCCTGATGGACTAGTGTGGAGAAAGGGAAGGTGAAGGCTGGAACTGATATGGGGAATGGAGTTTGGTCTGAATTAACTGAAGATGAAATTATGTAGCGCCTATGGGTCAGTATAGATCAACTCCCCTTTGTTGCGGATGTAGGACCATCGCGAGTAAGTTTGAATGTTATTGAGTTTAAATTTTCTGATTTATCCTATCATGGCTTTTGCTAATGTATTTACTGTATATAGGTACAAGGAGTGGATGAAGAAGGTGGATAGGATGAGGAGCAAGTACAGGAAGAAGAGCGTAATGATGTAGACCGTCCTCCTATGGAGCCAATATTAATGCAAAGACCCCGTGAAGATGACATTCCTCATGAAGGAATACCCTCTAAAAGGGACGGCCCACTTGAGGACGATTTGTTAGGCTTAGAGGCAGACCTAAGGGATACGGGTGATAGTGGTACTAGGGGGGATGCGTAATTGTGATTTATGCATGATTTTATTAATGAAATTGAACAATGGCCATATGAATGTTGGCAAGATTAATCATAAGATGTTCTATATGATTTTAAATTTTATTTATTATTTTTTTTAGTTTTATGTCTTTNCAGGCCTTTTCTAGTTTAAGGCCATTGTGGGCCATCACTAGTTTTAGGCTGTTGCAGGCGATCTGCGTAAGTCTGGAAGTGTAATTGATAAAAATATACATTTTTGCGTAATTGCGCTAATGTAACTAATAGGAATCAAGGAGCATAAATGGCGTAAAATAGAAAATGTAAATGGTGTAATGGATAGAAAGCATAAATATGTATGTATATATTAAAGAAAAACTGACAATGAAATTTGATAAGCGTAAACAGAAACCTAGTAAAAATGTAACGATGCGTCTAAATGCCACTCAGATCAATTGCTAGACTGCAATTGTTTCTTAATGGCTTTTACGTTCAATGGTGCGTAAAGGTGGGGAGATTTGCGACCTGACTCTTCCATACCATCTTCCTGAAATGGTAGGTCAGCCTAGGCTAGGCTGTCATCATTCATTTTGGCTTTTTCAGGAATTTGTACATGGGTTTGATCTTCAGATGTTTCGATCTTCGAACGTCGTTCTTCTTCGATGTTGTTCACAGTTCTAGGAGTTGTTTCATCACCGTGTATTACTACCTCTCCCCCCACATAAGGGAGGTGTATTTCTTGGTGTATTGGTGATGAAACTACCCTTAGTTGGGCTAGCCAGGACCTCCCTATAATTAGGTTAAAACCAGGCATCTCCTCGACAACTATGAATGTGTCATTTGTTGAGAATTGTTCCCCTGCCACAAATTCGATATGCATCATCCCATTGACTTGAACCCATGCCCCGTTGAATGACTTTAGGCACGTTATCGTTGTAGGACTGATCTGGTCAACCAGACCCAACTTATCCACTATTGGATAAGGGATGACATTCGTAGTTGCACCATCGTCAACGTGCACCCTTCGGATCCGATGTTGACCAACCCGGATGGTGATAAACATGGGTTCTGTCGTTACTTGACCTTTCTCAAGATTATCTTTAATGGATTCATTGTGAAAGGTCAATGGGGTAGGTGTGGATCTCTCAGTGGCGGAGGGAAACATGACTGCATGTATCGCTTCCTCCTCTGCTAGTAAGCTTTCATTCACAAGTATGGATGTCAGCATACAGACCATAGCCTCACGGTGCTTTTGAGACGTCATAAGCAAGTCATAGAGGCTCAATGTTGTGTTCTTCTATTTCAGAACTTGTTTGAATTGCGTAAATATGTCGAGAAGGTCCCGTTCTCGGCTGGGTTGTTTATCCCCCCTGTCTTCTTCCATTCGCCCTAAGAGACGAATCTCCCGAGGTGGAACAACGTCAGTCAGAGGGTTGTTTTTCTTCCTGCCGAGGGGAGGTGGCTATGTTTCTCTACCCTTGTCTTGCCCATAAGGTGCAGGTGAAGGTACAGAGGCCAGGGGCCTGGGCTTAGTGAAGCCTAGCGTAAAGTGGTTTTTGACGGCATTAATGGATGCATCTCCTTCCCTTTGTTTATTCTATGGCGGTTGGTGGCTTGGGTTAGAAGCTTGCCCTTGCATAAAAGAGGCAACCAGTGGTTTTGGTATCCTAAGGATGAAAGGTGCCTTAAGGATAGGCACGAACATGGCCGCGACTTTACCGTTAATGCGAGACTAAGTTAAATCTAGATAAGGCACCCGAATAACAAAGGGTGGCCTCGAGACGCCACTAGCTGCTAGTGAAAAGCTTGTCCCCCGGGTGAACTGGTAGGTACACATAAAACAAAAGGTTGTTTAGGCAGTACCTTCCCTTCACCGTCCGTACTTACCACATTGATTATGTACGGTGCATTATTTGCATTTAACAGATCCTTGTACACATGCAATGACTAGTTTTCAGGATGCATTGGACTACTGTCGTCTAGTTTCAGAGAACCATCGTCGATCATACGTTGAATGCCATCTTTCAACACCCAGCAGTAATCGGTGTCGTGACCACACAATTGATGGTAGTCACAAAAACAGTCCAGCTAGAAAGACCTTGGAACTGGTGATTCATTAGGTAGGGATAAAGAAGGATTCTTCAGCAATTCACAATGATGCCTATGATGCTTCAGAGCTTCTTTAGATACCTTCTTATTCTGAATGTATCCTACCCCCAATAATTGTTTCAATAGTTCCAAATGTTTTATAAGCAGGGTTGTATACTTTGAGCAATCTTTATGCTCAAAGTTTGGCTTTGGCTAGGGGGGCTTTTTAGGGGCAAATGTGTCTTGGCTGGTGTTGCTTGCACTAGCCATGGTTTTGGGAGATGCCGTGGGTGCCTTCTTGTTCTTATTTTTAGTGCCCTCAGCCAGTGTAGCTACCATCATTGTTGTTGATTTACCCTTGTCCTTACCCTTATTGTTAGCATTTTTATAGGCCACATACGTCGGGTCTTTGCTAGCCTCTGCAACATCTTGGATGCTCTTAGTCTGGGCAAAAGCCTGGCTCAAGGAGTGATGGGCAAGGTAATACAGCTTAGACTTGATGAAGTTGTTAACTTCTCCTTTGAAAATGGCTAGCAAATGGGCTTCTATGATTGGCTCACGGATTTCGTTCAAAGTAGCACTCCATTGCTGTATAAACTTTTGGACTAGTTCAAGTGGATCTTGCTTCACTCCCATAAGTTGATCTAACTTGACTTCTAGCTTTAAGTTGTATTTAAAGTGAGTCATAAATTGTGTTAGAAACTCTTCCAAGGTTGAGATAAAAGAGCAAGGGAGCGCTCAATACCAGTCCAAAGCTTTCCCTACTGGAGACATTGCAAAGACACGGATGATTGTATGAGGCCATTGTTGTAACAACAAGGATTCAAACCTGAAGGTAACTAGGTGTGCATTAGGGTCTCCTTTCCCATTATATTTAGTAAAATGGGGTAACGACATCCCCGGGGGCAACGACAGGATAGGAATTGCTAGACTGATGGGATCATCCTGATAGAAATCCATGATTTGTATGATATCAAAGCTAGCAGCTTTAAGACGCTTAACCTCCTCAGTGAGGGTCTAAATAAGTGAAAAAGCTTGATCTAGGCTGGTTGATGGAGAAGTCTATGTAGGAGGAGCATGGGGTTGAACTGGAAAAGCAGTGCCAAGCAATGGAAATGGAGGGATGGCTTGGACGGCAGGCGATGCAATGGGTATCCCTGCGGATGGAGCTTCCTGCGATGACCACCACCCACCGGGTTGAGCAGAGAAATTGGTCACCGCCGACTGCGTAGGATGGAAATTATAAGGATATTGTGGGACTATCTGCGGGACATGCATGGTGGATGCAACTAAGGGTTGCATACCATATAATGCAGATTGGTCATGTTGTGTCATAGGCATGATCCACTGACTCGTTGTGGGTTGTTGAACGGATCTCTATGGATGAACGGTGGCTGTAATCTGTTGCCCTGAAGGGGGCAGTAACGATAAGGTTTGCACTAGATTTTGTACCAGGTGGGTTGTAGGCATGGCATGGGGTTGCACTTGGGGGATGAAATGAGATGCGATGGACGCAGGTACCACCGACAGAATATTGATTACACGTGGTGATGAGACTACCCCCATGTTATTTTGGGGTGGTATTTGCACTTGCAAGATGGATGATTACGTAGTAACCTGCGGGATGACAGGAATTTGAGTTTGAGTGGTCATGGCTGGATTAAGATGGGCAGCTTCTCCGGTGAGAGGAAACAAGGGATTTATGTATGTATGGGGGCTAAGAGTATGGTATGAATCTGCGTGTTCAGACTGGGCTACAAATTCATCTTCCTCTTCTTCCCCGTTCTGAGGTTCTAGCATGGACCGTGTAGCCTGACTCCTAGCCATAACCAGTTGGGTCAGAAGTTCATGGTAATGTTTAGTCAGGGGAATAATGTTATAAGAGGTAGGGGTAAAATCTTGACCCCCTCTATGGATCAGCTCATAGTTTCGCTTTCCCTCAACCTCGGCTCGGCTAAGAGCAAGCTTTGCCTAGATCTTGACGCAGATGAAATTATATTCTTCAGGAGTCACGATGGTGAATACAGGAACTTTGCCCTGCAATCTTAATGAACGACGCGACGGTCCTTGAGGTCCTATAACACTAGAAGCTAGTACGATGGTAGCGATGGGATTCACGGATGTGGCACCCAAGTCGGTGGTGATCATGGTGGCTATCGTTGCATATGCAAAATCCATTGCTTAGATAGATTAATGATAATAAACTAGATCTAAAATGCAATGGACAAAGAAGATCACAATTAGGCTTTTTACCCTGTAGGATTCCAAAGGAATCGTTAATGTGACTGATCTACACCACACGATTTTTCGTAAACTTCCCTAGAGGTATTACGTTTATGTTTTCAGAGACGCGGGTATAGATCACTTACAGGGCTACCCGTAAAAAATACGAATCGGAGCCTAGGCCCTCCTTCTAGTGCCAAAAAACTATAATGACGGAAAATGTCAGTAGCTGGAAAATACCAAACAAAAATCCGTGTACACAGTCTTAACCACAGATCCGTGTGAGGGCCGTGCTGGAGGAAACGAATTCGTAGTGCCCTGAACAGTCTTGTCAATCAGATAGGAACTTACTCAATCAATAAATTGATTAATATTATAGATATTCCATGAAACAATTTGATTCGATGAATCGCAAAAGGAGTAGAAAATGATGTAGATAAATTGCAATAACGACAACGTCAACATGACAAGGAGGATCGAATTTAAGAAAAATGCGCAATTCCAAGATCTGTTCTTTGACCAAAAAACTGAGTATATTGTATACAAAGTTCCAATGGAAAACTCTGCTTATCTTGTCCGAAGCATACACAAAATAACAAGAAAACTGTTCAACAAAGAGTACAAAATGAAGCTCGGTCTACCTCGTAAGCCAAAGATGGGATGCAAGGAAGGTCAAGCCCGCATGTCTATCGATCAACTATTTCTGATCAATAGATCTTGCCAACCGCACCAGATGATCTCTCGATGTTTGATATATTTCCTTTTCCTTTGGTAGTCTCTGATCAAAGCTGCCAATGATCACCAATGGGGAGAACTATATTTTCGACAAAAGGGGTGATCGCTCCTACTGCCAATGCTCAAAGATGTCTCCTGTCTCTGCTCAAAGGTGATAACTGTCAAAAGTTGAAGATGCTCGCCTTTGTTTCTTCACCAACTAGAGTATTTATAAGTTTGACAACATGTGGAGAAGGGATGGCCCTGATGACATGTGTCTCGAACCTTCAAGATACCATTGACTTGACCAACTTTATGTTGAAACTGGCTATGTCACATCACATTTCTGGGAGAAGGGGTGAAGTACGCTATCAACCACTTTTGCAAAAGTTGCCTCATGATTACGCACAATACGCTCATTAGCGTATTGTGTGTGTGGATAGAAGGTGCGTGTCTCGTATTGTCTTAGCTAGTCTTAAGCTGCATTACGCTCGTTCTCACTGTGTTGCATGGCAGAGCATAATAAAGAATGGAAATAGTTGATTCAAGCTGTTTTACACTCATTTACGCTGCAAAGTGTAATAGAGCGTAAAAATGTTCAACTTGATAATAAATTACGCTGGTCTACGCTATGTAGCATAATAAGCGTAAAGCGACCAATCTGCAAAAAGGAAGAAATCAATCTGCTGTGTTTCCTTGGATTCTAACTTTGACTTTCTTGAAGCTCGTTGCGCTGCTCTGTGTAATCAGAGTGTAAACTCAACCCTGGACAAAAGACTTAGTAGAATATATGAAAAGTTGCATATCACACTGCTTAGGCCTTAAACTTCATCAAATCCGCCGAAGTAAGTTACCTTCTGATATTGGGCTATGTTAAGTAGAGTTACGCTAAGCGACACTACGCTATGTTGCATAATGTAGCGTAAAGAAAGAAAACATAGTAAAATTTGAAATCTGTAAGGAACTTGGAGACTTGATGCCACGCGCCTCTTTGCCTTGCTTTGCCTTGTTCTGTCTTCTGGAATTTTGTTGTGAACTTTCGCTCGAATCATGAATCTTCGCCTTAGGCCGATTCATAATTTCCACAGTGTTTCAATGGCCCCTCTTTGTTGACAGTTAGAGGGCTTGCCCAAAAGACGTTGACAAGGAATACGAAACACCAGATGGCTATGCCAAATGAGCCTCTAGTACCTAAGAACTTTAGACTGGACTTGTTCTGCAACTACCATCAACTACATGGCCATGACATAGATTACTGCCTAGTGTTGAAGGATGACATTCAATGCATGATCGATCAAGGTAAGCTTGTCCTTGATGAAAGTAATCCTATTTGGCCAAAGAAGTAGTCCATGAAATTCTATAAGGACCTACCAAATGCTAGCGGTGCAAGTTACATTATTAATGATATCAACGTTGATGATGATGTAGAGTAGGCACATGAACTATTTGTCATTTGTGTGCCCTCTAGTGATATTGGGGCTTCAACATCAACTAGACCACATGGCCCCTTTATCATTAAGGCATCATCTCAAGTTCCCATAACATCCTTTGTGGTTAGGGCCCTGCAGCATGTTATAGCAATGGCAACCTAGACACCTTTTGTTGTTAGGGTGCTAAAGCGTGTAGACCCCCCACTTGCCTAGGGTCTGGTGGTGGGGCCTACATCATGACTTGCCTACCCAAGGAGACATGATGAGAGTATGATTGACAAGATGGCTAGGGAATGCATAGAGCTAGATCCTCCTAAACCCACTCCCTTGTCAGCCGTCCCTATGACCTCATCATCTCAGGCCACCAATGCCAAAATGGATAGCCAACAGACACGTACTAAGGCTCAAATGCCCATTGCCCAACAAAAAACCAAGTCTCCTCCTTAAGAAATCCATCTCCTAGGATGCATGGAGGAGATAAATACCACCAAACAAGATGACGATGGAAAACATTTTCTAGATGCACTCACATAGGTCAAACAGGTTCTAAAACAAAAAAATACAACATTAAGCCTATACAATTTAATCATGACGTCCCCTACTCATCGTGACGCCTTGGTTCACATGTTGGCATCCATTCCTATTAAGAAAAACATGCTAGCAGATGAAAAGACTATCCATGCCATAATTCTCCTACCTACAACCAAAGAGCCAAGGTCAACACCCTTGACCTTTCATGATAAAGCAATCAAAGTTCATAATGATTCATGTGGGTTAATATAAGATTTCCAAGGTGCATGTAGATGACATGGCAACAACCAATGTTATCCCCTTCCCCATCGTCGACAAGCTTGGCTTGGAGGATCAAATCAAGCCAACAACAATGACATGTGTGAAACCCTTTAATGGAGCATGCATGGTTGTTAAGGGGATAGTCACAATTGATTTCATGGTATGGGAGCAATTCCCTACTAATGCTAAGTTCATTTTGGTTGAGGATATGCCAAGATTCAACCTAATCCTAGGAAGGTTCTGGTTAGCCCAGTTACAAGTTATTTCTTCACCCATCCACCAAGAGATCCACTTACTTTACAAAGGTGGGGAGGTGGTGATCTTTGGTGATAATGTAGCCCCTCCAACCATCAACAACATAGGCACTAAACAAGGGTCGAAGGTGGAGATATCCAAAGACACACCACCCGTTTACAATGAAAGTTGATGTTGTTCGGCTGATGTTAAGCAACCAAGCAAGATGAGCAGCCTCCATGAGGAAACTCTATGGGAAGAATTGTTCTTTTCCACAATAGATGAGGGCCTAGAGGAGTACCATCTAGTACCTTCTAGGCCTTATGCACCACTTAACCCACATTGGATTAGGAAGCGTCTGTGTGACTAGGGCATGTCCCTAATTCGCTTGCCCGTCCAACTTGTCTCTTACCCTTTGTACAATTACAATTTGTGTTATTGTTTGCAACTTACATTAGTTATGATTTTTTTAGCTTTCTTTATAGAAAAAAATAAAAAAAAAGAGGCCCGAAAAGGCCTTAAACTATTGCATGGCCTCCTAAGGCCTTAAACTGGCAACCAACTTCCTTTTGTGCAATGGCCTAAAATGGCCTTAAATTAGCAATGGCCCAAGATTGCCTTAAGCTAGTAATGGCCCTACCACCATGACCTTAAATTGGCATTGTGCCCACAAGGGGCCTAATTACATCAACTAAATCATAAATTAAAATCATAAAAATATCAACTAAATCATATGTTAAAATGAGAAATAAATAATTATCATATCTTTCATTAAATCATCAATAAAATACATAGTTCAAAATTACATCAATAGATGAAATATCCAAAAAGACACAAAATCTTAAGCATTTCAAATTGCAGTGTATGATGGGAAGCTAGGGTTCTTCCCTTTTGTCTTTTTCCCTTGCTCCACTGGGTCCTACACGCTCATTCAGAACCTGTGTAAAACAAAAATGAAACAATAAACTAGTTAATAAATGGGATAACATGCAAAATTATAATGAAATAGATAATAATAAAGTAATTTAAGCTAACCTAATATGGGCCCACATCCATGTCTAGGGGCATCCTATCAAGGTCGGCCTTTAGGCATCTGAGGATTTCATCCTCCAACATGTGTGTCCAATCCTCCTTGCCCAAATTGACACCTATGAGGGTTTTACCTTTCTCCATGGTCGTTCATGTGGGCAGCCTTAGCAAAAATGTTGCAAAATTTACCTCTCCAGAAGGAATAGTGATCTCTCTCTCTAGGGATCCACTAACCACTACATGGCTCACAAATAGTTTGTAAGCCTACTTTGTGTTGATTGCGTCAAGGAATATCTCTTGACATCGGCACTCCACAAACTCATTCCTATATTTCTTATGATAGGCTTCATGCTCCAACTTGTAGTGATGTTTTTGGTTCTTTTTAGTTTGCCCCCATTCATACACTTTTGCATTGTAATCCTTCCAATCTTGGTTCTCCCTAGCCAAGAGGTCGATCTGCAACTGTTGTTCAATGACCTCATTCTTACCCTAAACAGCCAACCAGTATCTAGCGTAATTAATCACAGCTATGCACTAGCTACCATCTAACTTGTTGCATGATACCAGGAAGTCATAACATGACTATAAATCTTCTAGTTTGGTTGTCTGGTTTGCCTTCTATTCCCAAAGCTCTTGCAGTCACTTCTACAGCTCCTTGTTTACATGCTTGCACTCCCACAATGCTTGTGTGGAGTGCAATGTGCACATGCTTGCCTCATCATATACATGATGAGGCACTTGCTCTACCTCAGGGGGAACTTGAGTATAACATCAACTTTGACTACTCTATTTGAGTCCCATTTGAGTCATAAGCCTATTATCCCAAGTGGCAAAACATTAGCTATAAGATAAACAAAACCAATCAACCAAACAAAAAAAAACCAAGCAAAAAAAAGAGGAAGAAGAAGTAATGATAATAAAGTAAACATACCTATCTCAAGGTCCATTTTTTTAAGGTAGTCAATCATATCATCCACTATGACTTGCATAAAGGCAAACTTATCTAAAGTTTTTGCCCATGGTCGTGTGTGGAAGGTGGATACTGATTTTGGACATTCAGTAGAAGCATCGACCACTGTAATATAAAGCATTTTATGATCATAAAAAAATAATATATATATATATACACACACACATAAAAAAAAGAGAAATAGAACACAATGAAGATGCCGGTGTAAAGCTCCTACCCAATAAGCCCTTAGGGGTAAGAGTGGGGGGATCATCCATCTACACGCCATCAAACAAATGATCACACTCACCATCCTCAAACTAAAACCTTGCTTCTTCAAGTTACCTAAAGATTTCAGTAGCTTCTTGTTCATCCTCATCTACCATGTGTTTCTTGGGTTAAGAGACATCATCCTCCAAGGGCTCCTCTTCTACTGTAGGGGCCCTTTTGCCTATGTCGCACAAATTTAAATTGTAATATCCAATAATAAATTCAAAAAATAGCATGATGCTAAATAATGCATACTTGCTAGCTAGTTCTGATCACACATCGTGGAGCTTAAATGGTAGCTTTATGCCCATCTTTTCCACTTCATGTGTGGGATCCTCTATGGGGTGGGGCTTCTTGATTTGCATTTTTGACCTCACCATCTTAGTGATGAGTCATGCCCCTTTTGCTACATTGTCGGTGTTCGTTGGTGTAGCCTCCTCGGCACTATCACATGCACGATAGGATTGCCCCACGTGGCCTTTGGTTGTCACTGAGAAAGACTCTACAATAGCCTCTAGGGGGTCTTATGATCATGTCATGCAAAACAAATGGTGGATCCATGGCTTAGAGATCTGGGTGCAATCTTGCACCATCCATTGCACATTCTTGTGGACCACCAAGAGTTCTCCAAACCTTCGTAGGCATGCTACCAAGAAGGCAAAATGCATATGAGATCATGCTTGTAGGTTTCTACATAGCTTGAAAATTTTAGCTTGCAGGCCATTAATAAGATAGTTTGCCCAATTATATTGTGTCCCCTCCTCTATCACATTCCTCATAACCTAAGCTTGCTCCACCCCAAGGACCTTTCTTTGAGAAAGTAGCTTAGGAAATTTATGAGCCTAAAAGATGAGATAGAGTTGTTGAGCCACAAGTAATTCCACTATCTTCATGGGTATATCCTTATGGTCCTTTTTAGTGCCTAGCCACTCTTTAATGACCCCTCTGTGTTTTGGGTCCTTATTAGTATTATTTGCTACCATTAGACCTTTAGAGGATGATGAATCATGGTTTGTTAGGTGCTGATATCAAACCCTTGATATTGGATCCTTGATATTGGACCCTCAATATCAGGTACACAATATCGTGGCCTAGATAACGATATCAGATACATGATATCATGATTCCTATGTAAGCCTATAAATATACATTTTGGCACACAGGAAAGGGGAGTAGTCAATAAGTATAGGAATAGAGTCTATTTTGTCAATTTGCAATTACTTTCAATTCTTTCCCCAATGGATTCCCTCAATGTGATGATTGTAATTGTACGGAACCTTTATTCGAGTGTGATGTACTTGGACACATACATGATAGGCAATAAAGAGTAAGATTACTCCATCATTGTAGCATTCACTTAGTTTCTAATTGTTTAATTAGTATTTTTATTTATTATTTTCTTAGTTAATATTTCTTTACCATCATTTACTATTCCTGTTGTTAAATGTGGAATGAGTACAACTTAATCACAAACATTTAAGTGTAACTACTTGGTAACCCAGTAGCGTATCTAGGAGTACTCAGGTAATATGTGCTTGGTTATCCCAGAAGTAGTACACGAGGTTCAAGATGTGTACTGATGATTAAGGGATGGATGCTCATCATACTTAGGATAATTTATATTTTTCTTCTCATCGTCTATTAGCTTAAAACAAGATTATTTTCAATTGTCTCAAGGAGTAGCACTAGTTTAGGATCACATCATACACCCCACTCTGGACTAAACCATATGTGACCAAGTAAATATTAGTCCAGGTGGGAAGATAGTGAACTATGATCAATGTGTAACTATCTAGATACCACAACTAGTTCATCTACAGAGTTCGATTGGATCATGCGTGAACGCTCATATTCGTATGGTTGACTATAGGGGTACCTGGCCACTCATCATTGGTAATATTGCCAAGGAAATTGCTAGTTATTTGAATTAGTTACATCATCCAAGATTGTTGTAACAAGTATTCATGATATATCCTTTAGAAAAGAAATTAATTTCAAATAATTCATACACAAATTCACAACAATGTCTCTCTCACAAGACTATGATAACACAATAACTAGTAAGGCAATTCATGAGAGAACCAATGAATTATATGATGATGAAGATGAATTTTGGACTACTCAATCTTATGCAAGGATCTCCTATGTTCATAAACACCCAAATGGTATTCAAGGACTCTTGTCATCCAACTCTAACATTCCTTTGATGTCAAGTCATTGCACGGATGACCATCTTTCAAGGGGTCAATGTAGAAATAAAAAATTGAGCCCATAGGCAAAGTTAGGAACACTAACATGAATGAAGATAACATTATCTCAACTCACAAATTCATAACCTACCTAGTGATGATGAACCCTTGCAAGCCACTAAGAGCCTAATGCATATACAAGACGTTGTTCGCATATCCTGTAGGCATCGTAAGGAAAGCCATCTACCCAGGCTTAATGTAAATAAATTTTCCAAGTTTTCAAGAGGCTATGATTCAGATCCACAACATCATTTACAAGCCTTCCATGATGCCTGTGTATGAAAAAATATTGATAATGGGTGGCAAAAACTTAAGCTCTTTCCTACAACACTTGTTGGCCAAGCAAAAGTATGGTATAGGTCCTTAAAACCAAAATCAGTTTGACATTAGTAGACAATGGTAGAACTCTTCATTGAAAGATACCAAACCTATGCAAGAGTGTCAGCCTTGACGATACAAATCCAAGAGTGGAAACAAGTGCAACATGAACCCTTGGACATGGCCTTAGAAAGATATTACTCTTTTTTAAACAAATGCCTAGGCCATGGGTTCTTTGAGGAAAGGCTAATGTATCACATCATGGATGGGCTTCGTAATGAAATGAGGGAGATCCTAGGGATGTATGCTTGAGGACAACTATACAAGCTACGAACCCACGAATTCTAAGAGCTTATCAAGCTAGTAGCAAAAGAACAAAAATAAATAGCTTAATGGAAGAATGTTGAAAGTCCTCAACCAGAACAAAATCTCAAAATAGCAAAGGTCCATGATCATGAAAAGGAGAAATCAACTCACCTTGAGGAGGTGAAACCAATTCTATCTTGCCAATACTACAATCACTAGATGAAATTAAGGAAAAAATCAATAAGATGATAGAATGGGTACATGAAAAATGTGGAGAATATGCCAACATTATTAGAGATGGAACTATACCAAATCAAGAAACAAGACAGGAGACCATGCAACAATCAAAATGAAGGGATGAAGACAATAAGAATAGGAGCTCAACTACCAATCATACGTATCAATGTAATGTTTTCCTATACAATCACTCCAATGGCCACTACCCAATCTTGTCACATTTACATGAGCATTGGGGGGGAATGTTACATACAATCTTCATACAGAAATACCATATTCAACTATAGTGGCAAAAACCCCAGTCATGTGGGAAGCCACTGCCAAACTGACCATACCCTTTGTATGTCCCGATGCCAAACATTCATTATGTTCAACACCCTATTTCTCCAACCATATCAACATCCTCTACTTCACCTCATCGTTATCATGCTCCTAAGTATTATCAACCCATTTCCTCTCCAACAAGATCACCACCTCATGTTCCTTGCACTTCTCCTTGCCCTCAATATTCTCATCATTCACCTCCTTCTACATTGCCACCAATTGTACCAGAAGGTGTTGCACCATGGCACCAACCCACGAACATTACTTATGCTACTACTATCAACAAAAGTGGAGGTCCATAGTGTCAGAAGCATCCTTTCTTTAGGAATGACCGTTGAAAGAAACAACATGGTTTTGAAACCACTGCATCCACCAACTCAGTGCAAGCCCAACATTATGATGCATCTTTCTCCTTGAACTCAATGTCTCATGTTACCTTATCTAGGCCATCAATTAATGCTCCAACAACCATGCAGCCAAATGAATATAGCCACGTATGAAGACATATCGATCCTTGCATACCATCTTATGGTCATGAGTGCTGTAGTGGATCAACTCCTTATCACATGACTACATCTTATAATTTTCCCCACTACGCTTACTTTAATCAAGTGTGTGAATCCTAATTGGGGTACATTCCAACCACCACATCAAAGGACACCTAGTGGTTTGGATATTACTAGACTCTAATGTTCCCAAAATGCTTGGATCCAAAATTTCCATCTATTAATTCTAGTCATGCTCAAAGGTTTAGCCATGGGGGATACCCCCCATTCTAACAAGAAGAATTAGTAAATATTTTTCCCTTTCTTTAATTTTCCAATTTTTTGTTTTCCAAATTTTTATTTCTAATTTATTGTTCTATCTTTTTGTGGGTAATCTTATCTATGAATAAAACACTCATGTAACCAGTCGGTTGAGGTGTTGTTCTATGCTATCGAGTCACAAGTGACTAATTATTTGGATAGTAAGCCCACAACATTCACCCATCCATTCTCTTAATAAGAGGTTCTACTCTGGGTACGATGATATTCTTGTCATCATTAAAACTTAAAGTAATTTTGTGGTCATTATGCCTAGAGTGAAAAATGATGGACTAAGAGGGAATGGCCAAGGTGTGGCATCAAGGGCACTTGTGAATTCTCTTTGGTGATTTCTATAGGTGCTATCATGTAGCTTGGTTGTACTAAGATCCTTGTAGATCTAACAAAAAATGGGAGTAAGAGTAATAACAGCACTCCCTAAAGAAACTCAATGCTATTTTGGGGGTTCCACTAGAAAGACATGCACCCATGCCTAAAGGTTGGCGACTTCTTCGGTTCACGATTGAAAAGAACAAAGTGCCAAGGTGGCTAAAAAAATATGTCATAGAGAATCCAAATCACTCCTCCCTTGGACAAAATTCCAAGTGATCATACACCTTGCTATCATGATGCTCTTCTGGCTTTCCATCATTTGATAAAATAATGTGATGTCACTGATCAGAAGAATGGACTTGGTCTTGATCTTGGAGTTATGGGCTAATGACACATTAATCACACCCTACACTCAGGATTCATTGTACCTAGGGTTAGTTACCTTACATTCCGATCTCTACAATCGCTTCTACCATTCATTCCACCTCACTGTCTAAGTATTTCTAACTTGTATCTTGTGTGGAATAGAATTCATACGTCATCACGGTGGTATTTAACATGTGTGTGTTTTGTTGCATTGGTGTAGATTACATTTAACCCTTCTAGTACCTACAAACATTTTAAGGTGTGGTTACGCAAGGGAATTATAGGTTGGAACCTTCTTTTGGGAGGACCCACTTGCATGACTTTTGTAATTTGTACTTGTTGCACACCACCATAACATTTTATACCCTATGAGTACTTCATTGCCAAATCTATTTTTTCCTTTGTCATCATTTTATCAAAAATTTCTCAAAACCATTACATGTCCTTTTATGTGTCACCTAAATAAATCAGGTCTGACATTAAACTTTTAGGGCAACTTCCTTGAAAAACTTTGTAACTCTAAAATCACACTAAGCAAAGAATTAAACACTTATTAAAGGTAATGAGTAAGATGTGAAATAATTGAACTTCTTTCAATAACCTTACTAACAATTGATCTTTGTGTGATTATAGATGGCCCTAAAAGAGGACAACATGGAGGATCTTCTCGAGGTACAATTGAACACCTAGGGGGAGGTAGAGGCCAAGGACCTCATGTAGAACATGCAAAGTAGGAGGCATAAGAATTTAGCATCCACTAGGAAACTCCTTTCACTACACAATCTGGCTAAGCAAAAGGTGGAGAGGTCAGGGCCCAAGTATATGAAGAGGAACGATGGCCATTTGTAGCATGGCATGTCAAGGCTAATCAAGTGTTCCCACAATTTCTGTGTTCATGGGAAATTCCAACTCCATCAAACATTAGAACATTAGCATGGATGGCTCATAATCCTTAAATAGAAGAGGAAAAATGTTAGGTGCTTCTTCAATAGTATCAATCTTAGAAGCTTGGAGCATAGGACAAAGGAAAGGCACCCATGAAGGAGCCACCACCACTGGGAACCCCATGAGTTCCCTAAGTTTTATCTTTTGTGTTTATGTCCAAATTTTGTTTAGTCCCATATTGCGGCATAAAACCATCCATGGTTATTTAATAATCTCATACCTATCCCCTATTTGTAATTGAATAAACGTGTTCCTTACTTTCTTTGACTCAAGGAAAATTTGTTATTCAGTCATGGGGGTATGATAAATCATGGTTTGTCAAGTGCTGATATCGGACCCTTGATATCAAACCCTCAATATTGGGTATGAAGTATCGTAGCCTGGATAATGATATCGAATACATGATATCATGATTCCTATGTAAGCCTATAAATACACATTTGGATGCACAGGAAAGGGGAGTAGTCAATAAGTGTAGGAATAGAGTCTTTTTTGTCAGTTTGCAGTTAATTTCAATTCTTTCCCCAGTGCATGCCCATAGTGTGATGATTGTAATTGTATGAAACCTTTATTCAAGTGTGACGTACTTGGACATGCACATGATTGGCAATAAAGATCGAGATTACTCCATCATTGTAGCATTCAATTAGTTTTTAATTGTTTAATTATTATTGTTATTTATTATTTTCTTAGTTAATATTTCTTTATCATCATTTACTATTCCTATTGTTAAATGTGGAATGAGTATGTCTTAATCACAAACATTTAAGTTTAACTACTTGGTAACCTAATAGCATATCTAGGAGTGCTCAGGTAATATGTGCTTGGTAATCCTAGTAGTACACGAGGTCCAAGATGTGGACCGATGATTAAGGAATGGATGCTCATCACACTTAGGCTAATTTATATTTTTCTTCTCATTTCCTATTAGCTTAAAAAAATATTACTTTCCATTGTCTCTAGGAGTAGCACTAGTTTAGGATCACATCATAAACCTCACTTTGGACTAAACCATATTTGACCAAGTAAATACTAGTCCAAGTGGAAAGATAGCGAACTACGATCAATGTGTAACTATCTAGATACCACAAGTAGTCTATCTACGGAGTTTGACCAAATCATGTGTAAACACTTGTATTCATATGGTTGAGTGTAGGGGTACCTCATCACTCATCAGAGGGGATGTTGAAGAGATCCAAGAAGCGGTCATCCATGATCTCAAAGATCACCCATACATTATGAACTCATGTGTAGAAGAGGTTGACACTCTCGATGAAGGAGTTGACTAGGGCAATCATCTCAGCCACCAAGATGTTTGGGTTCATGGCCATGAAAATCTTCATGAGCCTAGCCCACTGAAGATTCTAGGCTATCCCTATTGGGGCCTCATAGCACAGCCAGTGCTACAAGCTCTCAACTTCACCATACTTGAAGAGGAGAGTGGCCTTAGTGTGCCCTGAAGCAACCACTATAACCTCTTTGGACTTAGCTACGACTGCAATAAGCAATAGTAGAATTAGTAACATGATGAAAATACAAAATTAAAAGTTCATGAAAGTAAATAGGTGATATAACTTATGTGGCACAAATAGTTTCCAGAATAGTGGTAGTCCGATTGAAACCTCCTCTACACTTGATATCTAGGATGCCCACTCAGTATCCAACCAACCGAGATTTTGACACCTCTTGTAAGATTTGGGATACTTGCTAGGGTATTTCACAAAATTTGTCCTAACTTGTCCTATCACTTCAACATGCATATTCTTAGCAGATGATAATTCCTGTAGGGTTGATTGGGTCAAGTTTAGTATTTCCTCTTCATCATGGAGGTCGTTTGTATCAATAAAAGACTTGGTGATAGGTAAAAAAGTAGTTAGCACCCTAAGTCATGAAATAATAGGTAATGTAAAATAATCACAATGGGGCTTACCCTCTAGCACAATAAACCATCCTAGGTGGATTCTGAAAAATGGTATGCATGCGTTAGGTAAGAAATACGGTGTTGTATTTCTTGTGGCATTGGAACTCAGGCATTCCCCAGATCTAACACAAGAGTCTAAGGCCTTTTTGACATTGGCTTGAGCTCCCTACCCCTTTGTCTTCATCAAGTTCATCAGACATAAACTTTAGAATGCTTAAGTTTTCCCCAAGCAATAATGTCTTAACTATGATACCTGTTATTTTAGCTGACAAGTGTGACCACATGATCACACTAAAGTGGTAGAGTAAGAATTCTAGGAATTCCTACACACTTGACCAGAACCAAACAACTTGGTATCCCACATGTGCATGTGGTGTAGTAACATTTGGCACAAGATTTCTCATGCAACATAAAATCCCCACCAGTTCAACCATGATGAGAATGGGTTTTAGAATGATATTGTAGTGCCACAAATAGTAGTAAGATGAAAATTATAGTGCTACAAAACTTTTCTAAGTGTTGAGTGTAGTAATTGCAAAATTTTTCTAACTTTTTTTTTACACTCTCAAGGACATCCTAGTGTGAAAAACATGACCCAAGGTTGCCTTGGCCAAGTCTTGTCCTATGCCATGATGCAGGATGCCCAAAACCCTTATTCTGTGCCATGACATGGGATGCTAATGAAACCTTGTTCTGTGTTGTGGCACAAGACACGTAGAAAACCCTTGTTTTTTGCTACAGTGTGGAATGCTCAAACCCTCATGAGACACTACTCTTATAGTACACACCATAGAAAGTCCTATTTCACACTATGCTTATTGGATGCCTAAAGCCCTTATTTCGTCCTGTGGCATGAGATGTCATAGAAAACCTTATTCTGTGTTATGCCACAGGACACATAAAAACCATTGTCTAATGCCATGGTGCGGTACATCAAGAAATCATGTTAGGCTAGGAAACCTTCGCTCCATGAAGTGTGATGCCAAAAACCCTTATCTCGTGCTACAACACAAGACATCGAAGACCCTTAGCACATAAATTAAAGAGTAAGGGTGAAAAATAAAATAAAATGTAGTGTGTGCACTTCCCTTCCTAGCCACATCTTAGAGTGGCCGCAACGATGGTAGTGGTTCTTGCCCATGGCAGCCCATCCTCAAAAAACCTCAAGAAACCAAAACCCAAAACCAAAAACCCAAAAAACTAAGAATGAGTAGGAAAGCTAGGAAAGAAAAAAATCACAAGGGTAGAGCATGATGGCTTACCTAGCTAAGAAATTCTCCTGGCAATCCTCAATGCGTGCCCTAGGAAGGCACCCTAGTATATGCTCACCTTCAACGTTGGTGAGGCTAGGGTGTTTATGTTCGCTTTAGTGTAGCTTCTTTAGATACTATGCTTTATCTTTCCTTTTTTCATGCTCTAGCTTCCCTCTACTGCTATTATGGTCTACCTTGACTATGCTATGCTTAAATGATTATTGGCTCTAACATTGAAAGGACACGTCATCCTCCTGGGATGTTTCATGTCTGGCACATAATGTAGAACATCTCATGTCCCATGCGTAACATGGGATGAGCATAGCACCTAGAATTAGAAAAATTTTGCAACTTTTCTAGCTTCCTACACTTAGAAATTTTTTTTTCATTTTTTTCAATTGCCCAATAAACATTTAGCTCAATCCCATGTTTCAAACCTTTTAAGCTTTGCTTAAACTCATATCCCACACATAGTCTATGATCCACTATGACCTTAAACTAGTAGTTTTATGGTCAATCAAGGCCACAAAAAGTCACTTTACATACTACATAGTTAATTAAGTTTTCATATCATTGTCTTCCTTATTCTTTGCATTTTGCTTTATTAAGATAAGTGCCACTTGAAATTTTTCTAGTTATTTTGTAGGATCTCTTGAACAAGATTGCAAAAATGAATGCATACGAGAGTCTTCATTCACCCTTAGCCTTGACTAGACCTTATGATAGATCCACGAGATGCATAAACACAAAACTGCTAAACTTCGAATTGCATACTTATGACATAAATGTGGCATCTCTAGAGACATTGTTAGACTAGCTAGAACATCTAGTTAAAGCTCTAGACTTAGAAGTAGGTAACGTGATTGAGGATCCCCTCACAGAAGTTCCTATAATAACATTTAAGGGTGAGACAAAACCATTGAAACTTAGTTCCCTGTTAGATCCTCAAATCCAACAAAGCATCTCTAAAGTCCTTAGAGATAATGTCAAGGTGTTCACATGGTTCTACAAGGACATGTCAGGCTTAGACCCTCATATAATACAACACAACATTATTCTTAATCATCATGTAAAGCCAGTTAAGCAAAAATCATGCAAAGTCAAGCTTGAAGTTGCATTGGTTGTCCATGATGAGCTCACTAAGCTTTACAAAGCTAGTTTCATCCAAGCAGTTGACTATGCTAACTAGGTCTTGAACATTGTAGTTGTCCCAAGAAAAATGGAAGTATAAGCATTTGCATAGACTTCTAGGACCTAAACAAGGAAACCATTAAAGATGATTTCTTATTACCTAATATTAACCAATTCATCGATACTATGAATAGTCATGCCTTGTTGTCCTTCATGGATGGGATCTCAGGGTACAACCAAATCCAAATCAACCTAGAGCACCAGCTTAGCACTACTTTCATGATCTCCTATGGTACATTTTGTTATACAATGATGTCCTTTGGACTAAATAATGTAGGAGCAACATATCAACATGTGATGACGTACATCTTTAGCGATTATCTATTAGACTTGCTCAATGACTACGTTAACGACATAGTAGTTAAGTCCAAAGTAGCTCATAACCATGCAGATGGCTTGGATTGTATCCTCAAACATTGCCTTAGATATGACCTTAGGCTTAATCCCAAAAAGTGTGTCTTTGGCATCAAAATTAGTTGCATGTTAGGCTTTGTGGTGTCAAAAGCAGGTATACATGTAGATCCTAACAAGGTTGAGGCTATCACCAACTTAGCACCACTAGCAAACCTTAAGGAGTTATGCAGGTTACAAGGTAGGCTATAATTCATACATAAGTTTATCACAAGGTTGATTGACAAGTTGCAGGAAATGTAACATTTTCTCAAAAAGGGGATCCACTTTGAGTGATAGCTCAATGCTAAGAGGCATTTGACAACCTAAAAAAGGAGTTGGCTCAACTTCCAACATTCTATCCTCCACAAGAACATAAGCCTTTCTACATTTACCTTGCAACCTCAGACATGTCCATTACTTCTCTACTTTACCAAAAGTGAGATGATGGCTCAAAGGTTCCAATTTACTACTTAAGCCATGCACTAGTAGCACTTAAAAATTTGAGACACTACCTTTTTCACAATTAATTCAATGTCATCTGTGAAAGAAATGTACTTAGGGTCATTACAATGAACATATACAAAAGTTTTTGAATAGCATGATGGAAGGTAATAACTGTGGACTTTGACCTGCACTATATAGTGTAGGAATCTACAAAAGGTTAAGCAATAGCTGCACAACTCATGGCTTCACCTATAAATGATCAAGCAACAATAGATCCGAAATTTCTAGTTGAGCATGTCAACAATATAAGCCAAGTACCTACAAACTTTGAGGTTGTTTTACACTTTGACGATGCTTCAACCACACAAGGTGGTAGCGCCACTACCATTATTATGTTTCCCTCTAGGGAGATCAGACCCTTCACATATCACTTTGCATTTCCTTGTACAAAAAATATGGTGGAGTATGAAGGTCACCTTAGAGGTGTCTTAATAGCTCAAGAGCTAGGAATCTAGGACATAGTAGTCCAAGGTGATTCGTAGCTAGTCATTAACCAAGTCATAGAGGTTTAACCTTGTAAGGCACAACACCTACAACATTACTATGATTTGGCAAGGCAATTGATTAAATAATTTGCAACCATAGATGTCCAACATATCCCCCACAATGAAAATGCTATAGCTATTGCATTATCTACTTTAGCCCTAAGCATAGTGCCAAACATGTTTTCCACTTTGCCCACTTCAATAGTGGATTGCATTGAACCTATAACGCACATAACAAGCATTACATCCATAAGCACAGCTCATGCATAAGAGTGGTATGATGACATTAAGGCATACCTCCAATAGGAAGATTCCCAACAAAATATAACCTCTGCACAAAACAATAGTGTGAAAGTGGTCACAATAGTATGTCCTTGTAGGTGATAGCACCTTATGTCGTAGATCCTATGATGGAATACTATTAACTTGCGTTAGCAACAGTGAAGTGTAAAAGATCGTCAACCAAGTCCATGAGGGACTATGTGGAGGACATATAGCTCCTAGGGAAATGGCAACAAAAATCAGACATCTAGGTTATTACTAGCCTTACATGGAATGTAATTGCATATCCAAGATTAGGACATGTTATGTGTGTCAGTAGCATGGAAATCTAATGTATATGCCACCTACTAAACTGCATACTACGTAGATCACATGGTTGTTCCAACATTGGGGGTTGGATATCATCAGGCCTATAACGCCTAAGTCTTCTACAGGACATAGCTTCATAATTACTACAACTAAATATTTCACAACCTGAATTAAAGCCATTCCCCTTAGGAACACAACATCACAATGGGTTTGCAAATTCATCCTTGATAAGATAGTGATCCAATTTGGTCTTCCCATGACTATAGTCATAGACAATAGGTGATAATTTAGTAGTGTAGAAAGAAAAGCCTTCTATGAAAGCTTTGGCATTAAACATTCCTTCTCATCACCATACTACCCACAGGAAAATGGTTAAGCAGAGGCTACAAACAAAGTCGTCGTCAACCTTCTGAAGAGGATGTTTAACAATAGTAAGCGATGATAGCATGAACAACTAGTCTATGCACTATGGGCCTACCGCATGACATGCAAAATAGCACTAGGTAAGACACCATATATTCTTATGTATGGATCTAAAGCAATGTTTCCTCTTAAATTGTAGGTCTCATTACTCCACATGATCCTCTCAAGATTCATTGTTGAGGTTCAGAACAATGAGTTGAGAACCATCAACCTCGACTCTATAGAGGAGGAGCACATGCAAACAATTGATCGCATCGAGTGGTACCAAGAAATGCAACAACAAAAACATCATCACAATTAACATCAATTCCCAATCAAGAAAGGGAACTTGGTTCTTAAGGTCATCCATGAGCCCATAGACAAGTTCAGAGCCAACTAGGAAGGGCATTTCTTGTTCATAAAGGTGTATGATAATGGAGCCTTAAAGCTCACTGAGCTAGATGGTAATGATTTTTCCAACCTATTAACCACTTCTACCTAAATCCATACTACACTTGATATGTAGTATCATGCTAACAATAGAAGCAAGGTAAGTGCATGTATGCTATGATGTTAAACTGACACAGACATCTGCTATGACGTTAAACTAATATAGACATATGATATGATGTTAAACTAGTATAGAAGGTCCTTGGGCTAGGACATTAAATTATCACCCATAACATGGTCCGCTCTAATCCTAAACTGGCCATCCACCATCTACTATGATGTTAAATTAGCATAGTGGTCTACTAGGACCTTAAACTAGCAAATCACAGTCCACCCAGACCTTAAACTAGGATCATGGTCTACTAGTATTTTAAAATAGCACAACATGCGATCTACTAAGACCTAACACTAGGTTTGTAGTTTGACATCTGCAGTTCAACATACATAGTTCTACAGACAAGCGAGCGAGAATACTTTTAATATTCTATCACCTACCCACACCTCCTAGGCAAGATGGGGTGGGATGTTGCAATTCCATAATGAAGTTCAAGTGATCAAGGAAAAATCCTTTAGGACATTTGTAACATCACCATCCCTGGCATCTTGCTAATCATTTAGAGATGCCTTTCAGCATCTTGCTGACCTTTTGAAGCCACCACCACCATTGCTAATCATTCTAGTCATATCTCTCACTATCAATAACACTTTCTGAAGTACCAATAGTACTATGGCCTAGCCATAGCACTGTCATCCTTTGACCCTCACCGTTGCCTAAGTTTGGAAGAGCATCCAGTAGCATGGCTTCTCACTCTATGGCTGAGTTTTTTGGCTCCTACTTTTGGTGACAACTCTTGAGCACTTGCATCATCATAGCCTCTAGCCACTTGGGTGCTCACTTCTAGTGTGGCTGCTGGAGCTTTCGCAACCTACCACCACCAATGCTTACATTGGCCTTCCTACTCTAGACATTCCATGTGCTCATAAGTAACACAATACTTGTAACCCTTTCAATGCCCCTAGCAAATAGGACTTTGTCCTCATCTCACGTGGTGGTTGTTTTTCTTGTTTTCTCTATGTTGCATTTGCAGGATGAAGCCTTGGTGGCATCATTTAAGGGTATGTTTCATCATGGTGGCAAGGTACCACATTTCTCTATTGTGTCTACTTTGGCTCACCTAGCTACTTAAGAGTGTACATCCCTACCTAGCCAATTGACCTCTACCTCTTGATCTTGCAATCTCCCACACCCCTTGCAAGCTTCCCTAATGCATGTGAAACCTTTCTTGTAGTTAACCACTAAACCCATGATGGGCATAACACAATTTGTCTTATGGGGAGCCTTTGTGGGTTGGTCAAAGCCCCAAACAGATGTAACACAACTCATCCTAGGGAGGAAACACCTCATCCTATAGATGCGATACGATTACCTCTATGCAAATGTTGGTACGTAGTTTGCTTAGAAAAACAAAAGGAAGTAAAAAATCAAAAAGAAAAGATTAAAAATTAAAAAAAGAGGAAAGAAGAAAAAAAGTAAAAAAATAAGAAAAAGGAAAAAAAGGAAAACAATGGTAGAAGCCAAGTGCCCAAGTCAAATGACATAGTTGTCATCCTGCAACTGGTCTAGCCCTGGATTGATCATCTCACAAGTTCTCTAACGAGAGGTTGAAATCTAATGGGTAGGTCATCTCCACATGTAGGCCCCCTCATAAGCACTCTAGCAAGGGATCATGCTTTGGCAACAAGCCATCATGACATTGCATCCTATAGTTATCATCTCCATCCATTGTCCCTTGACCCATCCCTTTAATCTATTCCCTACCATACTCCATTTCCTTGACACTCTTAAGCATAGTGAAGCATCATCCAAGTAAACACTAACACAAGGTGTTGGTGTCATGCTCATCATGGTGTTTTGTATTCTTTGTTGATGTCTCTCATGCCAATCCTCCAGATGTCAACAAAGAGGGGCCAATGAAACATAACTAATTTTAGGCTTCTACAATTCAATGGTAGATTTGTCTAAGTGTCAAAACTTAGGAAAAATTCTTCTAAGTTTGGTGTTATTCTTTGTAGCCTAGATAGTGTAGCACACCTTAAGTCCTAATTTTTGCAAAAATTTTCTAACTCTACCTACTACACTCCCCAGCATGGCCAATGTAGCATACACTTCCATGGCCAATCTACAAAAATGTCAAGCTAGAAGTAGTCAAGGGTTGCTTGGGATGGACCAAATAGTTTAATAGATTTTCTACCTCCCAAGCTATCAAGCTTACTATGCTCTTCAATGTACCTGAAACACCACAAAATTTCGAGCTTAGTACTTTTCTAACAAAGAAGCAGGTCTCTGCGACCCACAGACAACCACGGCTACATCTGGTATCAAATATGGCAACTTCGGAGATCAAGATACTTAATTTTCACTAAGTATGCATTCTTAGTGTATAAACCCAGTGTATACGCCCAGCACATCCAGCATATACGCCCAGCGCATACGCTCAAGTTCATATCCACAGCGTATATGCCCGATGTTCACAGCATATCCGCCCAGCGTATACGCTCAAGTTCATATCCACAGCGTATATGCCCGATGTTCACAGCATATACGCCCAACGTATATGCCTAGAGTCTACACCCACCAGATACAGCGTATACGCCCAACACATGTAACATGTTGTACACTTGTAAATTTTATGCTTTTGCACCCAGTCAACATGCCATGTGTCGACCAACCCAAGTCTAATGTCAAAACCTGTATAAAAGCCCCAATTTTTCACTAGATCGAGGTCAATTGGCAATTTTGAGCAAAAAGACCAGAGAGAAAAGTAGAGACATTGGGAATTAGAGCAGAGAACCTTGTACACTAGAAAACCCTATATGCTAAGCATACAACCTCTACGCTGTGCCTACAGTGTGAACCAGCCCACAGTCATCCCTGCACTTACCGAGGCTTTTCGTCCGCCTTGAGTCCAAACCACAACTGCGTTAGACCGATGCATTGTAACTCTTATATTGAAATACCATTATTACATTTTCTTCCTAAAATCTGTTACAGTTTATATTAATTGTTGCATGTATTTTGTTTACGCTCTTTTACGTTTACGCTCCGTTCGCATCCGTTACGTAGTTTACGCTCTATTTTACGCCTATTACGCTGTTCACGTATAACCCAGCATATAGCACCTCGGTGTACGTTTGGCGAAATCCTTGCCTGAACTGCACGCAGACCATCCAAGGTACTCTGCCTTTGTTCATTCCAACTCACCCTCAGGCGAAGGTAGGGTCTTCTGTGCATGTTTGGTGATCGCACAGTCTCTGTTTCCTTCCAGTCGGAGATCAACGATTTTGGACGGTACAGAAATTGGCACTAGAAGGAGGGCCTCTGCCTTAAACTTACTGTGCTTCAAAGCTCTCAGCATCTACGTTGTTGAGTATACGTCAACCCTTTCTGCAAATCTCCCAACATTTACGCTTCTTGTTTTGAAACTTACTACCTCCAAACTATCTACCGTTTACGCTGCTCCGTTTAAAACTTACCATCTTCAAGTCTGCAAGCATCTACGCTGTTAACCATACGAGGACTCTGCAAAATCCCCAGCATTTACGCTGCTAAATATACACTGTCCACTATACTTTGTAGACCCTGTCTACGCTATACGTTGATGCTGCACACTTTACGCTATAGACTTTGTCTACGCCGCACATACAACTCTGTGTACACTACTAATACACACGCTGCCCACTTTACGCTGTAGACCTTGTTTACCTTACACACAAAACTCTGTTTACGCCTCCGACATACACGCAACTACTAAATTTACGTTGCATTCTCTACGCCGTAGATCCCATCTATGCTATACACTGACCCTATACACGCCATGTGCTGACTCTGTCTATGCCCTACGCTGTAAACTTGTTTATGCTGCTGTCCATATATGCTACACTCTATACTCTGTAACCCTACTTACGCTGTACGCTGACGCTATATACGCTGCTTAGCGTATACAATATGCTTTATGTCGTAGATTCTCTACACTGACACTATACGTTGTATACCTATACACTGTCTACGTTGTTATTATATGCTGTCGTTGAAGCCTACACGCTGAGACCCAGTCTATATGCTGTACGCCACAAACGTAGGTTTACGCTACACTAAGTACACTAATTCCATATCCCTTCACTGTGTCATATCCTCAACTATTCATCATGAACACCGCAAACACCACCGCTACAACCACCCAAGTCACCGAAATCGTAGGCACCATGATGGTCCAATAGGCTGCGGTCCAACAGCCCGTGGTACAACCCACAGTGGGGCCTCATCGGTCCCTTAGATTGCAAGGGAGGAACCCGTTGTATAACATCATAACTCAAGACTAGTACAACTTCATATGCGTGAAAATACAAGCCAGCCTAGCTGTGGACTGAGCCGAAATAGAAGTAAAGAGACAATACGAGCTCTTCTACAGGGGGGGACAAGAGTTCACTCCTTCCCCGTATGATATCATCCCCCTTCTAGAGCCTTACTCTGATCTCATCAAACACCTCCTCCTACAAAGGACCCAATCTCTAGATTAGCCTACAGTAAATCCTCAACCGGAAGAGAAGGATGAGTTCATCGCCCAATTTGAACATGAAGATTCCTACCATATGCTTAGTCAACAAACCTATATCAACCCCATGTTTCATCTAGGCGTAGGGGAAATCACGTCCCTCCAACCCCTTAAATTCACCCAAGCGCAAATACCTCCGCCAAAAACATTCGCACTTGTTCATGTTTCTCCTCCAAGTGACCCACAAACTAATACACTCCCTCTCGCTATTCTTCCCGCTGCAACTATAGGCCCATCCTCGCAAGTACCACCCCCTCAGAATAACGTGGAGGCAACCTTCCAGCCCCGAGTGATCGGGATGCCACATGTGATACTAGCATCTACATCCACTCACTATATTCCCCACATCCAAACGTACAGAGCCCCTTCCACCGCTGTAACCCAACAAGTCCAGGGGATTCCTACACAAAACATGACCGGGCAATGGGTAGCGATGGGTGCTCAATCACATCAACCCCCTCACTACAACATGCCACCTCACACAATTCCACCGTTCAATATCCCTCAAGGACAACCACAGTAACAACAACCCCTTGCTCACAACATGCCACCCCTGATACCACCTGCTATAAACATTCCACAAGTACAACTACCAACTACACAACTTTCAGCCTTCCAACCTACTATTCAATAATCTAATTTGTACACTGCACCACATCCCCAAGCTGACACCTCACCAAGTGCCCAAGACTGGGCTAACACTAGAAAACTAATGCAGAAACTAGCTGACGAGGTCGAACGCCTCAAGATGGCCATCGACGGGGAGTTGAAGGTAGTGGACTTTTACCACGATGACCCCATTAGCTCTTCGGTTCTGCCCCTAACATTACCCAAAGGTGTATCATTGCCTACGCTAACTAAATATAATGGGGAGACGGACCCCAATGCTCACCTTATAACATTTAGACTAAAATGCACATTACTCTGGGCGTGGCCCCATGCCATTTTGCGAGTGTTCCCTATGTCCCTTGTAGGGAGAGCACTTGATTGGTACTGGGCCTTGCCGAGAAATTCCATATTTTCCCTGGAAGAGTTGTTACATCAATTCGTGACTAGGTTTAAGTATAGCTTGAAACCTGAAGCGACACTTGACAGCCTTATACAGGTTAAGAAAGTACCTCTGGAACTCATACAAAAATTCATCCAGAGGTGGAGTGCTGCTCTCAATGAGCTACACGATCTGATCCCACAGACATATCTGCTCACCATTCTAAAGGGGGTTGTTAATGACTTTTTCAAATCCAAGTTATACTATCTCAATGCGTGTAACCTTAATCAAGCCTTTGTACAGATTAAAAATATAGAGGAGGCAGCCCAAAATAGCCATGATCCTGCGTATTTAGCCTTCAAAAATCAACATAGTAAGAAAGATAAAGAAAAAGCTAAAACAACTATAGCGAAAATAGCGGAAATGCAACAAGCAAACGTGGCACAACAAAATAAACCACCGATGGCCCCTACTAATTATACTAAACCTACTACCGTGACTACACCAAAATTGTCCTCATCGCAGAACCCAACCCCAAACTGTACGAGAAATGTTGAGAGGAAAGAACCCTCCCAATATACGCCACTGCCTATGAAGCCATCCCAGCTATTCGACCAACTACTGGAGGCTGGGTTAATGAAACATAAACAGCTGTCTCTGGAAGCGATCCAAAGACATGACCGGTTCTTTCAACTAGTTCAGAACCCAAGCCTAGCAATGCTAGATGAGCCCCTAGTACCCAAAGGTTTTAGGATGGACCGTTTCTACGACTATCACCAACGTAATGGGCATGGCATGGATTACTGTTTCACCCTGAAACAAGACATACAATGAATGATCGATGGAGGCCAAATCACTTTTGATGAGGCCAACCCGGTCCAACAGCAAAATCAGGCCATGGGTGTCTACAAAGACCCTCTAAATACCAAAGAGGCACTATACATTATTAACACAATCTACCTAGGTAACGAACCTGAAACACCAAGCATTAACACTGTCTACTCTGACCATGAACAACGAATGCCTAACAAGCCATTTGTAGTGCGTATTCCTCCCAATACATCAACATCCATGCCTCAACCATCATACACCCTGCAGCAGCCACATGTTGTCCACGTACCCCCCGTCGTAGCAACTTCTAACACCCTGACACAAGAAAAATCATATGTAGTGCGTGTACCTCCCGCCACTACTACAACAAACTCACAAACACCCCCTATTCGGTCTGCTCCTTATGTAGTCTGAGTACCGCATACCGTTGCAACAGTGGAGGTCCAACCTCTGCCTAAACCAACCCCATACGTCGTTAGGACACCTGAAAGTCCTAATGATTACCAACCCTCCATCTCGCAAACGCAAAGTAAACCTAGTCCTTACATCATCAGGGTGCCTAGCCAGCCTTCTGCTCAACCACATCCGATTGTCCAACCGCAACCTCTCCTGACTCCATACGTGGTACGAATCCCAAAATAACCTGAGGCTCCGAAATCAACCACACCCCCACGCCATACATGAGAATGCTTAGCGGATAAGCTCACACGAGAACGCTTGGAGAAGGAGTGTCAATGGCTAGCCGTAGGACCACCCAAACCCACTCCGCTAAACGTAATACCCATGATGCCACCTAACAATCAACCAAACATGGGCTATGAGGGTGAACCATCCAAAAAACCTGATATGTCTAAATCAGCGGTCCCAAACAAAAACGACAAACCAACAATGCACGAAATAAAACTGTTGGGCCCAATGGACCAAGTCACCGCCGATAAACATGCGCCCAACAGTAGAGACTTAGCAATAGCCCTAACACAAGTCACGCAAGCACTCAAAAAAAATAATACTTCATTAAGCTTATATGACTTAGTTCTAACATCTCAAACACATCGAGAAGCTTTAGTGCGTATGCTAACGTCTATCCTAGTAAGCGAGGACTTGCCTCCAAATGAACCTTCGATTCATGTGGTAACGTACTCGCCCCAAGGGTCAGCTTCGAAACCATTAAGTTTCCACAACGATAACATCAAAGTGGATAAGAAAACTGGGGAGATAAAAACAGCCCCTATGTTCATAACAATACGAGTAAACCAATTCAAGATACATAGGGTCCATGTAGATGATGGAGCTGCCACAAACGTAGTACCATATCCCATCGTCGAACAACTAGGGCTTATAGAGTTAATCAAACCAACTACCACCACATGCTTGAAATCATTCAGTGGGTCGCGCATAATAGTTAAAGGCACTGTGACTTTAGACTTCATAGCAGGGGATCAATTCCCCACATCCGCCGACTTCGTAGTAATCCATGAAATGCCAGGATTCAACCTAATATTAGGAAGGCCCTGGTTAGCCCAACTGAAAGTAGTCTCATCCCCTATACACCAAGAGATTTAGTTGCCTTATGAAGGTGTTGAAATCATCATACATAAGGAGGCTGCTACACCCATCATTTCATCATACATAGACACAAACCAAGGCTCAGAGGTCATGCTTGAAGAGCCTAGACAGCATGACATAAATGGACAACAACTGGTAAGCGATAATCCTTTAAACACAGAAGAAAATCCACCCAAAATAGAAATACCTGGGCCTGACATTGTACATATGGAAACCCACTTAGAAACCACAACTGACACACAAATCATGATACATGTCGAAGCGCAAGAAAATACCAACGCAGGAATGATTCCATTAGACGTCCCTTGGGCTGAATTACCATTCAGCGTAATCAGTGAAGGGGACGCTGAATATAGAATCATACCCGCTAACTCTACTTACAACATTAAAATGCGAAAAATCAAAAAATTATTAAACTGATAAATAACAAAAATAAACTAGTCTGAAATGACGTTAAACTACGACAAGTCTGGAATGATGTTAAACTATCATGTCTGTAATGACATTAAACTAGCCATGATCAGAAATGGTCGGTCAACCGAGAAATCCACCCGTGTCATTCGAAACATTCCTCACTTACGCTGGGGCCCGAAATGGCCTTAAAATAGTGTGAATGTAGCTCAAAATGGCCCTAAACTAGATCATCCATTTATACTTTTCTTTTCTCTCAAATTCCGGCTCACTGTCTGAATTTTCACTTTCATTGTCATGTTATCCTTTCTCACAATTATCTTTCAGTCCTATTTATGATTACATCCGTGCATTACACTTAAACTTTAAAAACAAACCAAAACATTTTACTTGCTATGTCGTGTTTACAATTAAGCTCAAAATCAACAAAAAAAAATTTTATATGTATACATGAAATGATGTACAATTACAAGAGTTAACTCATTTTATTCATCTGTTCAATAGAACTTAAAATTCTCAATTTACAATTCCCTCATAAATTTAAGTCAGAAAAAAAAATCAAAACAAAATAAAACAAAACAAAAAAAACTAAAAACTAAACATCTGGGATGGGAGGGTCATCCCCTTTAGACCTGCTGGCATCATGGGCCCCTACTCCACTGGGGCCAGCTTCATGGACATCGTCACCACCTTGATCTTGGAAATGCAAAAAGAGATAATCAACGTAAGAATAAGAGAAAGATAAAATTTCAAACAATATGCAATGAACGAAGTTCATAATAACAAAATGCTTACCGTAGGGGATCCCCCTAAGCCAAATTCCAGTCGGCGAAGGATTTCCTCTTCTGAGACCCTGGTCCAATTGGTCCCATTAAGACCAAGGTCGACGTTTGCCAAGGCCTTCCCCTTGTCAATAGCTGACCAGGTAGGACGCTTTAGAGGGAATTCACCCACTGAAACCTCCCTAGAAGAGGTCGTGATTACCCTTGTAGGCGACTCCATCTCAACAGTTGTGTTTTGAGCAAAGGTATCAAAAGCAGAGTGCAGGCCTAGACCCTCCACAAAAATTTCAAGTTGACGCTTTTTAATAGATACTTCTTTCAATGATTTCTTGTAATGATGTTTGTGGTTCTTTTCATCCTGACCCCATTTGCATACCTTGGAAGCAAAATCTTTCCAATCTTAACACTTGAGGTTCAGTAGATCTATTTGGGCCTTACGCTCTGCTAGTCTCTTGGTCAGTGATGCATGACGATTGAGCAGATTCCAATACCTGGTATATATGACCTTAGAAGTCTGCCAAGAGCGATCACCACTTAGTTTAGTAGAGGTGAACTCATACTGAGCCTTGAGATCATCACACTCAACTAACAACTCGGAGACTTCCTTTTCCTTTGCTTGAATCTACAACCACAACTGTTCGACGAAACGCCTACAGGTCCATAGTGACTTGGCATTGTGAACGAGACCCTCTGCCACCTCCTCATAAACAGGCCTTGGCACCTGCTCGACTTCTAGGGATAATGTGGGCAAACTGTCTATGCTAATTGTCTTAGAAGGATCCCACCTCCGTTTGGCACCTATGCACATGAAAAGAACAAATGCTAAAATGACAAAAATAAGGTGTGAAACTATCAAGCTACAAATAATTCGAAACATTTATACCTATCTCAGGGTGGGCTTCCTGAATTCATTCAACAACTTCCTCAGTGATACCAACCACAAAATCCATCTTACTTCGCATCTCTGTCCAAGTAAATGGCCCACGAGTACGAGACGGACTAACCTCTGCGATCCTTTCAGGGGGAACTGTTTTCATGGGCACGTCCAACCACATCGTCCTGGTTTTGCTGCCTTCGTCTAGAAGGGATGAAAACAAAAAAGAAAAATACCATGGAAACAATAACTCACAAAGCGACATCATAAAATAAAAGACAACATACCGTGTTCTTTATCCCCTTCTGGGGGTTTGCCTAAGTCCAGCTTTCCCTTAAGAAAGCTACTAAACATTTCATCGACACCACTTTGGTCATCCACCAACTTAATTTCTATGGTGTCTTCCCTCAGCTCTTCTGTTCCTCCTTCCTGATCTTTCTCCACATCTTCCTCCTTAGTATTTAGCTCCATGTTAGCCTCCTCCTCTTCAGTGATAGTCTCTAATGCCTACTTCCTCACTTCTCGAATCAAGTCTGAAGGAATCAGTAGCATGTAAATGGTCAAAGTAAAAATTATGAATAAGAAGAAAATGATAAAGCCACCAGTTTATTATGTTTACTTACCTCGGGCAAGCATCTTGAATCGTATGCGCTTAACCCATGGCTCGTCCACATTTGAGGCCTCCTCGGTTGAGCGTTCATGCTTTGTTAACTTTGACTTGGCCTTGCCAATAGTCTCTTTGATGACCCGTTCTACTCTTTTCACAGTGTAAGGCACGTCGTCTGGCTCCAATCCCAAACTGTCACGTGTGTGGATGGAGGTATCAGATGACCCCCCTGTCGTGATAGATACAAATTCATCAATTCCCTCAAGTGCATCTTGAGACTCGGCTGTTTCAAATAAATGGTTGATTCATGGGCGGGATAGTTGACCTCGATCCCATAGAACATATTTGTTGTCCATGCGCACTACTAAAAACTCGGCTAAGCGGAGAAGATAACCAACAAAGAATGCAAAGGTAAAGTGAGATTGCGCCTTGACATTTGAGTGCAATCGCACTATCTCTTTGTGAAGGCCCGACAACAAAAAATAGGCCCAGTTATAGCGCATGC
The DNA here is from genome assembly GCA_015680685.1 of Gnetum montanum. Classification (NCBI taxonomy): domain Eukaryota; kingdom Viridiplantae; phylum Streptophyta; class Gnetopsida; order Gnetales; family Gnetaceae; genus Gnetum; species Gnetum montanum. Next base: position 172,703 of record MNCI01007084.1, read on the forward strand.
CGATTTCTAGGATGGTTCACATAATACGTACAGCTTTGACCCTAATACTCCGCACCTGGGAAAGGGATTTAGGGAATACCCATGCCCTAAACAGGGGATATAGTTCATTCACCTCCTCAACCTTTGATTTTCCCTTCATAGGGAATCCCTTGGCACCCTTAGCAACGCCCAACCAATCCTCTAATTCATGAACCGTATGGAGCTCTTTATGAGCCGTATCTAAAACTACATTTATACCATCCGCCGGTACACCAAATAGGTTCAAAAAGAATTCAGGCAACAAATGGAAAACTATCTTAACACCCTTAATCCGGGTGTTGTAGTAAGAGACAGACTCATTGAAGGAATCCATGATCCCGATCATTTTTGCTATTGACACATCAGGGCTCGAGGTCGTAAAGAGCTCCATGAGGCCGGCATCATCTAAAAAATGAACGATGGATGGCGGGGCATAAGTGCACAACCATTTTTGAGCCTTACTGATCTCCCCAAACTTCATCGAGAGGGTACTCTCCGTTCATCCGGTTGTGACAGGGTCTCCACCAGGAGGAACATCAACTGTAAATACAATTCAAAATCATCATATTAGTATAACCATCGGCAGTTGAATAAACACGTTAGCAGATCCACAAGCTTTGCACAGTGCGAACGCTCTAGAGAACCGTTTGTGAAAGTGGATGATATCACCCTTCGTTTGAGCTAATACAGCTCCACGAAGGGTGGGATCCACCATAAATGTCTCTAGAGTGGTGCTAGCTGGAGCAAGCCCATCATCCTCAATGCATGTTCCATCTAGATTGACTCGGGGCCTACAAAAGAACAGATGTCAAAACAGAAGCAAATGCCAAACGGCGAAAAGAAACAACAAGCTTAAATGATCCTACCTATCCACTTGGTACACTGTGCCAGGAGGGTTCTGGAACAACATGTGCACGTACGCAACTAAAAATAGAGTGTTGTTCAGATAATCACGTCCTCTTGATAATAGATCCCACATGCGCCTTAATGGGCGTGTAGACCTGGGCCCGCTGGAAGAACCGTCCTTAGTTACAAGCGGTCCCTCGTCGATGTCTTCCATGAAGACCGTGACACCCTCCGTGACTCTCGGCAGCATGGCCTCAACCACGCTCCGTGCCACCAACTCACTTAGGTGTGACCAAATAACCACTTTGAACCTGTCCAGCATGAAGGCCAGGAATTCACATGCCCCTTCTCTGAACCAGACCCCATTGTTGTCAATAGTTAGATCTGGGGTAGGTTCATCAACACCAATGGGGCCAAACCATGTCAATACGCCAACTAGCTCAACAACCAGGATAAAAGGTTCAATATCCCTGTAAGCAACCAAAATGACATCGGAAATCAGCCATGAAAATGACATGAAAAATAAAATTTTGCATTGTAGGCCAACACTTGGAAAAATTATTAACTGTTTACACTCGACGTATACGCTGGGAGTATACGCTGTCAAAACTGTTTACGCTCAACGTATACGCTAGGTGTATACGCTGTCAAAACTATTTACGCTTGGCGAAGATGCCCAGCATATACGCTGTCAAAACTATTTACGCTTGGCATATACGCTGTCAGAATTATTTATGCTCTAAAAACAGTTCCCGTCATGAAAACAGGTCTACGCTATACACCGCCTGACAAAGAACAAACTGTTCACATGCAGTGTATACGCTATGAAAATTCTCAGCGTATACACCATAAAACCCTTCAGTTTATACGCTGTGTAAACAGTTTATGCTGAACACTGTGTAAACAGTCTATGCTAGACGTCGTAAACAAACAGTCAGCGTATACGCTGATAAAATCGTCTACACTTTATGCCGGAAATTTGTTTATGCTGTGCATTAACAAAAAATGATTACGCTACAAACCCTCCACTCTGTGAACTTATGCTCAGCATATAGAAATACTCTATGCTATCTATCTATGCTGACTATCTACGCTGGGCATATACGCCAAGGAAATTGTCTACGCTAACTGTCTATGTTGGGCGTATACACCGAAACCCTCTACGCTGACTATCTACACTAAGAAACTTGTACAGATGAAAATAACTAACAGAGGAAGGATCAGCACCTACCTGTGTGATGATCCAGGCCACAATGGAATCCTCAGCTTGGGCAGACACTGCAACATGTCCTCGCTCGCCTCTGCGAAAGTCAGGTCAGGTCCCTTCCTCCCCTGGCCTTCCACTTCCTTGCCTTTGCCCATCTCGGTGTCCTCTACATTGGGATTGACAGGTTTACGCTGAGGGTTGAAACCATTTACACCTACACTGAGCCTCTACTCTGAGTTGGAGTCTCTACGCTCATGCAGAGTTGGGACGCCTACGTTGACGCTTCAACCTCTACGCTCCGTGTTTACGCCAGGGTTTGGTTGTTTACGCTTACGCTCGGGGTTTGGTTGCTTACGCTTACGCTAAGGGTTCAGTCACTTACACTTACACCGGGTCGTCTATGCTTACGCTCAAGATTACGCTTACAATCCAATGTAGTAACAAATGATGCCCCCCCTTTATATAGCACTCTGCCGCTACCACTGCCGCCACCTTCCGGTTTGCCTCTTTTTACCTTGTTTTACTCATTTTAATCAAAATTTGCTCAAAAAAATAATNATATATATATATATTTAATACAAAACAAGTATTACTACATCCCAGTTCCCCTGTAAACCCAACTTCAGATGTTCACACCGAACATTCCAGCGCAAACTCTCCTGTGTACATTATTCGGCCCAGTATGGCCTTAAACTACCATGATGGCCTGGTATGGCCTTAAACTACCAAGTTGGCCTGGTAAGGCCTTAAAATGCCACCTGCGGATCACATGGTGGCCCGGTACGGCCTTAAACTGCCATGACAGCCCGGTATGGCCTTAAACTGCCAAGTTGGCCCGGTAAGGCCTTAAACTGCCACATACAAATCCCCTGTGACCTGGTAAGGCCTTTAACTGCCACCTGCAGATCACATTCAGCTCAGTAAGGCGTTAAACTGCCACCCACAACCTGGTAAGGCCCTAAACTACCATGTGTCCCGGTGTGACAATAAATCACCATCATGCATGTACACACAACTTAAGTTGCCAAAGAACATGGAACAATACCCATTAGCTCATTCTACTCTCTGTCTATTGGCAGGAGCAAGCCCGATGGATTGTTAGCATCTATCTGCACCGTTAATCATTGATGGACCATATGGAAAAATTGCAAGGGACATCGACATAAATCTCATCCACCTAAATTTATCAATGGACGATGCAGTCATAGCCTCAACACAGCAAACGATAGATAACTATAAAGGTATGACAAAGCCCCTTGACATAGAAGCTGAAAACATCACTGAAGACTCGTTGACCGAAACCCCCATCGCCATGCCCGATGGAGAAATTAAAATATAAAAATTAAGCACATTACTGCAACCTCAACTGGCCAAAGACATAAAGGATGTGCTTAGGGACAACATAAAAGCATTCTCCTGGTCATATACGAACATGCTCGGATTGGATCCTCGAATCATCCAACATAATATTATCCTTGATCCAAAATTGAGGCCAGTGAAGCAAAAAGCATGAAAGGTTAAACCCGAGGTGGCATTGGCAGTTCGCAATGAGATCACCAAACTTTATCAGGCTGGTTTCATTTGAGCTGTTGATTACGCCAATTTGGTATCCAACATGGTCATTGTCCCGAAGAAGAACGGAAGCATTCGCTTATGCATTGACCTCCAGGATCTAAACGTTGCAACTATAAAAGATGATTTTCCCCTACCCAGCATTGATCAACTTGTCGACTCGACCGCTGGGCATGCCCTATTATCTTTGATGGATGGCTTCTCGGGATACAACTAGATATGCATTAACCTGGAGCATCGGCTCCAGACTACCTTTATGACACCATGAGAAATCTTTTGTTATATAATGATGCCCTTCGGTCTCAAAAATGCTGGGGCCACATATCAAAGGGCGATGACATTCATCTTTAGCGATTACATGTTACACTCGCTCAATGACTACATGGACGACATCGTGGTTAAATTGAAGACATCACAACAACATGTACAAGATCTTGACCTAGTACTAAAACGTTGTTTAAAATATGAGCTGAGAATTAACCCAAAGAAGTGTGTCTTCGGCATCAAAATAGGAAAAATGCTTAGATTCATAGCCTCAGAAGTAGGAATATGAGTAGACCCTGATAAAGTTAAGGCCATAACAAACTTAAAACCACCTAGCAACCTTACTGAACTTCGAGGTCTACAAGGTAGATTACAGTTTATCAGGTGTTTCATAGAAAAACTAACAGACAAGTTGAAACCTATGAACCACCTGCTACGTAAGAACGTCCATTTTGAATGGACTCCACAGTGCTAGGAAGCATTTGACAATATCAAAGTAGCACTCGTTCAACTACCCATGGTTTATCCACCTCAAAATGATAAACCGTTCTGCATCTACCTTGCCACTTTGGATTCATCAATCGCATCTATGCTTTGCCAGAAAAAAGATGACGGAACCGAAGTCCTTGTCTATTACTTAAGCCATGTATTAGTCGCCCATGAAAAAAGGTATAATGAGGTGGAGAGGTCATGTTTAGCCTTGGTCTTCTCTCTAAAGAAATGGTGACATTACCTCTTCCAGAACCAAGTTAACATAATTTGCAAGGATAATGTGCTCAGAGCCATCACAGGAAACATTTACGAAACAAGTCGGATAGCCCATTGGAAAGCCATGATAGTTGAGTTTGACCTACACTACATAGCGCAATCATCAGTTAAGGGTCAAG
>MNCI01007084.1:177983-216268 GCA_015680685.1 Gnetum montanum
AAAATGTTCAAAGCAATATGCATTGATAGGAGACACATTGTGTCATTGATCCTACAAAGGCATATTGCTAATGTGTGTTAGTAGTACTGATGCCCAAACCATCATTGAACAAGTACATGACGGACTATGCGGACGACATATAGCACCAAAGGCAATGGCAACAAAGATTAGACGCTTAGGTTATTATTGGCCACACATGGAGTATGACTGCCTTTCCAAAGCTAAAACATGTAGTACCTACCAAAGACACAGTAATCTAATCCATGTCCCACCAAATGAGTTGCATACGGTGCAAATCACATGGCCCTTTCAAAAGTGGGGGTTGGACCTCATTAGACCAATAACACCCTCATCTTCTGCAGGGCATAGTTTCATCATAACCGCAATGGAATATTTCACGAAGTGGGTAGAAGCTATTCCCTTCGAAAGACTATATCTAAACATGTGTGCAACTTCATTCTCGAAAATATTGTAACCCATTTTGGCATCCCCATGACAATCACCACTGACAACGAGCCATAATTTAGCAGTGCCGAAACCAAAACTTTCTGTGAAAGTCTAGGTATCAAAAACTCATTCTCATCCCCTTACTACCCTCAAAGCAATGGGCAAGCAGAGGCCACCAACAAAACCATCATTACTATACTTAAAAAGATGCTTACCCAAAGCAAGAGAAGATGGCACGAACAATTGGTATACGCATTGTGGGCATATCGTACTACACATCGGACTTCAACAGGTAAAACACCATATAGTCTTGTTTATGGTTCAGAAGCTGTTTTACCTTTGGAATTGCAGGTACCATCTTTAAGGATCACACTTTTCGGACTCCTCGACGAAGGACAAAACAATGACCTATGCATCATTGACCTGGACTCGGTGGAAGAGGAGCACATACGTGTACTCGATCAAATCGAATGGTACCAAAAACAGCAATGGCAACGCCATTGGAACTACACTCATAAGCGCCCTATCAAAAGAAGGCAACCTTGTACTTAAGGCCATTTAGGAACACCCGGACAAATTCTCCACCAACTAGGAAGGGCCTTACTTGGTCACTAAAGCATACGATAACGGAGCATTCAAGTTAGATAATATGGAAGGGCATGAGCTTGCAAATCCAATTAATCACTCATTCCTGAAACCATTCCATGTCTCAACACAGTCAGGTACGTGTGAGTCCTGGATCACGACTATAAACTGATACCACAGCTCGTCCTGGAATCATGATAGTAAACTAATACCATAGAACAGTCCTAGATCACGACTATAAACTGATACCACAGCTCATCCTGGAATCATGATGGTAAACTGATACCATAGAATAATCCTGGATCATGACTATAAATTGATACCACAGCTCATCCTGGAATCATGACGGTAAACTGATACCATAGAACAGTCCTGGATCATGACTTAAAACTGATACCACAGCTCGTCTTGGCATCATGAAGATAAACTGATACCACACAGTGTCTGCAATGATGATAAACTAGCACTCATCCAGCACGACAATAAACTGCCCCAGTCGCACTCGCCAGAGTCCGTTAAGACTATAAACTGGTTTGCCTCTTCACGGTTTGCTAAGACTATAAACTGGCAAGTTCATCTCTGGTTCCTCAATCCGCGGCCACATTCAAATTTCATCAGAATCACTGCATCGCTCGCCATCAGACGATCCTACCAACATTGCTGCCATTCATATACAGTGCCTGAAATCTCCTCTAGTGCCTTTGTTCCATCTGTAGTTATTTAAGTCTAAGCTCGCTTATTCACTCATGGTTTTCTTGTCTCCTTGGAGTTGTGTTTGCAGGATGACACTCAGAGGTTTTCGCACAAGAATGCACTTCTTCATAAGCAGTAAGGTGAGACATTGTTCACAGCCCACGTGGCAAGACTAAATCAAGCCATTCACTAGTACATCCCCATTTCTTAGTACATTCCCTATCTATTCACCAACACACTCTACTCAGCCACATCTCTGATACACCCAGTACACTCAAAACTTTGAGCATACTGTTGTGCACTGTAACACCTTTAAGCAGTTGCAACACACAACATAGCACTTGAGCATGAGTATAAGATCAAAACAAAGCTTCTTCCTAAAAAAAAGAGACCCTTGGCACTTCCCATACAAGCCCCAGGTAGGAAAGTAGTTGTCTTGAAACCAAGTGCTCATCTAGAAACATCTCGTTGCATAGCTTTGGCTCTCTGCCAACAAGCTCCGTCTAAACACCAAACAAGGGCCATGTTCCTCCAAAGAATGTAACACATCATCACGTGGCTTTCGTCTCGCCAACAAGTCCTCTTGGACACTAACTAAGAGTCTTGTTCCACCAAAGGATGCACATCACATGTCTTGATTCTGAGTATGCTAAACAATGGCCATTGACGAGGATCAGCATGACCCGCATATACACCAGAGCATCCCCTTTACCAAGCATAATCCCTTGGTCAGTTACCAGTCCCCACAATCTTCATTTTCCTACTAGCTACATATTTCACTTTCCCAATCCTATGTACTACGAAACATGGTGCGATGATGTCTAGTTAGGTGGCAAAGGACAATGTCTTTATCGAGTTACTTGTGGTGTTTGCACTTCTTTGTCGACACTTCTCGGGTCAATTCCTCCAAGCGTCAACAAAGAGGGGCCAATGAAACACCACAAAATTTTGAGCTTAGTACTTTTCCAACAAAGAAGCAGGTCTCTGCGACCCACAGACGACCACAGCTACATCTGGTATCAAACATGGCAACTTCGGAGACCAAGATACTTAATTTTCACTAAGTATGCATTCTCGGTGTATACGCCCAACGTATACGCTCAAGTTTATATCCATAGCGTATATGCCCAGTGTATACACCTGACATTCTCAGCGTATACACCTAGCGTATACGCCTGATGTTCATAGCGTATACGACCAACATACATGCCTCACAAGTACTATCAGCTTGTACAACTGATGTATATGCCCGACATGCAATCCCCAAAGATGACATGGAAACACCACTGCAAAGCAAGACTTGGTACAAGGCAGTAGCCATCAGCATATACGCCCGGCGTATATGCTCAGCATCCACAGCGTATATGCCCAGCACATCCAACGTATACGCCCAGCGTATATGCCTAGAGTCTATGCCCACCAGATACAGCGTATACGCCCAGCAGATGTAACATGTTGTACACTTGTAAATTTTAAATTTTATGCTTTTACACCCGGTCAATGCACCACGTGTCGCCCAACCTGAGTCTAACGTCAAAACCTATATAAAAGCCCCAATTTTTCACTAGATCGAGGTCGGTTGGCAATTTTGAGCAAAAAAACCAGAGAGAAAAGCAGAGATGCTGGGAATCAAAGCAAAGAACCTTGTACGCTGGACAACCCTGTATGCTGAGCATATAGCCTCTACGTTGTGCCTATAGTGTGAACCAACCCACAGTCATCCCTGCACTCACTAGGGCTTTTTGTCTGCCTTGTGTCCAAGCCACAACTGTATAAGACCAGTGCATTGTAACTCTCATATTGAAATACCATTGTTACATTTTCCTCCTAAAATTTGTTACAGTTTGTATTAATTGTTGCATGTATTTTGTTTACGCTCTTTTATTTTTACGCTCCGTTTACATCCTTTATGCAGTTTAGCTCTATTTTATGCCTATTACGTCGTTCACGTATAACCCAGCGTATAGCACCTCGGTGTACGTTTGGGGAAATCCTTGCCTAATCCGTGCGCGGACCATCCAAGGTACTCTACCTTCGTTCATTCCAGCTCATCCTTAGGCAAAGGTAGGGTCTTCTATGCGTGTCCTGTGATCCCACGGTCTCTACTTCCTTCCAGCCGAAGACCGACGATTTTGGACGATACAGTACCCAGCTTGACACATGTCCTAGTTGCTAGTTCACCCAAGGACTAGGCTACAATCTATCAAAAATGCTCTGGATGAAAAAATAAATAGTTTGGAAAATTTTCTATCTCTTGGATTGTCATGCTTTGCTACACTACATAGCTTAGCAAGCTTGACACAGGTTTCAAGACCAAGTTTTGTCTAAGTGTTGGACAAGGATCTGTCAAGCTAGCTCAACATGGTAGATGCATTTGGCAATTTTTTGACTTCTAAGGCTACCTATCCTACTACACCCCAGATCGTGGCTAGCATGCCAAGAAGAAACATTGTAAATTTTGTCAAAATTTATTAAAGTATTCATGCTACGCTATGCAACGTAGATAGCATGATGGGTGTAGCATGTCAAAATTTGCAAAATTTCACTAAGTGTTCATGTTATGCTCTTCTATGCTATCCAACATAGCTAGCTTGACACATGGAAAATGCCTCCAAAAGCCTTCATAACTTAGCATCGACCTTCATTTCAACTCCAATGTCCCTCTAGCAACCAAGATCAACAATTTGCATTTCTATTGTGCCCACCATTGATCCCCAAAATTTTTCCTACACTTAACCCTACTTGGAAGAGGGGGAAGACATAGTCCCAGAGTGTAGTTTCCAAGTTGAATTTGTTTTGAAATTGTTTGTAGGTACATGGTGGTCTCTCAAACTCTGGCACATATATTTTGGGTAGTGTGGTCATAGTTTGGTAATCTCTGGGTACCTATTCCTATCCTGCAAAACATAACACTTTGCTACACAGAGCATAACATATTAGCGTGATCCATCTACGCCCATGTCACATGGCACCTAGGCCACATGGCATCCAATCCACATTTCATGAAAAAGATACCTCTATAAATACCCTAACATTTATCATTTTAGAAGTTGGAAAATCATAAGAGCATTGAGCATTTGAGCATTTGAGCATTCCCAGCATCTTTGCTACTCTCACACTTGAGCACCTGAGCTTCACACCTTGGCAAGTACCATGATGTAGTCTTTCCTTGCACCAATAGAGTATGATGACTATCAACCCAGTAGGTTCAACCTCCCTTGCAGCTACCAAGAGAACGTCCCCAATGTCCTAAAGACTATGACGACACCACTACACTACCACTATGCCTGTCTGATGTCATGCATCATTTTCACATCTTTTTCAAGAAAAAGTTACCCTCTATAGTCTTAGGGTAGTGCATTTCTCTACTCCCAAACTTTTGTTCCATTTTCTTTCTCAACATTTGTTTCAAATTTTTAGCATAAATCTTGCATTTCTTTACTGTCGATATGCATATGCATGCTTAAGTTGTTATTTTTTTCAAGCCAAGACTCTACACTATGCTCTTGCTTACTGTCCCGGCTCCCATGTGTAACACTTCATAAGCTCCTTTACAAATGGTTATTTTTACACCATGTAAGTTCTTTTCTGATTGACCATACTATTCAGGGCACCTCATTTCCATTTCCCTAGCATGGCCCTTGCATAGATTCAAGGTTAGGTTGTACGCCTGCGAACCTCTCGGTGTTCAAGCCACCAACATTTTCGAATGTCACAATGAGTGCTCTTGGGAATAACTTAAGTTTTTAGCACTCATTGTCTATGTTTTGCAAGGCACATGCATCTTGAAAATCCTCAAGATGATTTTTTAGATCAAAGTTATATCCTCCTTCGAACCGAGGAATATTATTCATGTCTAGCCTTTTGATGCAACTATCCTTCACATGCCTTGTTGAAATTTGTACTACCTTTATAATATTGAGCATACTTCAAGTAGCAAGCAAAGCCTCATCAAGGCCATGATCATAGTGTTTACAATGCCCTCTACTACTCCTTCATTCATGGAATTATGTATCTCTTGAATGTTTGCACCCTTGATCTTGCATTTCTTGATAGTCCCTTTGATCATTTCAGTTCCATCGGTCATTTTGGTCACCTCCATCACAATCTCACCTCCTACATTCATGGTTAGAGCTAGAATAAGATGATGATGATGATGAAGGGGAAGAGGAAGGAGGGCTAGCACCATCATGATCCCTGCTACCACCTCTTCGGCAATCACGACCATGATCACGATCTTGTTTTTTTTTTGTATCCCTACTTTGATTGACCCCTCTGGATCCTGTGGACTTCAAGTTCTAGTTTTGACCTCCTTCACTAAAGTTAAAGAGAGGAACTTCATTGAATGGAAAACCTCTAGGGAAGGGTTCTTCACCATCTTTTTGATATAGTAGGAATGGAGAATCATTAAGTCCTTTTCCCTTCACAAATTTATAGTGTTTTTCTAGCTATCTATTTTGTAGACATTATGCTTCAATGGGATGATAATCCATGATGTCAATATCTTGCACAATATACTTAGCATGACATTCTTAGAGATCCCATCATATAAGAATTTGATGGAGCATTGTAGGAATAGATCAATTAGGTGGCAACACAATGTTACCCTCCATGTCATGCCACCATATTTGTTCATCCTAATATAAGATGAAGATAAAATTTGGTACATACTCATCAAGATGAGCATATACCACTTAGTATTGTTGAGGCACTGACTGATGAGCTCCATCAAACTTGGGCAAAGAAGCACTCCTGTGAGAAGAAGACATTTTCAATTAGATGATAAAAATGCAATGTGCTTTTAAATTTTTTTTTTAGTAATTGTAAAATATGATATGACTCTAAGGTTTATTCCAATGACTTAAATACTTTTTAGTAGGTCCTACATAGTGCATGAAATAACCATAAGGTCCTCAATGATGGTGCCAATCATGAGCAATGAGGTACCCCTATGCCCAACCATACGAATCACTAAGATGTTTACATGTGATTTGATTGAATTTTGTGGACCTCTAGTTCTCTAGTGAACTAGTTCCTCTAGGAAGTGAAATAGGCATTGAGAACATTCATTGTCTTCCCAACTACACTTGTGAAGCTTAAGGGTAAGGTTTAAGTGTAATTGATGTACATGATTTTTCTCATTTTATGTTTTATAAGTTTAATCACCTACAACAAGAATGAAAGATAGAGAAATTTAAAACCTAATTCATTTACTACCTAGCTAGCCTAACACAAGTAACCGTCCCACTTTCCTAGACACATCCTGAATACATATACCACTATTGGGCTACCAAACATTAAGTGTTGCTAGGTTACCAAGCACTCTATGTATGCTCAAAGTGCTTCATTAACAATAGGAAATTAATTGCTTAATTCAAATGCATGAATGTAAAGTGCATTAAAGAAAACATTAAGCTATTCTCAGTGCTGCAAGGATTATCAAAAGAGTTCATTTTTATTCTTTTCACACTACTGCACTTAGGCACATCAGTGTTTAAACAAAGATCCATACACACTTAGACTCCTATTGTGGGCACTCAAAAAATATTCCAACTCTGGAAAAAAAAACTACAAGAGCTTCACTACTCTGGCTAAAAAACTATATGAAAACTAACTTCAAATCATGAGCCTGAGTGCTATATTTATAGGTTGGCGTATACCCCATGACATCGAATACCTGACATCACATCCAGGCTCTGACATTGGATACCCAATGTTGAGGCTTCAACATTAGATACCCAATGTTAGAGTATATGAAAAACATGATTCATCACCAAGGATTCCTAATATGAGGATTGATACCACTTGTAGAAAGTGAGGGTATTCTTGGGACCATGGGTAATTGTGAATGTTTTAAAATTGTTGAATTCTTGGATTTTGGTTGGATTTAATTGATGAACCCTTCCCCTTTGAATGCATAAATCTTGGATTTAAATCTTGAATTATACTTTTTTTTCCTATACCTTCTCAAGTCTGATTTTGATATCTATCTTTAAGTTGATAGAGTGGGGAAAAACCTAGGATGTTAATTTATGATTGTGATCTATCTATTCTCTACTATTGAAGATATGAATTTCTTGATTAAATGATTAATGGTAAAATGGTTACGAGAGTTAAATTCAAATGATCCTTTTTTTTGAGTCACTAGAAATTATAAAATATTATTATGTGATTGAAAAAATCTAAGATTATTAACTTATCTACTTTTCTGATCATTTCTTTGGTTTACAAATGTGTAAACAATCCTAATTACATATTTCTTTTTAAGTTGAATAAAAAAAGTTTGATTTTTTTTAATTTGATGAATCTTGCACATACATTTTACTATGGCTATTTCTTTTTAAAATCATCTCTTAATTCTTAAAATTAATATTTATTGACCTATTTTAGAGCTAGATCTAGGTGTTGTTGATTTTATTTTAATTTTATAAGTTAATGTTAGTTTGATTATTGTAGAAAGAGAGCCACCTATGCATTTTCTTCTTTCAACTAGCTTTCTTTCTTAGGGGCTTCAGGTGTTAGCTCTTGCTCCTTATGAATGGGTATTACATTTTGGTATTAGAGCACCAAGTTTGGCTTTCTTTTACTTTTATTCAGACCTCTTATGAAGTTTGAATTTGTGCATTGTTTGATGTGGTGTTGGTTTGTCTTTCATATTTCTAAATTGAGAAGAAATGGCTTCAATGTTGATTTGGAATACTTTATCATGGAAACTAAAGCATATCATTCAAAGTGTGTACAGGCCTTTGAACAATAAGTACAATGAAGACTTACATGAGGATTAAGTGTGGTGCTAGTTCTATCAACCAAGAGAATGAGCCTCCTCAACATTGGCAAGAGGCCTTTTTAGCACTTGCCCATTCTATCACTTTGCTTACTACAACTATACAGCAAAATATACATCCAATAGTATAGAATCATGAGGTAAATGAGATAGTATGAAAATGAGGTGAATAATGGGGCTATCAACTTGCAAGAATTTCTAATGTGCAAGTCACCATCATTTGATGGAGTTTCAAGTGGAGAACAAGCAAAATTCTAGCTATTTAGGATGAATGATTTGTTTGAACTGTTACATACAAATGTTAGAGAAAGAGTTCTTATTGCAACTCATGTTTTGGTAGGTGATGCTGCCAATTGATGGAGAGCTAAAAAAGTAAAAGTTCATAATGAAGGTGTTGAATAGAAGAAATTTGTACAATTATTTAGAACAAGATATATTTCAAAAGCACATGTGGAACAAAAAATATGGGCATACTTGCACCTACAACAAGGGTCCAAGAATGTGGCTGAATATAAACGTGAGTTTGTTAATTTAAGAATGTATATACTAGAAATTCCAGAATACATGAGAATCAGAAACTTTATCAATGGCTTGCATACTTCAACCCAAGAAAATGTTAATTTGTTCAATTTGGATAACTTATTTGCAATTATTGATAAAGCTAAACCTGTGGAAGTTGAATTCATTAGGAAGAAGTAATTGTTATCAACAAATTAGAAAGAAACTTGATGAGTAGCAAGGTACCCCTATGCCCAACCATACAAATCATAAGCGTTCATGCATGATTTGGTCAAATTTCATAAACCTTAAGTTCCTAATACACTGGTTCCAAGATGTGAAATCTAATCGTGACAATCATTGTCTTCTCTACTACACTTATGAAGCTTAATTATATGGTTAAGTATAATTGAGGGACATGATTTTTATTATTTTGTATTTTATTTGTCTATGGTTAAGAACAAGTTGAAGCTTAATTTATGAACTAATTTAACTAACCTAATTGCTAATTAATAACTCACTATCCTAACATAAGTGTTTCGTCCCATTTTCCATGCACATCCTGAACATATATAACACTGCTATGTTACAAATGTTAAGCGTTGTTGGGATTACCAAGCATCATGTGCATGCTTGAAGTGGTTGTACTTATGTGCTTAATTACTTTCTATTTAATTGAACTAGCTTACTTCAGCTTAATTACTTGAAAGCATTAAATGAAATTACATAAAATATTAAATGCATGGATAAAATATTTAAGCTAGCCAAGGTGCTCCAAGGTTTGATAAGAAAGCTCATCTTTATTGCTACACATAATGTCGTGCTTAAGTATAATAGTGCTCGAATAAAGATTCATACAATCAATGAAACCTGTTATAGGCACTTTCAAAAATATTTTAACTCTATAGAAAAGAAATTATAAGAGCTATACTATGTTATAATAAAATCTATATGGAAACTATGTGCTCAAGCACTATATTTGTAGGTTGGCACACATCCCATGATATTAAATATTTTACATCGCATGTTAGGACCTTATATCATGTACCTAATATCAAGGCTCTAATATCAAAGCTAGGAAAAACATGATTCATCATACCCTCATGACTGAATGAAAAAACTCATCCTCGAGTGAACAAGAGGAGGAACAAGTTCCTTAGAAAATATTGGGAAGGTATGGGATTATTGACTAACATGAAAACTAACTCAGATGGAATAGATAAACTCTAAGTGCCCAACTGTATGGATTTAAAATTTTTTACAAAATTGGATGTTTATAATAATAGAATTAAACACCCTTGACAAAACTGAGAAGGTCCAAGAATCATAATTGGTTCCTATCACATGATGCTATTGTGTCTTCCTTGGTGAAGATAATCCCACTTTCAATCCATGCTATGCACTACAATTACAACAAAATTGTGGATTAGTGTATAATGTGTAACATATAGCTTTTAAGTATCTTATCTCATTGTGGTTACACTTAGCTAGGTTGTGATTATGGTGAATTGACTCCTTTAATAGTGTTAGTGGAAAAATTAAAAAAAAATGTGAAATGGATAAGTGATCCATTAAATTCTAAAAAGTTCAAATGTGATGAAATGCTTGAAGAAGGTTTAAGAATTCACAAAAATTAAAAGAGGATTTCACTGAAAAACAATGTGAAGATGCACACAATTGAATGTCATTGATGGGGCATGCAAAAAGGATTGTGAGGATATCTAAGGATAAAGAGCTTAACTAAACCAACCAAAAGGTATGCAAGTGGTTCCTCCCCAAAGTAGGCACAAGCCCTTTATTGCCCTTGCATAACTTTAAATTGAGGAGTCTATGGGCCCCATGGATGATTAATCATTACAAAAAGTTAAGTACAAAAAAACCCAAAAGAAACTACCTAAGAATTTCGACACATCAAACCAAGACATCAAACAAGAACATGAAACTAGTAGTGAGGTGAGACATGGAAAACATAGATGAATGAGAGAGAGAAAGAGAGAAAGAGAGAGAGTGAAATGAAGTTCTTGACTAAGGTCACATGAAGTCCCTTCTAAATTTTCTGGTTAAATAAATTGATAAAATCCATCTTTAGTCTAGACCAAAAAATAATCATGTTTAGTGACTTCACATCACCATTTTAAGACTAGTCCACCCCCTTGAGACACAAGAGTGCTTACATAGAACAATCACCCTTCCTTATTGAAGAAGAAAAGAGAAGTAAGAAGTAAGAAAGGGCCTTATTTAGAGGGGACCTTTAGGCATGAGTAACATGTCTTTCTAGTCCCATAAACAATGCTTGTAGCCTATTTATTTTGTCTAAGGGGTGTGCTTTGAATTTTCATCTCTTCATTTTTTTTTGAATGGGAACCACACCATGCAAAGACTTATTCAACTTCTTGTTATTGGTCAACACGAAATGGTAAGAAATCCATGAAAACACACATGCACCCAAGTAGAAAGGCACAAATAGTATGAAGTTCCCTTGAATTCACACCCTATTTAAACCTTTTAATCCTTTCCAAATCTAGAAACTACTAAGGTCATAAGTTTGTTAAATTTCTATTAATGAAGAAAGGATCTCATACTTCCAAAACAAGGAAAACCATAAAGTTTGTGTATGGTTAGATGTTGTGGACTCACTACCTATTTCATGAAAAAGAAACCATGTCCTAGCTATCAATAAAAAAATTTAAATCTAGATTCTAGACACCAACAATCAAATAACTAGATAGCAAATGCCCACATTAAACAAATCACACCATCCAGTTGGTAATAAGACACATTATTATTAGCACATAATAAGAAAATCACATCCAAATAAAGGAAAATATAAAAGAAATTATAAAATAATTAAGAAAAATAAAATGTACTAACAACATTGTAAAAAAAATTTAAAAAATTAATAATGCAAATAAAAAAGGTATAAGATAAAGAATGTGTAAAACAAAAAGTAGTAAAAATAACAAGGTGTAAAAAAAAAACATGTAAAACAAAAAGATGAAAAATTGAGGAGTCACTTATATATTTAGAATGGATATTCATCTCCCCTATGACTAAGTTGAAAGGAGGAGATCCAAAAGATTGAGTGTGGTTGTTCATCCGATGAGGTGTTTGTTACACTAGCTTACTTAGGCTCGTGAAAAGGTTTGACTTGTATGTTGACAAGTTGTTTCTTGTCTAGGCTCTCAAGTTTGTAGATCAACATGGCCCCAAAAGTGAAATTTTTATAAATGATATAAGGTCCTTCCCACAATGTCTAGAACTTAGTTCATTGAGGTATGTGTGTGGTGTTCCAATAGCGGACCTTATCTCTTAGTTGAAATTTGACTTTCCTAATTCTAAGGTCATGGAATTTTTTGTTAAATGCCTTGTGCAACTCATTAGATGATAGAGCTACCAATTGATTTTTGTCTAGCAAGTTGAGATTCATTAATCTTTCTTTTTTTGCTAGACTTAAGTTAAGGTCAATGTCATATGCTGTTGAAAGTGTACAAAGCTTGGATTGAATAGGAAGTGTTGGTAATTTTTCGTATACCAGATCATAGGGAAAATAGCGTATAAGAAGTTTCCATGTTGAGTGGTAGGCCCAGAGGACATCATTGAGTTTTTTGCTTGAGTCTCTCTTATATTTGCTAACATTTCTTATTATAATCTTTATGATTTCCCAATTTGTAACCTCAGCTTGACCATTGGCTTGAGGGTAATAAGATGTTGTTAGTTTATGTTCAACCCCCAAGCGTTGCATGAGTTTTTAAAAGGTAGTGCCTATAAAGTGGGTTTAATTATTAGAAATTAATGCACATGGCATACCAAACCTATTTACAAGCAATAGTAGAAGATGTATAGTTGGTGATAGCTATTACTTTTACCGATTTCATACAATAGTTAACAGCAACTATGATGTATGCCTTTCCATTTGACATGGGCATGATGGGACCCATGAAATCAATGTGCTAGATTTTGAAGGGTTCTAATGGTTGGATCCACTATTAAGGTCCATCCATTTGAGTAATCATTTCACCATCTTATTGGTAATGTTCACAAGAGTGGACAAATTGGTGGGCATCCCTAAAGATTGTTGGTCAATGATACCCTACCATTAGGATTTTAATGGTCATGTGTCTCCCAACATAGTGGCCCCCACAAGGACCCTCATGAGCATTCTAGAGAATGCACAGTTGATCAGCATCAAGGACATACCAATGAACCATGTCATTAGTGCACACCTTATAAAGGTGTTTGTTGATCTCCATGAAACATTTCACCTAGTGAAGAAGCTATTGTATCTTTCAATGGTCCAATCCTTGTGGCATTTATTAAGTCAGAAGATAGGTGAGAATGTCATCATGCCATTTAGACTTAGTGGGTAATTATTTAGTTATAGCCCCAACAAAGAGGAGTTCATCAGGAAATAGATTATATAGTGGGCTTTCCTCCTCTTTGTTGTCCCATCGTAACCAAGATAAGCAATCAATGATCATATTCTAAGTTTCCTTTTGATCTACCATTGTAACATTGAATTATTATAAGATCACTAGCTAGTATATGACATGGGGCCACACCATTGGCTTGTTCATGAGGAAGAAAATGGCATTATGGTTCATGTGCATAAACACTTTATATCCAAGCACATAATGCTTATACTTCTCTAGAGTAAACACCATTGCCATCAATTCTTTTTCTATGATAGTGTAGTTCATTTGTGCATCCACAATGCTTCGGTTTATGTAATGGATGTAATATGGATGTTTCTTATTATCTAACTTTGTAAGAAAAACTCCCAAAGCATAATTTGATGCATTAGTCATAACATGAAATGATCTGGAGTAGTCAAGTGCTTGTAGACTTGGAGTTTGTACAAGTTTCTACTTTAGCTATTGGAATGTTTTTTCACATTTTTTTGGTTCATATAAATGGATCATCTTTCTTTATTAGCTCAAACAATGATTTTTTAATCTAAGAGAAATTCTCTTTGTATTGTCGGTAGTAGCCAATGTGTCTAAGGAATGATTGGACATATTTTACAGTTTCTAGTTGGTGGGAAATTCCTTGGATGATCCTTATTTTTTTAAGGTTAACCTTAATTCCTTCTTGTGAGATTTGATGCCTTAATACAATGCCCTCTTGGACCATGAGATGGCTCTTTTGCCAATTGAGTTATAGGTTTGTTTTCATACATCTTTTTAGTACTTGCTCAAGGTAGTCCAAGGCTTACTTGAATGTGGTGCCATAAGTGGAGAAGTCATCCATAAAGGCTTTTACTTTGCTACCAATTTGTTGCTAAAAGATGCTTAACACCAAGCATTGAAATATAGCAAGGGCATTACATAGACCAAAAGGCATCTTGTGATATGTAGAAGTCCCCCAGGGACTCGTGAATTTTATTTTCACTTGGTCCTCTAACACAATCTAGATTTGATTATAGCCCCTATAACCATTTAGACAACTATAATAGCAATGCCTATATATGATGTCTAACATCTAATCAATGAATGACAATGGAAAGTGATTCTTGAATGTTTCCATATTCAATAGCTGAAAATAAATGCAAACCCACCACTTGATACCTTTCTTTGACATAACCACAAGTGGGCTAACTTGCTCACTATCCATAATGGGATAGATAAACCATACCTTGAAGAGTTGTTCAATTTCCTCCTTGATGACCTACTTCAATTTAGGGTTCAATCTTCTATGTGGCTGCCTCTTTAGTTTCATGGCAAGGTTGGTGTAGATATAATGCTGGAATATCCTAGCATCAATCCCTATGAGTTAAAGATATGACTAAGTGAAGGCTATTGATCATTTTTCAACCACACTCAATAGCATCTATTTCTATTCTAGAGTAATATCTGCATTGATTATTACTAGCTTCCCATTTTTTAAGAATGCTTATTCCATGTTAGCAAGTAGAGATTTTAACTCTAGGGTCTCTTGCTTGAAATTTTTAGAAATTTCCAACTCTTCACAATAGGTGTCATCATTCACATTATGAAAGAGTTGGTGAGGAACTTTCTTTAGTTCATCCATGTCTACAACATATGAGCATGTCAAGATCTTAGTAGGTTTTATGCTCATTGTGCTACTTTCAAGATCAATAGTCAACCACTAGGTGCCCTCTTGTTTTGTGGTTTCTGCATTCAAACACCTTTGAATATCTACTTTAGGTGCACACTACCTGCATGCAGAAATGGATGCTCATTTCATGGATCATATTTTTAGCATGCAATTGCACCCTGTATTGTTGTATGTGATGCATGGAACTCACTTCTTTTCAATCTTTCTGAATGCATTTTCCTTAGATATCTCTAGGGAAAGATCTTTAATGCAAATTCTTACACAAATAGTGATTATCCATGCCCCTTCCATGATGATTGGGAAGTCCCCTTTACAATTATCAACATTGATTACTAAAAAATTAGTAGGATAAGACCACCCACAAAAAGTGGTTATAATGTCTTCCACCAGTTCCAATGAAATAGTAATGGACTAGTCTACTAGTTCTAGGCAATAAAATCTCATGAGAAATTAAGTTCACACTGAAACCTGAATCAAGAAGAGCTTTACATGATTCATTCCCAGCACTCTAGAAATAGATAAGAGGACTCTCAAGATTAGCTAATTTCCTAGGAAGGTTACCAACCCAAATTCAAATAGATACAACATGAGTGAGATAATAGTATGGATTCTGGGCAATATTTAGTTTGAAGGGGACTCAAAGGAATTAGATGTAGAGAGAGATGGAGAAGCAAGGTTGCTAGCCGCATGTGCATGCGAGAGCTTAGGTGGGCTGTTGGATTGTAAGAAAGGTCTGTTCCATGATCTAGTATCTAAACCACTCTATTGATGAACTAGTTGTAGATTAATGGCCTTGGTGGCATTCTGTTGCTGCAGTTGAGCTAGAAGTTCATCCTGTATAGATGGAGTAGGTAGTAGCTATGTTGAGGGTGGAGGAATAGGTGCAAGAATAAGACGAAGATAAGGATAGAAAGTGGTATTCCCCCTTGAATGTGGAGAATGAATTCGATGATAGTCAAGAGGGTAGTAGTGAGGTTGGAAAGTAGAAATGTAACTAAAAGAGTCACATGGAGATAGGGGTTGTTAAATGTAATACTCATATGGATGAGGTTGTCTATAAGGATATTTCTTCCTCGGTGGTGTCAGCACCCATGACTATGATTTCTACCATTGTTGATACTACTTGGATGGTTGTAATGGAGTTTCAGTTGGATAATACTATTGTTGTTGGTGGAATTGCTTAGGATTACCTTAAGGGTAAGGTAATCTTTTAGGTGTTTTCCTTTTTGCTAGTTATGGATTTAGAGCATATACCCCAAACTCCTATAGGTATGACATAATGGGACAACATCCCTTAGGATGTTCATATTGGAGGATGTCACACCCATCATCATCAACTAATTTAGTTTCCACAATTTCCTCTAGTGAAGCAAATTTTCCCTTGCCTATTTGATTGGCACATTTCACTTCTTTTCACCTCCTATGATCATGATCACTACCTTGTTCTTTGGACTCTATAGTAATTTTCAAGATAGCTTGAAATCTACTATTCATAGAGTCCCATAACTAATCAACCTTGGTAGAAATTTTAGAGGTAGATTTTTGAAGTGACAAGGTTTTCCAATTCATTACCTCATCAAGTGATGATTCCTCCTCACTATCATAAAATCAAACCTTCCTCTCATGAATGGAAGGATCGCAATTGTATTCTTCTACACTTTTAGGTTTCCTCAACTTTCCTTCTTTCACTACCTTCTTAATCAATCATTGAATCTAATGGGCTCTTAATTTTGATAATCACTCTTGGGCATAGATGCCAAGAGTTCTCTTTGTTTCTGATTTGAGCCCATCTATGATGTGGTGAAGTTGCTCTTATTGAGAATAACCATGGCTAGGACATCTATGCAATAGAGAATAATATCAATCCATGGTGGCATCCAAGGGTTCATGTGTCCCTTGTTTCCATCCTTGGATCTACCTCCTCAAATTGGACACTCAAGAGTACATTTAATATTTGTTATTAAATAGTTAAAGCATTATACTCCACATTTGATGGATTCCAATTTTAAGGACTAGTACCAAATTTTTATTTCTTTAATGAGTATCCTAGAAAATAAATTAAGTTTTTCCAATCATTTTCTATATTTTCAAAGGCACAAGCATCGTGGAAAGCTTGAAGATGGTTTTGCAAATTTGATTTATATCCCCCTTCGAACCTAGGGATATTATCTATGTCTAGCCTCTTATTCCAACTATTCTTAATGTGCCTTGTAGGAATTATCACTGCCTCTGCAATGTTTAGCATGCTTAGTGTAGCAAGAAAAAGTTCATCAAGGCCATGATTTTGGTACCTACGATCCCCTTTGCTATCCCTTCATTCATGGTGATAGGCCTCTCTTGAATGCTTGTGCCCTAGCTCTTAACTTACTTAATGATCACTATGATCATCTTGGTCCCATTGGTCACCTCCATCATGATTGCATACAGTTGCATTCAGAGACAAAAGAGAAAGATGATGATGAAGGTAAAGAGGAAGGAGTTCTAGCATCATCACAATGCTTGCCACCCCCTCTTTGGTGATCATGGCAATGATCATGATCATGTTTCTTATCTGCATCCCTACCATGACTCTCCTCTTTTGGATCTATTCTTACCAAAACTAGGATTGTGGATCATGGACTATAGGTTCTAGTTTTAACCTCTTTTACCAAAGTCAAAGAGAGGAGTTTCTCTAAATGGAAAACTTGCCGAGATGGGTTCTCCACCATATTTTTGGTATATCAGGTATGAAAAATCTTTAAACAACTTCCCCTTTGTAGATTTGTAGTGCTACTCTAGATATTGATCCCTTAAATGTTGTGCATTAGTGGGATGATAATCCTTGGTATCACTATCCTACACAACATACTCAACATGAAGTCCCTAGAGGCCTAATCACATAAGATTTTGTTGGAGCATCACAGGAATGGATCGATTGGGAAGCAACATGATGTTGTCCTCTAGGTTGCACCATTGTAGTAGTTGATCCTAGTGTAGGATGAAGGTGAAATTGGATATATACTCATTAGGATGAGCAGATCCCACTCTATATTGTTGGGACACCTAATGATTTACTCCATAAAACTTGGGTAGAGAATCACTCCTGTGAGAAGAAGACATCTTATGTTAAAAAATAAGAAATGTAGTGTGCTTCTTAAAATTGTTGTAGATATTTTAATGTATGAAATGAATTTAGGATTCATTTTAATGATCTTGAATAGTTTTTCACTTAGTTTGAGATAGCGCACGTAACAACTAAAGGTCCCTAGCAATGATGCCAATAATGTATGATGAGGTATTCCTACGTCCAACCATATGAAGCACAAGCTTTCACTCACAATCTGGTCAAATTATGTAGACCCTAAGTTCCTAAGTACACTGGTTCCATGACGTGAAATCTAATCTTGGTAATCATTTTCTTCTCAACTACACTTCTAAAGCTTAATTATATGTTTAAGTGTGATTAAGGCACATGATTTTTATTATTTTGTGTTTTAGGTGGCTATGATTAAGAACAAGTTAAAACTTAATTTATGAACCAATTTAACTACTCTAATTGCTAATTAATAACTCAATATCCTAACATAAGTATCCAATCCCACTTTCTGTGCACATGCCTGAACATGTATAACACTACCAGGTTACCAAACGTTAAGCATTGCTGGGATTATCAAGCATCATGTGCATGCTTGAAGCAATCGTACTTATGTGCTTAATTAATTTTTATTTAATCAAATTAGCTTACTTTAGCTTAATTATGTAGGAGCATTAATGGAAATTTCATAGAACATTAAATTCATGAATAAAATATTTAAGCTAGCCAAGGTGCTGTAAAGTTTGATCAGAAAGCTTATCTTCATTACCACACACATTGCCATGCTTAGGCACAATAGTGCTTGAATAAAGATTCATACACTGAATGACTTCTGCTATGGGCATTTTGGAAAATACTCTAACTTTGAAGAAAAGAAATTACAAGAGCTTAGCTATGTTATGACAAAAACTATATGGAAACCATGTGCCCAAGTGCTATATTTATAGGCTAGCACATACCCCATGATATTGAATATCCAACATCACATCTTAGGACCTGATATCAGGGCTCCAATATTGGGAGCTAGGAAAAATACGTTTCATTGGAATTGATGCCATTGAAAAATCATAAAGGAAGGACAAGTTTAACAACAAAAATTTTGATAAATCCACCTAGTATCTCAAAAATCTAGGGAACAATTTAAAGTACCAAGAAGTCAAGGATTAGATGGAAAATGATTTAATGGAAGAAATGAAATGGGAATGATACAAAGTGAAGGATAAACACTTAGAGGGCCAAGGAAGGGTTGTTGGACATGTGGAGGGGTCCATTTTCAAGGTTAATGCCCATAAACAAAGGCTCTTGAAGGAAAAGGATAAACATCTCCAGCCACTAGCAAGTAGGCTTCTCACCCAGTTATATGCTGCAACAGATGTTCCAGTAGGTGTGCAATATCAAGCATTAATACAAGAAACAATAGGTATCATTCATTCTCAGTTTGTTACCATTCTTTTTGATAGTGGATCAACAAATTCATTTATATCAGATTCTTTGGTTAAAAGATTAGGGAGTAAATTCATCTCTTACCATATATGGAAAAGTGGAATTAGCTTCAGGTGACCACAAAGTCTTAGAATGTTTTGTGCCTAGTTGTGAGATAAAAATCATGAATCAACCTTATGTTATGAAGTTGTTGTGAATTTCGGATCATACAATGTGGCTTTTGATATGGAATGGTTGGTGAGAAATAAGGAAAACAATTGAATATGGACAAAACTACATATAAATTAATAATGGAGAAATAAACCAAAAAATTTTTCTTAGCCTTGGGATTGCTTAAGAAACATTATTGCTGCAACACAGATGATGCAAGAGATGCAAATAGCAAAAGTAACAATTTTGGTCAGACTTTATGTAGCTAATAATGATAATGATTGCCAACAAGAGAAGACATTGTTGGACTATCTAGTTGTAGATGAATTCAAAGATGTGTTTATTGATGAGTTACTAGGAATGCCACCAAAAAGAAAGGTAGAGTTTGGGATTGAAATTCTTCTAGGGAGTGCTCTATCCTCAAAGGCATCATATAGAATGTCACCAGTTGAGATGCATGAGTTAAAAACAAAACTTGAAGAACTATTAAAGAAGGGATTCTTTAGGCCTAGTGTGTCACCATGGGGAGCCTTAGCTCTATTTTTCAAGAAGAAAGATGGAACCTTATTCCTATGCATTGATATTATCAATAGCTAAACAAGGTAACTATTAAGAGTAAATATCTTCTTCCAAGGATTAATGATCTTTTCGATTAGCTCAAACAACCAAAGGTATTTTCAAAAATTGATTTAATGTTGGATAATACAAACTAAGAATTAAAGAAAAAGACATTTCAAAAATATTCTTTCAAACAAGGTATGGATATTATGAATTCACTGTTATGCCTTTTGGTCTAACTAATGCTCCAGCTACCTTATAAGCATGATGAATCAAATTTTTCAACCATTTTTGGACCAACTTGTATTAGTGTTCATACATCATATTTTAATATATTCTAAGATAGTTGAGGAACATGAGCAGCACCTAAGGATGATCCTACAAGCCCTTAGGATACATAAGGTATATGCAAGTAAGAGCAAGTGTGCATTTTGGTAATATGAAATAAAGTTTCTTGGTCATGTCTTACAGATAAGGGGTTAGATGTTGATCTAGATAAAATTTATGTAATAATTAGTTGGCCTTAGCTTGAGAATGTTATAGAGGTTAGAAGTTTCTTGGCATTAGCAGTTACTACTAGAAGTTTTTAAAATATTTTTCAAAACTTTTAGCCCCTTTAACATCATTGCTAAGAAAGAGTAATCCATTTTAATGATCAAATAAATGTACTTTGGGATTCCAAAAGCTAAAATAACTATTAACATCAACTCCTATATTAATCATGCCTTCAGAAAATGTTCAGTTTGATGTATATACAAAGGCCTCTGTTGAGGGATCAGGTTGTGTTTTAATGCAGCAAAATTAGGTAGTTTCTTATGGATCAAGACAATTAAAACCTCATGAACAAAATTACACAATGCATGATTTGGAACTTGTAACAATGATCCATGCTTTATAAATATGGAGACACTATTTGTATGAAAAGAAATTTAAGGTATGCTCAAGTCATCAAAGTTTGAAATACACTTTCACCTAGCCTAATTTAAACATGAGACAAATACGGTGGTTAGAATTCTTATGTCATTATGATTTTGAGCTCCTTTATCATAAGGGTAGAGGAAATAAGGTGGTAGATGCTCTTAGTTGAAGGAGGTATGTTAGGGGAACCTTTTTACTTTAAAGTACAATTATTGATTTGATTAGAAAGGGACTAGAAAATGATAAGTTCTTTACTAAGAAATTTGAAAAGAAGAACCTAGGTCAATTGGAAAATGAATTTAAAATTATTGATGATGGTTTGCTACTTTTCCAAGATCATTTATATGTTCTAGAAAATCTAGAACTTAGAAATTTGATAATGTAAGAACTCCATGAAATAGTTTATACAAGTCATCCAAGGGCAACAAAAATGCATGGAATCAAAAAATAATTTTGGTGGCCTAGAATGAAAAAGGATGTTGCTAAGTTTATGGCAAGGTGTTTAACATGTTAGCAAGATAAGGCTGAACATCCAATACTAGTAGGTCTTTTACAACCACACAATATTCCAAAATGGAAATGGGATGAGATTGGAATAGATTTAATTGTTGGGCTATCTAAAGCTCTTGGAGGATATGATTCCATAATAATGGTAGTTGATAGGCTAACAAAGTGAAATCAAAATATGATGCTAGAAAGATTGTAAAAATTTATATTAAATAAATAGTTAGATTTCATGACATACCTAAGAAAATCATTTTAGACATGGATCCAAATTTTACATCTCATTTTTGGCAAGCTATTTGAAAAAAACTAAATTTTAGCACAACCTATTATCTGCAAACTAATGGTGAGGTTGAAAGAAAAAATTAGTTGGTAGAAGATCTTTTAAGAACCAATGTATTGGATCATCATAAAACTTGGGATAAGGTATTTGCCCTTGGTAGAATTTACCTACAATAATTGCTACCAAAGAAGCATTGAAATGGCACCTTATGAAGTCATGTATGGTAGAAAGTATAGCGTTGCTACCTCTTAGGATCAGCCTAAGGAAAAATTAATTTTTGGGCCTGATATGAGTTTGGATTTTTAGATAAAGGTGAATCAAATTAAAGACAGACAAAAGCAATCATAAGATAGACAAAAGAGTTACGTAGATAATAGAAGGAGGGATCTATAATTTTTTATTGGAGATAAAGTATTCCTAAAAGTTGAATCCTTTAAAAATGTCATTAGAGGTGTTAAAAAGAACAAATTTAAACCTAGATTTATCAGTCCTCTTGAAGTCTTATAGAAAACTAGTCCTATAGCTTATAGAATAGCTTTACCTCCTACTTTATCATCTTTACAATTTTTTTTTTATATTTCTATGTTAAGAAGGTATGTTTATGATTCTAAGCATTGTTTGGGATGGGAAAACCATCAAGTCAACCTAGATTATATTGTCCAAGTTCAACCAATCTAGATTTTAGACTACAATGTGCTCAATCTCAGGCACTATACACTACACCAAGTTCAACTTGATTAGAAAGAGGATGGATTTGAAAACTCTTGGGAGATGTTAGAGAGAGCTAACCTCACCTATTTAAACATTGCCAGGAGGAAATGTCTTAATAAGAGGAGGATGTAATGAACCAATTCTCCTTGATTTTTTGTGTTAATAATTGTAATAGTATTTCTATGTGTTTGTGTGCATGTTTTTTTGATAAGTTGTGTGTGTGCTTTGTTTGGATTGTGATGGAAATGGCTAATTGGAATAGTAATAAATTTTTTAACTAGCTTTTTATATGTATTATGATTAAATGTTTAAATACTTTATGCATAACAAATATGATTTAAAATACATGTTGGGAATGTTTTAAAATAATAATAATAATTAACATATGGGAAAACAAAATATTTTTTGTATCATTTCAATAGAGATGCTAAGAAATAAGAGAAAAATAGAGGAAAATTATGTAAGGTGTGCCTCAAGAGCTAAAATAGGTATGTTAAGATGCAAAATAATGCTCATATTGAGGAACTTGACCTATGAATCAAGTTGGAGGAACCTAACCCATGAATCAAGAATTTTGTGTGTAAATACCATAGCTTTGTATTTTATTTTTTTCTTTTATCTAAATGTTATGCATTAATGTTTTTCATTTTAAACTAGTAGAGTATAAGTACCCTCTCCATGGATAGAGAAAGGTCACATGATGATCTTTCAAGGCTTGTAAGATAATGGGAAAATTCACATTGTTGATGACCTAAAAAAGAAGGTGCCTTATTTGATTATGTATCCTGAACTACCCCTATCATGAATCTATTTTAAAAGCTCTTTCCTTGCATCGTATGAAAATTATAAATGATAAAGACAGATATTATGCTTAAATATTTTGTAATTATTAAGAGGAATTGAACCTGAGATCTAGCAACATCTGAATTCTAAAATATCAAAAATTGTTGATTTAGGAATTAAACCTACAACATTTGAATATACATATTTTATTGATTTTTTTTATATTGATCATGAAGAGAATTGAACTCATGACTCATTGTTGAATAAAAAAAAGAAAGAACTTTAAAAAGAAAGAAAAGAAAATAAACAATTTCCAGGAAGTCAGTTATAAGAAACCATCCATTATCCCTTCTTTCATCTACAAATAGGGAGAGGAGGAGAGGAAAAAAACACACAAGGAAAAAGTAGCTGAGAAGAACAAGAAAAAAAAACAAAGAGATAGAGCAACAGGGAGTATGGCTAGGAAGGGAGAGAAGACTATGGCTACTATAGAAGATAGCAAGGAGAAAGAAAAAAAGTCCTACATAGCAATCTAATATTCTAAAAATTCCTTCTAATAAGAAATATTTCTAAAAAAGGAGGTAAAATGATCCATCTTTATTATGTTTGATAATAGCTAGCAAGGCTTGATTTTCTCAAACTTTTCTATTTTTTCTTATCTAACCACCTTCACAATGCTTGTATGAAATTATCAAGATTGTTGTTGTAAGCTTAGATTGTTGAAACCTTTTTTGCTCTTTTTCTTTATCTCTCCATTAATCCTTTACACTCTCACACCAAAATGACTTGGATGAGAGTTTTTTTTGTAATAATTCAGAAACACCCATAATGATTTCAGATATTTTTGGCAAAAGATTACCAATAGGGCCCAAGGACCCTTGATATGAGGATTGGTACCGCTTGTAGAAAGTGAGAGTATCCTTGGGTCCATGGGTAATTGTGAATGTTTTAAAATTGTTAGGTTTTGATTTGAATTTGGTTGATGAACCCTCACCTTTTGAATGCATAAATCTTGTCTTTGAATCTTGAATTATACTTTTTTTCCTATACCTTCTCAAGTTTGATTTTGATATCTTTCTATAAGTTGATGAAGTAGGGGAAAACCTAGGATGTTAATTTACAGTTTTGATCTATCTATTCTTTGCTATTGAACATATGAATTTTCTAATTAAATGATTAATGGTAAAATGGTTACAAAAGTTAAATTTAGATGATCTTGTTTTGTGTGCTGTTGGAAATTATAAAATATTTTTATGTGATTCAACAAATCTAAAATTATCAATTTATCTACTTTTGTCGTCATTTCTTTGGTTTACAAATGTCTAAATGATCCTAATTACATATTTCTTTTGAGGTTGAATAAAAAAAGTTTGATTTTCTTAATATGATAAATCTTGCATAGATATTTTACTATGGCCATTTCTTTTTAGAATTATCTCTTAATTCTTAAAATTAATATTGATTAACCTATTTCAGAGCTAGATCTAGGTGCTATTGATTTCATTTTAATTTTATAGGTTAACGTTAGTTTGATTATTGTAGAAAGAAAGCCACATGTGCATTTTCTTCTTTCAACTAGCTTTCTTTCTAGGGGGCTTTGGGTGTTAGCTATTTCTCCCTATGAATGGGTATTACAATAGGCATAATGGATTATTATGTGTAATATGTGGTTAGAGTAATCATTAGCCTTTCTATTTAAGATTCAAACCAAGTCCAAACCACTTTCCAATGACATCACATTGTTTCATCCCTAGCATTCACAACCATAATACTACCACTGTTGCAAGGAGTATTACTACTTGGCGTATTTTTCAATGGAGTAGTTTATTCATTATACTTTCTATTTTTTAATTTTCTATATTCCTAAGAAGCTTCCTACCTTCAAGCATGGGTTCCAATGGAACCACCAGAAATTTATTTTGTGCATGAATTTTATTTTTAACTATGTCGACCTTACCGAAGGACTACCTTTAGGCATGGATAACATGTTTTTTCTAGTGACATGATAAGGAAGCACTTATTGTACTCTTACATCCATTTTTTGTTAGATCTACAGGGATATAATACATCCTTATCAATAGGATAGAAATCATAACAATAATGCAGGAGAATCAACAAATCTCTTTAATGTCACACCCTTTGCATTCCACTTGGTTCTTCACTCTTCTGTCTAGGCATAATGATCACAAATTTATTCATATTTTTATTTTTAGAAGAATATCATTATGGCCATGGTAAGAACCTCTTATTATTGGAATGGGTGGATGAATGTTGTGGTTGCATTGTATAGGTAATCAATTCCTTATGATTGATAATACAGGGCAATCTTGACCTTCTTGGAACTACATCTTGATTTATTAGTGTGTTTTATTAAAAGGTTAACAAAAATGTGTATGAGAAAAAATAATTGCAAAGTATAGAAAAATTATAAAAGATAGTAAAAATTGAAAAAATAGTAAGAATAAGAAAAGTATAAAAAGAAGATAAAAATGTCAAAGAATGGAGAAAGGATTAATAATTGAAAAAGTGTAAAATAATGAAAAGATATCAAAGAATGTCAAAATTGATAAGAAATTTTAAAAAAGTACAATAAGAAATTATAAACCAAATAGAATTGTAAAATAAAAAGTTGAAAAGCACTTATTAATTCCTAGATCAAGATAAGATATCTCCCCCATGACTAAACTCATGGGTGGGTGGTTGGAAAATGGACCTTAGATCCCCTCAATCATATGCTCTAGGTTTCTCACTTACCATCCTTAGTGACTTAGATTTTTGGTTATCATCCCATGTAATCTTGATGGTAATTGAAGTTTGATCATCTAAGGATATATATCTTGTTGGATTAGATGATCTTTCCATCTCAGAAGGTCCAACTATATTCTCTTGTTGATTCATAATTTCCAGTTTTAAGTCCTTATTTTCTTTATCTATTGGTGTATGATTATGGTTTAATATTTTCATTTGTAAGTTCTTAGTTGGAGTCATTTTATTAGGATAGGATCTAATAAGTTACTTAGATGTTTCCATGCATGTTTTGGACAATTTTAAGTTCTCAATTTTTGGTTACTAGGTATCCTTTTATTTAGTGGCCCTTGTTCCTTCTTGTTCATACACTTGTTTCTCATATCTTTTGTGGCCTAGTGTAATGATTGTGTTGAAATTTTGAACTTTCAGTCCACAACTGAACCCTTCTTTATCATTAGTAATGCATGGAATCCTTTGTGTATGTATGGCTTCTTGCTTTTCTTCCTTGGATATTCCTAACTTAGCATCTATTGTGCTAAGCCATGCTCTTCCCATTATGATAGGAAATTACTTATCATCATTCTTTACATCAGTCACCAAAAACTTTGTTGGATAAGACCACTCACTAATGGTGCTCACCACATCTTCTATCTATCCTCAAAGAAGAATTATAGATTGATCTACTAGCTCTAACCTTATGTTACACTTCTTTAAGTGTGGTAGGTTCTTTGACTTATAAGTTTCTTGAGATATCAAATTTACTCTAGAACATGAGTCGAGTAAAGCCTTGCATAGTGAATTTCCAGCTACTTGTAAATAAATCAAAGGAATCCTTGGATCATTTCTTTTCTTGGTAAGTGGTCCTACCTTAATTTAGTCTGATACTATATCTATTAGCCTAATACTTTTATGTTCCTAATTCAGTTCTTATGGAAGCATGGTGTTGGTAGGAGGATCTGTCATAGGGAAAACTTGTCTCAATGAAGTCCTAATTCTACTAGCCTTTTTTGGACTTGTCTTGAAGAAAGAAAATTTCCTTGACTTTCCTTTAGTATCACTGGTATGACCATCTTTTGTATATTCATTGCCCTGGTAGCATTCTTTTTTTGTGGCTGTGATGACAATTCTTTCTGTAATCCTAGCATTGCAGGTGGTGGTATAGGTGGTAAAAGGTTAGAAGGTTGATTCATTGAACCAGCTATTTGTTGATGCATGTATGAATAAGAGTCCATCCCTGGAGGTGTTGGTCAACAGTATTCAAGTGGATAGTACTGAGAAGTATGAACTACTGCATTTCCCAATGAGAGTAGACACTAAACATAGTATCCATAAGGGTTTGGTTACTGACATGGGTATTACTATGTCAGTGGTGGCATTTCCCATGATTGTAATTGTCGCCACTATTGATGGTACTACTCCTATGGTTATCGTTAAGCTCCACTAGGGTAGTAGGCTAGTTGGAAGGTCTACCAGTAGTTACCTTGAGGGTAAGGTAATCATTTTGACATTTTCTTTTTGATGAATCTTGGGTTAAGTGCATATGCCCTTGTTTCTTGCAAATGTATTCTAACAAGACAACAATACTTAAGATGTTCATACTGGCACATTGTACATCCCTCCTCATCCTCTGAGCTTGTATCTAAACATTTTACCATGAAATCCACTTTCCCTTTTCATCTAAAGTCTCTTTTCTTCTTTTTCTCTTTGTCCTTGCTAAAGGTTTGCTCAGTCCTTTCCTCAACAATTTTCAAAGTTGTGGTGAAATTTTCATCCATTAAATCCCACATCTTTTCTACCTTGGTTCCTACTTTAGTAAGAGATTTTTAAATAGGTAGTGTCTTTTTCTATATCACCTCTTCCAAGGTTTCTTCTGCCTACTAAGCACATATACATATATCTCTCTTTCAAATAGATATATCTCTTTTATACTCTTCAGATGATTATCTATTTTTCAATTCATCCTCTTCCTTTACCACTTAGTCAATGAGTCTCTAAATTTGATGGATGGTCATTTTAGATAGTCTACCTTGGGCATAAACCCAAAAGATTTCCATAATTTTATTTATTAGCCCATGGAAAATGTGCCTAAGCTACTCCCTTTGGGAAATTTTGTGGCCTGGGCACCTATATAAAAGTGAATAGTATCTACCCATTGTTGCATCAATGAATTCGTGAGTTCCTTGCTTCCATACTTGGATCTACTTCCTAAGATTGGACACCCTAGAGTACGTTTGATATTTATCATTGAAAAGTTCAAGCATGATACTCCATCTTCTAATTGATTCATGTTCAAATGATCTATGCCAACTTCCTGCCTCTTTGATATTTTCCAAGGAAACAACTTAAGTTTCTGACATTCACTCTCTATATTCTACAATACATAGGCATCATGGAATGCTTGAAGGTGGTGTTGTGCATCTACATTGTATCCACCCTAAAATATAGACATATTATTCATGTCTAGCTACTTAATGTGACTGTCACTTATATGTGCCTTGTTGGAATGTAGATATCTTTCTTTATGTTTATCATGTTGCAAGTAGCCAATAGTGGTTCATCATGATCATAGGGTTCATATGCTCAGTTGTAGTGGTTCCCCCTTTGGTACTCATATCTCTTTCTTTCTTCATGTTTATCTCTATTTCTTCATGGTTCATGTTCTTCATCTTCTACATTAGAATGCCTTTGGTGACAGTCATGTCAATCATGAGTTTGATGCCTTTCCCTGTCATGGTCTTTGTATCTTTGTTCCCTTTGATCAAAGTCCACTAATGATCGTAAGGATGAAGATAAAGCAATGGCCCAAACAACTACCAATGATGAGCAGTGAAGTATCCCAGCACTCTACCAAACAAGTCACGAGTGTGAGCACGTGACTAGATCATAATCCACAAAATCACAATGTAATTATGCTAGTAATTGAGGTTAAGTTTGAGATCATTTTCTTCCCACTTTGAGCTAGTGAGGTTCAAGTGTATAGTTTAGCTCTTAGTGAGGCATACAATTACTAATGTTGGTAGGTTCTTAAATGCTCCTAAGGTAAACATGATTGAATAAAAGTCTAAGTCTAGTTAACTAAGAAAACATAAATCTAACTTAGCCTATTGTGATGGATATTTGATCTTGATCTACCGTTCATGCCTTGGACTCATGTACTCATCACTGGGATTACCTAGAGGTATTACTATTGAGTGAATTAAGAAACACCACTACTAGGTTACCAGATGACTACACTTAGTGCTCAAAACAAGTTGTATCTATACCACTTACTAATAACACATAAAGTAAGTACTTGAAATGTAAATGATGAAGTAGAAAAATAGTAAATATTATGCTAAGTAAATAATTAAAAAACTAACAGAATGTTTCAATGATGGAAAGAAATCTTGATCTTTATTGCCATTATGAATTGCATCCAAGTACAATTCACTTGAATAAAAACATTGGACAACTACCAAACATCACACTGTAAGCATTCACTTCTATAGATAAACTACAAAAAAAAAACTTTAAGAGTTCAACTAAGTGTTGAATGAAAAGCTATTAGATTGTGCACCAAAGTGTCAATATTTATAGGGTTGCACAAATCCTGAGACATCCCACTAACGATGACATAGCATAGGTTATGACATCATTACTACGATATCATAGATATGATATCTCTTTACAATAACAATTGAGTTTATCATAACCCCATGACTAACTAGAAACTCATCCTTGAGTTAAAAAAATGAGGATAGAGTCCCTTAAAAAATTAGGAGGTATATTTAACTGTATATGACTAACTAACTATTTACATGACTTAGAATACCACAATGGTGTCTTTGCAAAATATGACATAGTTACATGACAAGATGAAACAAAACAAAAAATTGAAATAGCTTAATGTAGCTCATGTTCCTAGTGGTGGTGGCTCTTCGATCAGTTGCTTCACTTTGTCATCAGGCTTTTTGAATTGATATCTATTAAGGAGTGCTTGAAATTTTTCATCTATCCCTGGATCTACTACTAACCGTGCTTTTTGTGTAATGTTGGATGAAGCAGATACATCCCATGGACATGGCAACTATGGAAACATTTGGTTGGCCTTTACATACCATGCTATAAACTGCTACCTTACCTTCTCAAAATCTCTAGTTATTTCTGTTAGCTCTTGATAATCTGACATTCAATGTGCTAGGTTAGCTACTACTTCCTTCTAGCCTTGGTAGCTAGGTTTGAAAATCTTGAGTTTAGAATTTGCAACATGTAACTATTGTAGGGCATCTTTTTATGAGCAAATTCCTTCTTGTACATTGCATAGATTGGTGCTACTTGTTATTCTAATTCATTCTTGGGCTTTTCTGATGTTAACATGGATAGATTAGCATACTCAAGGTTTGCTAATCCCATGTATTCTATCAAATATTTGATCTACAGGTCATTATTCTTTACTTCAGCATAGGGGACATGGGCAAGGCTATCTAGAATGGACTACCAATTAAGATTTTGTCTCGAAATTGAATTAATTTTTGTCTTTTCCATTTGGATATATTTCTTATTTATGTGTTTGTACATGCCCTCCTAGTCCCTAAAATGCTTCTTGAGTCTTTCGTGCTTCTTGGCCTCATTTTGATATGCACTAATTTCAATTGCAAATTTCTAGCAAATGACATGAAACTCTTCCATTGATAGGGTTATGTTTTTTCAAGCCAAGTGACTCATATCCTAGTTGACATCGACCAGTTGCTCTCAAAGTTGTTGGATGCTCTCCTTTAGAACATTCTTTTGATTTTCGATGTTGGTCAACCAAGTATTATTATCAACTAATTGTTTTCTTCTTGTAAGGTAGTGAGTGCTTTGACATGTGCATACATTTAAGCCATAGCAACTGACACATGCCATACTGCGTTCTCCTCCACCTTTTTCATTTTCATATTATGGTCAATCAAATGCCTCACATGGTCGATTATGAATTACTCAAGTTGGTTTAGCACTATGAATTGTGTTGGATCTCTTCTTTCAACTCCAAGGGTGACAAGCTCCTCTTGCAATCTTTGCACTTCATTTTTTGCATGCTCTACCCTGGTTTCAACCATGACCAGCTTTCCTTTTATGATGATCAAATCAGACTAAACTGTAGTAATATCATTAGGGAAATCAAAAAGATTCTACATTACTTGTCCTATTTTCAGTCATCTATCTAGTATGTCTTCATGTTTTTTAGGATTCATTGAGGTACTGACAAGCATTTGAGTATCTCTTGCTCTAGATATATTAGTCAACAACACAAAAAGAATATTAAATGATTCTTTGATGTGATTAGTTATTACTTTAGCTGCTCCCATTGCATGTTGGTATTGCATAACCACAACTGTGGCTCCTTCATGTTCTAGCATAACTTGGAATGATGCAGCATTCCCTAATATTTGTTATGCCTAGCCATCCTCTTCTCATATTTGTAATGACACTTTCCCACTAGTTGGGTCTATAGATATGGTGGGCCTCACAAATCTCTCTCTCACTTTATACAAATTAGCTTCTTTGCTTATTTCCCAACTAATTGTTTTTACAATATACTATAGGTGGATCATAGATTGTTAATAATCCTATGGTAGTAGTGGAAATTGTTTTTGCTACTACTATTTAGCTTGTAGTTCATTGCTAGGTCTTGCTTCTTGTTGTTGACCAGTAGCTCAAATGCTACTAGTAAGTATGGTTCTTGTAGTTCCCTCAGTGCCTACTGATTTTTCTACTTGATCCTTCTTTATGGCACCAACTTGAGCATTTTTTCATAATAAACACTCTAGGCCTTTTGAGGGATGTCATTGGTATATCCTAGGATTTGAGCTTGCTTACATAGCTTCCTAATGAGGCAAGGGAATGGAAGTGTTAGCTTCTGTACCTTCTCTTTCTCAGACCATGTTTGAATCTTGAAGAAGAATAGATGGATGATGTTGGAATTAAATTTTTCTTTAAGATGGCACTTCCTCTAGCTGCACATGTGGATATCCTATTAATCCTCTTTGTCAAAAATAAGTGGTAGGTGCCAATTTTAAAATATATCTTTTCTTTTCCCATGAGCTCACTATAATCTTTGTCCTCTTTACCATATGCTCTTTGTAGCCACAAGCTTTGTGCATTTGTCATAGATCTTATTGAGATTTGTGCCACATTTGCTCTTTTATTTGGGATATTGAGGACCTTGGCAATTACCTTTTTTAAATAAGTTATGAAGACTCCTTTAATTTTAACTATTGCATTGGCCCATTTATTTTGCTAGATTTGGTACATTTCTCCTAGGTACCATTTTCCATTATTGGTTAGTGTGGGCCATAAGGAAGATGCTTGGAGTTGTATCTTTATAGCTTTTGAAGAAAATTCCACAAAGGGACCAAAATTCATCTCCATGATGACTATGAACATGATTGATTTTTCCTATATGGCCTAAAGGCATTTTGGTAATAGTGTGAGGTGATATCCTTTTTCAGGTACTTGTGGAATTTCTATCTCTCATTGGGCTAAGTTCTCTATGGCATGAGTCTATTGATGAATGTTGTATGATTAAGCCTCCTACTCTATGCGTTCTGCTTGGGAAGTTTGTTCTCTCACTTAGCCTCTTCCATGGCTTCTTTGTCTTTTGCTCCCAAGTTGAAAAGGTCCTTCCTCTATTGGTCTCTTTGGGACCATCTGCAATCAACAAGGATTTAAAATTATCGAAGTGTTTATGCTAGTTCTTAATAGGTCTTTACCTTACTCATACCCTGGGCTAGATCAAGTTCTTATCTTATTATGATTGTAGAGTTAGAAAAGTTTTTAAAAAGAAACCCTTTAGGTGTTATATCTTTTAATTACTTACAACCTTTCATAGTTATCATTTTCGTACTTGTTATGGCTTAAAATAGTTAATATGGTCTATTAGGAGGATTATCTAAATCTTTCTAGCTTAAGTTTGATCAATTAACTATAAGGTTCTCATTATCTCTTATACTTACCCTTTATGGTATCTTCTAGGTATTAGAAGTTTTGGCTCAAATTTTTAGTTGTATCATGCAATGCAACCATTCACAACTAAGTTGAGCACTATAGGATTAACAAGGTTCAAGAATTTTAAAAATTGAAGCTATAGAAGCAAGGTTTTAGACATTGGAAGCTAGTGTGTAAGAGCATTGAAAAAAATTACAAAAACTATCTTATTGCAAAATGAAAAAGTGAAAAACTATACTAAATCTCGTGCATATAAAAAATATTTTTATATGCATGACATCGTAGATCATACATTGTAGATACAACATCATAGGTACCTACGACATCATAGCTACAACATCATTGTCAAAAATTTAAAATTTTTCATTGATTTTTTGAGGAAAAAGTGAGTCAAATGGAATGTCTAAAAGATTGGAAGCTTGTCTAAAGGGCCTTGGGCCATTAATGATGCACATTTTTCAAAAAATTGGTGTTTAAAGTTCATGAAGAAGAAATGTTGAGCAATGAAAGTTTATTGTATGGATAAGAGATGGGTAATGAATTTTTGATGTATGGGCAAATTGTTTAATGATATGAAAAGTACTTATTGAACCTTGATTATTTTGGAAGACACAAGATGATGTGGAATGACTTGTCAAGTATAAAATACAAGAGTTATACAAGTGGATCCTCCCTAAAGTAGGCTCTAGCCCTTAGTACCCTTGTATAACCATGCCTAAAAGTGTCCTTAGGCACTCAAGGAGTTGAACGTAAGACATACTTGTCTAGAAAAACATACATGTTAATATTGCTAGATTAGGAAAATAGCACCACAAGTTAAGATTAAATATATAGTAAGGTGATATGGATTGTAGAAGGGATTGTTAAAACTAGGACATGAGGTATCTTACCATAGACATAATGAATCTTTGTGTGTGATCTGTAGTTAAAGTAATCATTAGCCCTTTTTTTCAATATTCAAACAAAGTCCAAACCACTTTCTAGTGACATCACATTGTTTCATCCCTAAGGTTCACAACTAGAAGACTAGCACTATTGCAAGGAGTATTACCACTTGGCATGTTGTTCAAGGGAGCAGCTAATTCATTGTACTCTTCACTTTTTAGATTCTTAAGAAGCCACCTATCTTCAAGCATGGGTAACATGTCTTTCCAATGGAACCCCTAGAAATTTATTTTGTGTATGGATTTTATTTTTGATTATGTTGACTTTACCAGAGGACTACCTTGAGCCATGGGTAACATATCTTTCCAATAACATAGTAAGGTAGCACTTATTACATCCTTACTCTCATTTTTTGTTAGATCTACAAGGATATAATACATCCTTAGCAACAAGATAGTAATCCAAGAGAATCCACAAATCCCTTTGACGTCACACCCTTTGCATTTCCATTTGGTTCTTCACTCTTCTATCTAGACATAATGATCACTAGTTTAATCATAGTTTTGTTGTGAGAAAAATGTCATTATGGCCATGGTAAGAACCTCTTATTATTGAAATGATTGGATGGATGTTGTGGTCTCACTGTATAGGTAATTAGCCCCTTATGATTTGATGATATAGAGAAATATTCACCTTATTGGGATTGCATCTTGCTTTATTCAATGTGTTTTATTAACAATTGATAAAAATATGCATAAGTAAAATAATGACAAGGTATGAAAAATTATAAAAGATATCAAAAATTAAGAAGATAAAAAGAATGAAAAATTATCAAAGAATTATGAAATTATTAAGAAATTGAAAGATATAAAATAATAGGAAAATATATAAAGAAAGTGGAAAAGGTAGTAAGAAAGTGGAAATTTTAGAAGGTACCTACATGTCATGATGGATAACCCCATAACTATGATAAGGATCATTGGTGCCCATGATGAGGAGTGGAGTATCCCAACGCTCTACCATACAAGTTACAAGTGCTAGCATTCAACCAAATTGTAATCCACAGATGGGCAATGTAATTATGCTAGTAATTAAGGTTAAATCTGAGATCACTATCTTCCCACATTGAACTAGTAAAGTTCAAGTGTATGGTTTAGCTCTTAATGCGGCATATGATTAGTAATGTTGGTAGGCTCTTACATGCTCCTAAGGTAAACATGGTTGAATAAAATTCTAAGTCCAATTAACTAAGAAAACATAAGTCTAACTTAGTTGATTGTGATGGATATCTCATCTTGATTTATTATTCATGACTTGGACTCACGTAGTCATCACTAGGATCACCAAATGATATTACTACTAAGCAAACCAAGTAATGCCACTATTGGGTTACTAGATGACTACACTTAGCATTCGACACTAGTCGTATCCATACTGCTTACTAATAACATGTAAACTAAGCACTTGAAATGTAAATGATTAACTAGGAAAATAGGAAAGATTATGCTAAGTAAACAATTAGAGAACTAAGGGAATGCTGTAATGATGAAAAGTAATCTCGAACTTTATTTTTGTCATGAACTGCATCCAAGTACAATTCACTTGAATAGAGACACCAAACAACTGCTAAACATCACATTGCAAGCATTCACTCTTTTGCTAAGTCTATGAAAACAATCTGCAAGAACCTAGCTAAGGGTGAAATGAAATGTTATTAGATTGTGCACCCAATCATTAGTATTTATAGGGCTGCATGCATCCTAATACATTGCATCAATGATGATGTAGCATGGGTTATGACATCGTTGCTACGATATGATAGATATGATATTTCTTTACAAAAAAAAATTGACTTTATGAACAATCATATCTCACCTTATGATTATCAACAT
This sequence comes from Gnetum montanum, assembly GCA_015680685.1. Classification (NCBI taxonomy): domain Eukaryota; kingdom Viridiplantae; phylum Streptophyta; class Gnetopsida; order Gnetales; family Gnetaceae; genus Gnetum; species Gnetum montanum. The sequence goes on from MNCI01007084.1 coordinate 213,980, forward strand.
AAAATCCTCATTTGCAACAAATTATTGCAAAATATCTACAATAAACTCTCATTTATCCACTATACAATAATTCACCCTACACTATCTACAATAAGTCTTTGCAAACCAACAATGAAACTATCATTTGTATATGAGTACCATTAATTGCTATATTGAATCATGCAAACTCTGATGCTATTAGGGCTTATTAACAATAATAGATTCTATGACTAGAAATAATGATTAGCACAAAGGATTAGTGCAACAAAATAAAACCAACCATATCAAAAGCTATCATAAAAGATGAAAAACTAAAAGTAAATCTTTAACACTTACCATATTAAGATAAATGCTTAGGCAGTTAATCTCATTACTACCTTTCATCTCCATTTATATGCTTTCAAGCTAATGAAAGGCTTGGTAAACCTATACATATTTTTTAATTGCTTATCTAGTGGCTACTATTATTAGCCTAATTGTTTATTCCAAAATTACAGGTCCATGAATCTAGACAATTCCCAAGCATATAAAACTAAAATTAAGTTTTTATTAAATCTAAATATCCATGGGATCTATAAAACAAGCATTACATTTATATCATGAAAATTAAATATCCGCACAAAAAATTAGTTGACTAACACTAAATATAACTAGAACGAAACATAGATTTTTGTTACAATATTTATATTTTTGTCTCAAATATTTAGTTTGAGAGGACACCCAAGGAAAATGTGATTCTACATGTGTTCTTTTCAAAATCACATTCATCTTTCACATTATATTCTAAGATGATGTGAACTTAAATAATGAAGATTTCTAATGAAAATGAGAAGATGTTTACTTTGAAATAACATGTAAGGAAAATGTGATGCACATGTGTATTCTTCTTAAAATTTCATTCATCTTCCACATTATATCCTAAGCCAATGTAAACTTAAATAATTAAGATTGCTAATGAAAATGAGAAGGTGCATAACTACTCAAGTTCATACAAAGCCAAGCTTCTTACTTACAAACTCAATACCTCTTAAGCATCACAAATAGAATATAATCCACCAACTACTATAGATTGCAACGAAAAACACTCATTCTCTAGATCTAACTATGGAAGTAGTCCAAAATGCAATGAAGTTATGATATTTGATTATGGAGCCTATGACTATGCTTTTATATTCTAAGTTGATGTTATTAATAAAGATGACTTTGTGAAGGGACTAGACTTGTAGCCAAGACCCCAATTGTTATAGCTTAACCATCCATTATTGATGATATCCTTAAGTTGTTCTAAGCTAAATGTAAATCTACTAAATAGATCATATGTAGTTTTAGTAGCTTTACTTTTCATATCTTTCTTTAGCAAATGACTTCCTTCTTTAGCTTTAAATTTTCTTATTCAATGGATTTGAGCTTCATCTTATAGCTCTTGATTTCTCATTTCCTCACTTTTAATACTTTTTTTAACTTCTCATTATCTTTAACCACCATTTCCAGTTGCTGCATTAACCCTTCTATATTAACATCACCAACTGCTTTGTATTTAGTTTTAGTTATATTTGATGATCTTGGTCTAGCTTCATCTTTACTTGTGCCTTCAATCTCACAAGCACTAGAAGTTTCTTGTTCACTTTTATTAGTATACATAAAGTTTCAAAAACCATCATCTAAATCATAATTTCCAATCATGACTATAAATGAAAATAATTCTTGTGTAATAATATTAAAATCATCAATTATTACATTAGCATGAGTAAAATCAACAAATGAACTTTCTTTAACATTCTTAATTTATGCATTATTTTCTAAATGTTGTCATTAGTTTTGTATTTCAACTAATTAAGCTTTTAATTTATCAAATTTTTGCCTAGTGCATTTTGGCCTAAACCTCATCGAATGATTTTCCTCATTTTTTTTCTTTAGAAATTATGTAATCATATGCCCTATTTCACCACAATAATAGAAAGAGAACACATTTTAGCTTCTTATTGGCCTTCATCTTTTTGAGTCTTTAAGTTTTTGGCAAGATTAGTAATATCTTTAGTAGAATCAAACTCTAATGTTAATGATTCATCTTTATCTTCATTCTTTTCAACTTTGGCTTTAAAAGTAATTGAATCCTTGTTGCCAGAAATACTAGCTTCACCTTTATGATTTCAAAAGCTAAAAGAATACTATAGAGCTTAGGTACTATTAATTTGGATAGATATTTTGCCATTTCTATAGATGAAACCTTTACTTTGAATTTGTTGGAAAATACAAATAGGATTGTTTGGCAAATGATATCCTCTAATTAAGCTTCCCCTAACATGATCA
>MNCI01007085.1:3052-59028 GCA_015680685.1 Gnetum montanum
GATTTTTATCCTAAGCCCTGGATTTTTTCGTTTTTCTTCCTAACCCCTACACCTTCGGTAGTCATCATCTACATTTTCCCGGATCCATATTAGCCATACCACAACTTAGCAAAGGAACCTAAACCAAAGCAAGGTATGATTTACTTAATGATTCAATTACTCTTGCTAATATATGATTGTGTTGTGTGTGCAGATGGCAATCATACAACAACAGAATGGATCTGGCGCAAACACTTGAAATGGAGCTGCACTGAAGCAGCTATGCAAGGAGCAGGATCGATAATGAGCTTACAGATGGACAACGGAAGGCACAATCTAGGCGTTGGCAGCAACAAGACTCTGCTCTCTTCTTCTCTTCTATTCTCTCTCCTCTTTTCTCTCACCTGCCAAATGTGGCCTGATGTCATTGTAATAAGGTGTTTACCCTTGTTGTCATGAACACCAGTTTTGTCAAGTCTTATAATAAAGACCGTTCACATGTCATCCCATTAGTCCCATTTCCCCTAATAATCCCATACCTACCTAATATCATTGTAAGGAACTTGAGGACGAGTTTTCATTCAGTCATGGGGGTATGATGAGACACGACATGCACTGTGCTGTGATATCGTGTACACGATATCGCATCTTCCCTTGCAATATCGCGTACGCGATATCGCAGTCCGCCACCATATCTATAAATAAGAGGCGGAAATCCCCTTATTTCCCAATCCTAGCTAGAAGTAGCGAAGCTCTGGCAGATTGATCACTCCAGAGTTAGAATTTTTCCCATGTGCCCGCAGTAGGAGTCCTAGAGTGAACGGCTCTTTATTCGAGCAGCTTGTAACCTAAACCCAAGTTGTGTATAGTAATAAAGAAGAACTTGATTGGATAAACCTTGCAGTACATGGTTTTATTGTTGTTTATTTACTGCTTTCCTAGTGCGCGCAAGTACGACTTGATTACGAGCGTCTACGGACGTGTACGGCTAGTTAAGGAATCAGCTGCTCATCGCTAGGCTAGAACGTGTGATAAGTATTACTTAGTTACGAGCACCCACGAGTGTGTACGGCTAGCTAAGGAATCGGCTTCTTATCACACTTAAGCTAAATAGGTGCCTCAGTACGACCACTTCGAGCACTTGCGTTACATGTGGTGATCCTAGTAACGATTAGCATTTGGTAAGCCACAGTTGCATAGTTCAGGGTGTATCCGGTAAGTGGGAATGGATGCTGACGCTAGTTAATTTAGACTTAGATCATTAGTTAGAGTTAGTTAGTTTCTCAACCCTTGGCCCTGATAGCATAGAAAATAAACCGAAAAATACCAAAAAAATGACATACCTCAGACTTGCTTAACCGTACACCGTGACACTTACAAGCAAGCCCAGGAAGACAACGAACGATTAACCCCAAGTGTTTCTTGTGGGGTTCAGGCATTTAGTCTGCGGAGTTCGACCGGATCGCGCGTGCATGCTCGTATTCATATGGTTGAGTGTAGGGGTACCTCGCCACTCATCACATGAGAACATGCTTTGTCCCTTCTTTTTTGAATGCTTACTATGGAGTGAGATGATTCCCATTAAGTGAATTTCATATCAGTAGATGGGCTTCACTTTTCCATTCATGAAATGACATGGTGTCTATATGATAGGTGTTTTCTCCCCAGGATAGATCATGTTAGATTTTCCTAGGATTTAACCAGCTAACATAGGCTTCCCATGGAATGACTTATGTTATGTCCACCTTGGGAAGCTTGGTGTTTGATGAGATATGTGAAGAGGATGCCATGTGGTCACAGCACATGAGCATTAGGAGAGTTTGTAATCTTGGCTATGCATGGAATGAGAGGGTATTGGAATGTGGGAGTGGATGTGGGTAGGCTATACTAGGATAGGGGGGATGTGCACTCTTGAGAAGCTTAATTAATCCAATCATGCACATTTGAGCAGAGTGATAACCTATTGTTGTGATGAGATGGACCTTTGCATGAGGACTCCAAGATTTGTCCTACAAACACAACTCTAAGAAGATAGGAAAACCACACAACACAGAATACAAATAAAATGCAGGGGCAAAGATGCTGCAAGTGCCCTAAAGGCTATACCAGTGGCAAGTTCTCAAAAGACAGCAAACATGGTAGGGGGCCAAGATGCTATGAGGGCTTCAAATGCTGCACTAGTGGCAAGTGCTCAAAAGCTAGCAAAAATGACAAGCGGCCAAGATGCTACGAGTGCTCCAAAGGCTACACCAATGGAAAGTGCTCAAAAGGTAACAAAAATGGTGAGGGGCCAAGATGCTATGAGTGCTACAAAAGCTATACCAGAAGATGTTGTGAGGGTTCCAAAGGCTACACCAATGAAAAGTGCTCCATTCTGAAGCTACAACATGCTTGTTTGCATGGTGTAGAAGGGGGGCAAGGTTTATGCTCACTCACTTGCTTGCAAGTGGATGGAAGAAATTATTAGCGGCTAATTGTGAACCCAGCTTAAGGTCTTGGTAGACCATGGCCTTGCTAGTTTAAGGTTTTAGTAAATCATGAACCTAGTTTAAAGTCCTAGTAGACCATGCTATGCTAGTTTATAGTCCTAGTAGATGCATTATGCTAGTTTAACATCGTGACCCAAGGATGAATGTTTTGCCAGTTTAGCATCATAGCGGATGAGCTACTATGCGAGTTTAGCATTGTAGTGGATGAAGGCTATGCTAGTTTAGCACTGTAGCAAGTGAATGCTTACCTTGCTTAATTGATGTGAAATGCTACATGCTAAATGTAGCATGGCTTCAAGTATGGTGTATGATGATTTTATTGGATTTTCTATGAGTATGCAAGTCTAAGCCATTGCAAGCCATATCAAGTTTGTTGTTAGTTTGAAGCCTTCATCGACCCCATGCTAGTTTAAGGCCATAGCGGGATGATGCTAGTTTTTGGCCATTTTAGGCCATAGTGATAGTTTTAGGCCATTCCAAACCATTACAATCATTTAAGGCCATTTTGGACCCTTGTGTTGCTAGTTTAAGGTCATACTAGGCTAATGCTAGTATTTGGTCAGTTCAGGCCACAACGATAGTTTTAGGTTGTTCCACGTCATTATGGTAGTTTAAGTTCATTTTGGGCCATTGCATTGCTAGTTTAAGGCCATAGTGGACCGTTGGCAATAGCTTAAGGCCATTTCGGGCCCTTGCGGTAGTTACGGGCCATTTTAGGCCACAGCTTTGGAATTGAAAGTGATAGTTTTTGGCCATTTCAAGCTAGATGGTTTGCTAGTTTAAGGCCATTCTAGGCCATGATGATAGTTTAAGGTCATTTTAGGCCCCTGTGTTGCCAATTTAATGCCATAGCAGGCTATTGGGCTGTAGAATTAAAGGTAATAGTTTTAGGCCATTCTGGGTTGTTGCAGTAGTTTAAGGCCATTTCGAGCCATTGCAATTGTTTAAACATAATAATTTTAGGCCATTTCAAGCCATGAAATTAGAAGTAAAATCATTTCCATTTTTAGGCTATAGAGAGTTGTGTATTGCTAACTCTCTTTTGGTAATTTTGGCTTTTATAATTTTTATGTGTTTTGATGTTTTTCATGCAATAAAGCAATAATCATAGAAATGTAAAGCTAGCGAATGTGTGGATGAGAAAAATGCATAAACTAAGCAATCAAGCCAAATGCAAGTGACATTATATAATGCTAATAAAGTGTAAGTAGAAAGTAAAATGCAGGGTGTGCAAAGGTGAATGGTGGGCAGACACCTAGTGCATGTTGGACTAAGGGGATTCCTTAGTCATGGAATTGCTTCCTAACCTAGTGTGGGTTAAGAGGTGCGTAGGGCCTAGATTGCACTATTTGGTAGTCTCCTTGACCCTTACTTGCTATGTTGAAAGGTAATTCTACCCACAGGGCATCTTTCAATAGGTCATTGGTTTCTCCTATCGCTCCAAGTGTGTTAGCCTCATGCATTTCGCTGTTGTCCTTTACTACAAATGCATCATTAGGGAACTCCACCTCTAACCCTTACTCCATATCAATGGTGTTGATAGCAAAAGGAGTAGTATTATCACCATAGATGATAACTTCATCACCTTCATATGAAAGGTGGATCAGAGAGGAAACAACTCATAATTGGGCCAACCAAGGCTTGTCCAAAATTAAGTTAAAGCCTGGCATTTTCTCTAAGACGATGAATTTAGTAGTGGTGGGGAATTCTTCCCTTACTACAAAGGCTATGATGATAGTACCCCAAATGATGATGTGTGACCTGTTGAAGGACTTCATGCATGTGGCTTTCATTGGCTTGATTTGGTCCATGAGGCCTAGTTTGTCAACAATAGTGTATGGTATTACATTTGTTGCTACCTCATTATCAATGTGCACTCTCCAAATCTTGCATTGTCCAACATGTATGGTGATGAACATGGGGGCTGTTATGACCTCATCCTTCTTAGGGTTGATCTTAATTGCTTCATCACAAAATTCTAGGAATGTGGAGATTGATTCCTATGATGTGGGAGGTAGCATCATTACATGGATGGAATTCTCATCTATAGGGATGTCCTTCATGATAGGAATGAAGGTCAACATCTAAACTAGTGCTTCAAGTGGATAGATGAGGTCATGATTAGCTCATAAAGGCTTAATATTGTGTTCTTCTATTTGAGCACCTACTTAACTTGGGCTAATGCATCTGCGAAGTCTCTAACATTAGGCATGTTTTTATTGGCTTTAACCTCTTCCACACAGCCTAAGAGACAAATTTTGTGAGGAGGTGACTTGGGCTTTGTTGGCTTGGCCTATGCAAGAGCCTCAATGCTTGGTTTTGATTTGCTGGTCATGACCTATTTAGTTGCCTCAGCCATGAGAACCATCAAGATAGGGATCGACTTCGATGGACCAAGTGCTCTTTGGTCTTATTGTTGCCTAGCAAGTTCATATGCGAGGCATTCATTGGGCCTCTTGCATTACCATATAGTGGGTCTACCCATGTTGCTAGCAGGGTTAGCCCTTGGACAAGAAGGGGTTGATGCATTTCCCACTACTGGGCTTCAATTAGGTGAGGGGCCAGCATGTTGTGGCACCCTAATGAAAAAGGGTGGCTAAATAGTTGTTGTTGCGAATTGTTGTGGGATCCTAACCACGAAGGGCATTGTGGGTGCTTAAGGTAACACTCTAATGATGAAGGGGGGTCTCAAAATCATGGAGTCCAAGGGGACCCTTGCACTACTGGAAGGCACTCAGACCATAAAAGGCTACTATAATGGTTCTAATTTGCCACCCATGTTGATGGTGTTTATGATGTAGCCAATACCATCCACATTTAGAGGATCATTGTACACCCTCATGGATTAGTTCTAGGGCCTAGCTAGGTTTGTTGTGTTAAGCACTAGTTCATCCCTATTTATCATCCTTTGCATATTATCTTTCAAAGCTTAACAGAAGTCTGTGCTATGACTAGACAACTAGTGGTAATGATAGAATTGGTCTAGCCTGAAGTGCTATGGGACCAAGGGCTTATTTGATGCTACTAAGGTGGGATTCCTTAAAAATTCATAGTACTTGTTGTGCCTTTTATGGAAATCCTTAGACATTTATTTATATTATATGTGCCTAGCTTTCAACAATTGATCCAGTAGCTTTGAGGGTTTCAGTTGCAACGGGGTATACTTTGAGAGATTCTTGTGATGAAAGTTGGGCCTTTGGCCAACTTGTGTCATGGCCACTATAATGTAGGTAGGTTGGTGGCCTTGGTGCTAGAGTTTATGGCTTTGTGAGTTGAGGATTTGGGCTACCTAGCCATTGACCCTTGGTTGACTGGTTTAGCATGTGTGGCTACCATTGTCACTATTGCATTCTACTTTTTCGCATGCTGGTTTTTGTAGGCCACATAGGCTAGGTTCTTGATAGCTTGTGCTGCATCTTCTATTTTCTTAGTTTGGGCAAAGGCCTATCTTAGAGATTGTGGGCCTAAGTAGTATAGTTTTGGCTTGATCAAGTCATTAATTTCACCTTTGAAGATATCCAACAAGTGTGCCTTGGCTATTGACTCTCATTTTTCATTTAACGAGGCACTCTAGCATTGGATGAACTTTTGCATGAGCTCTAGGTGGCCCTACTTAACTTGCATTAGCTAGTACAAGATTTCTTCTAGCTTCAAGTTATACCTAAAGCACATCACAAAATTTCTTAAGAGGTCTTCTAGAGAGGAAATAGAACCTTTGGGTAATGATCGGTACCAATTTAACACTTTTCTAGTTAGCAACATGACAAATATGCATGTGATGGTGTGTGGCCAAGCCTACAGTAGTAAGCACTTAGACCTAAACATGACTAGGTGCACATTGGGATCTCCTTTATCACTGTACTTGGTGAAATAGGGTAGTAAAACCCTAGTTGGTAGAGTTAGGGGTGGGACTGTAGGACTTATAGGATTATTCTGGTAGAAGTCGACCACCTTGATGGTTTTTGAGGAAGTGCCTTTGAGTCACCTCACCTCCTCCATCAAACTTTGGATCAACTGGAATTCTTGATCCAAGTTTTGAGATGCACTAGCTAATTGCATTGGCTATGCTATTTATTGTGTTAGTTTTATCACTTAGGGCTAGATTACTAGTTCCAGAGCCATGTGATGTGGTTGATGTGTTGGTTGTGCTATGGGTGCAATGACTAGGACAAGCCACACATGCATGGGTTGGACTAATGCTAAGGGCACCAATGAAATAGGTAGGACATAGGTTGCCTAAGTCATTTGGGGCCTAGAGATGGACCCTGTGTGAACATATGGCTGAGCTGGCATGATTGCTGTTGGCAAGTATGGTTGGGAAAGTTGAGATGATGCCATGAAGGGTAAGTTAAATGAAGCTATTGTAGAATATTGCATGTATTCCATTTGATGCATTACCACTATAGGCATCAACCTAGGCTTAACAAAGTGGGAAGGTAATGCCAGTGTTATAACTCGGGGAGGATAAGTGAACTGAACTAAGGGGGGCTAGACTAGGGAGTGATTGTTGGAAGATGGTGTGGAAGGGGCTCTCATGTTTAGAGCAAGATTTGAACTCATATTCTTCCTCCTGTAGGGCTTTTTCATAGTCAATTCACACATCATGCTCACTTGCTCGAATTAGCAAGGATAGTAACTAGTGGTGGGGCTCTATGAGCAAGATGATGTCAAACAAGAAAGGGGTATACTCTCATTCATCTCGATGGATTAGTTTGAAGTCCCATTTTTCCTCCACATCAAGGTAATCCATAGGTAACCCTAATTGGATCTTTGCATATATAAAGTTATATTGTTCATTGTTGAGTACAACATACTTTGCATCTTGGTCACACAGCCTAAGGGATTACCTTAATCTTGCCATTATGAGATTCCCAAGGTTATCAATCCTAGCCTCTTGGTGTATGGTAAAGGTGTCAAGTGTGTTTGACACCAACATCAAAGGCTAATCTAGATTCATGGTCATAGATTGAGTTGTGAAAGGGAGAGTTGCGGGTTGCTAGTTACAGAGTATTATAGATGACACTGAAATTGATCTTATTTTAGCTAACACCATTGACTACATTGACTATGCTCTCCATGGACTACACTCTCTATGTTGAGAGCTAACTACACTCTCTACACTAAGAGAATGGAGACTTAGAAAAATAGTGGAGAGAACTAAAATTTGGGTTGCTGCACAGGATCCCAGGGGAACCAACTATAGGGTCCAATCTACACTAATAGATTGATAAACAACTACGATGTAGAGAGCACACAAGACAACCATAATGGATTTTGAAAAACTGGTTTGTCCCTCCTTTTAGCACAAGAAAACTATAGCAATAAAAAACATCGATGATTGGAACATCAAGAGGTTTATGGATGCATGACCTAACCTCGATTTCGTGTAAGGACCTACTGGAGGTAGAGATAGGGTGCCTTGAATGGTCTTGTTGATTGAATAAGGACTTACTAGATGCAACCAAGGTGCAGTGTGGCTAGCTATGATGCTAATGCAAAATAGTACTAACTATTCAAGTAGTATCAACAGTGTTAATGATGTTAATCATAGTTAGTTTTTTTTGGCAAAGATGAAGGTGTCAACACGTAAGGATTGCCACCCAAGCATAGTTTTAGGCATAGTTATGCGATGAAAGAGTGGAAGATGAAAATAAAATGCTAAAAATGCACAGAGAGAGAGAGAGAGAGAGAGAGAGAGAGAGAACCTCCCCCCAAATAGGGTTTAGTGTAGTTAATACCAAGAGTGGTTAGGAGTACGTAGTGTATAATAGGCATAGTGGATAGCATAGTCAAAGTCTCAGAGGTGTCTCGGCATGAAGATTGATGTTCCACTATGGTGTCTATTCCTACCAGATTATCTACCATGGTGTGCAATGGGCTACAATGGTTTATAGTGGTATGCAACTTTGCTTGTCTCTGGTTCATTGGAGTGCCATTGGTTTGTTGATACTTTGATTTTGCTAATCTAAATTTGCCAATTTTTTGATTTTTCCTACCTAAAAAAATGCCCACCCTGAAAATGTTAAGGGCAAGGGTATTTATAGGGTTAGGTTTAGCATAAAATATGGGGTGACTACCTTGTGGTAGAGGGTATGGTTGGGACTACGTCATCATCAAATTACACTTTCCACTGAGGCTGGTGGTGTTGTGCTTTTGCATGATTTGCAATATTCTACGAGACTGTGAGACTATGACTATGTTGCCAATTTCATGTGCATGTGTCGAGAGGACTGAAAGGTACCTAAAAAATGAAAATTTGGAGACTACTCTCCATGACTATGCTCTCCACTTTCTTGTATGGGGTAGAGCATAGTTACAGTTTTTGGGATAAAAGGAGACACAACAGAGATGCATTTTGCTAACTACGCTTGCTGAAGATGAGTTGGAGCTAAGTTAAGTGGTGTTGCCATTTTCTGGAGGCCGCTGGAGGTCATTCTAGCTAACTACACTTTAAGTATGCTCTACACTAGGGGAGAGCATAGTCCTGCATTAAAAAAAATTTACAAAAAATTGGCCATGCGCCAACTATGCTCTCCACTAGAGGTTGACTATGCTTCCAACTACGGTTGAGCATGGTCTCAACACTTAGAGAAATATGTGAAAATTGAGCCTTTATGCTAACTACACTCTCCACAATAGGCTAACTACTCTCTAGGGTAGCGGAGAACATAATCTCAACACTTAGAAAAATTTGTAGCTTTTGGCTTCGCGATGACACTTAGAAAAAATTAGCAAAACTAGACTTTATGTTGACTACACTCTTTACTAGAGGCTAACTACACTCTTAAGCTAGGGTTGAGTGTAGTCTTAACACTTAGCCAAATTTGTAATTGAGACGTTGTAGTCCAAATTTGGTGTTGTTTTAGGACTATAATTGAGTATGCCAAAATTTTGAAGGGACTTTGGTAGGAGATGGATCACTACTATGTTATTCAAATGAAATGCAATGAGGATGTTGCAATTTTGAAAAATTTCATAGAAAAAGATCAAACCTATGATTTTTGTGGTAGATCTTAACAATGAGTTTGATCATGTTTGAGTACAAGTTCATGGCAAAGATGACCTTCCCCCTCTTAATGAGGTAATTTCTATTATATTGGTTGAAGAGAGTAGGCATAATGTTATGTTAATGTCAAAACCAGTTGATGCCTTGGTAATGCTAATTGATGGAAGAAGTTGTGAACCAAGAAGGAAGCAAAAAAATGGAGAGAATGTAAAAGGAGAATTCAAACTCAATGGTCATGATTCTTGTGAAAATAGAGAGAACATGTGGTGTACTTTTTGCAAGAAACCAAGGCATATGAGGGAGATGTACTTCAAGCTTCATGGAAAGCCACCAAGCAAGGAATGGGGAAATAAGGGTGGAAGGAAAAAAATTCAAGGTTAAGAAAATCAAGTCTCATCTTCACAAGAAGAAGAGAAAAATCTAGAAGTAAGGGAGTTTGACCAAGAAGAGATAGAGAAATTAAAGAATCTTCTAGCCACTCTTGAAAAATTTTCAGGTATTTTTTCATTGATACATATAGGTGAGCTTCTAATTTCTCATTTTTTAAGTGTCTTTGATTAGTATTTTAAAGACTCTTGAATCATGATTCAGAAGCCATAGATCACATGACACATGCATTTCATAATTTCAGTTCTTATTTCCCTTGCCCTAGTAAATGAAAAATTACCATGATAGATGGATCACCAACCACAATTGCTAGTATAGAAAATACTAAAATTGATCAAGATATGATTCTTAAAGATGTTCTTCATGTTCTAGAATTATCAACAAATCTCATCTCCATAACCAAACTTTCTCAGAATCTAAATTGCAAAGTAACCTTCTTCCCAACTTATTGTTTATTTTAGGATCAGGACTTAGGTAGGATGATTGGACTTGGTAAGGAGAAGGGAGGATTATACTATCTTGAAAGGATTGAAAAGAAAAGTTCTAGTAAGTGGAATCAACCTCTAACCCTCCTATTTGCAAGTCATTCAACCAATAAAGGCATGATTTGGCTTCACCACTTTAGACTAGGAAATCCTTCATTCAAAACACTTGAAATCATGTTCCCTCATTTGTTTAAGGGCTTACAAAAGGAAGTGTTTAATTGCGAAACTTGTGAACTCACAAAGCATAAATGTGTAGCATTTCCCATTAATAGTAAAAGAAGATTGTTTTCATTTGATTTAATTCATAATGATATTTAGGGACCATCTCCAATTTCAAATATTTTTGAAGCACAATGGTTTGTTTTATTTATCAATGATTGCACAAGAGTCACTTGGATTTTCTTAATCAAGTCCAAAACTGATGTTAGTGATCTCCTCCTAATTTTTTTTCCATGATTAAAAATTAAATTGGAGTCAATATCAAAAGGTTTCGTTCAAATAATTCCAAAAATTATTTTAACCAAACACTAACTACATTCTTTCAAAACGAGGGAATCATCCATGAGTACTCTTGTGTCTATACCCTATAACAAAATGGAGTAGAAAAGAGAAAAAATGATCACCTTCTTTCTACAACTCGAGCTTTATTATTTCAAAAAAAAATGTCCTAAAAAATTACTGGGAAGAAGCCGTCGTTACAGCTACACATATCATAAACAAATTACCAACTTAAGAGCTACATTCAAAAATTCCAATAAAAGTGTTATCTTAGTTCTTTTCAACACTCCGTACTACAAATAATCTTATTCCTAGAATATTTGGATGTGTTTCGTTTGTCCATATTCATAGTCAAAATAGGAAAAAATTTGATTTGAGAGCCCTCAAAATGGTCTTTGTTGGATATTCTTCAACCCAAAAGGGCTACAAATGCTATCATCCACCAGCCAAAAAATTCCTTATTTTTGCGGGTGTCACCTTTGTTGAAACTGAGTCATACTTCACACAACCTTATCTTCAAAGGGAGAAAATAGTAGTAGAAGATACAGACTTTCTTCTTGACCTATCCATAACTAAGTCTTCCAAGTCTTCCTATTCTTTGCTTCCACAAATTGGGCCCTAGCCTCTTCCTCTTCCTTAAATTTTAGAACAAAATGATGAAGGTAATGAAACCACTACCAACACATGTCCTTCTCAAGTGTACACAAGAAGGAAACATCCAAACCCAAAATCAAGGTAAGTCTAAACATCAGGATTGAGTGCTGGTAATGAGGTAATACACCATAACCCATCTAATTCTCATACTGAATCCTTATTTGATATTGACTTACCTATGCAGTTAGAAAAGGAAAAAGAGAATGCACTAAGCACCCACTATATCCTATATTTCATTGTGTCTTTTCATAAATTTTTCTCAACTCATAGAGCATTTCTAAAATATCTTAACAATGTTTCTATTCCTTCAACACTATTTGAGGCTTTAAACTATGAAAATTGGAAAAATGCTATGAATGTAGAAATGTAGACCTTAGAGAAGAATAACACATGAGAGATAGTGGACTTGCCAAAGGGGAATAAACTAGTAGGATGCAAATGGGTATACACTATGAAATTCAAAGCTGATGGTTCTCTAGAGAGATATATAGCGAGATTGGTAGCCAAGGGATACACACAAACATATGGGACAGACTATCAAGAGACATTTGCACCAATGGCAAAGATGAATACAGTAAGAATCCTTTTGTATCTAGTAGTTAATTATGATTGGACTTAGAAGAGGAAATTTACATGGAGATTCCACTAGGCTATAATCAAAATATGGCCTCAAATAAGGTATGCAAATTAAAGAAGCATTGTATGACTTGAAGCAATCAGCTAGGGCCTGGTTTGGAAGGTTTAGTAAGGTAATGATTGGAATGGGCTATAAATAGAATCAAGGAGATCATACCTTGTTTATTTGACACACTAATTTAGAGGGAGTCACTACCCTTGTTATGTATGTTGATGATATTGTAGTAACAGAAAATGATCATAAGGAGATAGAGAGATTGGGCAAGCACTTGGCAAAGGAGTTTAAGATAAAGGACTTGGGAAATTTGAAGTATTTCCTAGGTATAGAAGTGGCACAGTCAAAGCAAGGAATTTTCATAAGCCAAAAAAAATATACCCTAGATCTTCTAAGAGACATGGGGAAATTAGCTTGCAAACCATCAAGCACACCTATGGATCCCAATCATAAACTTGGAGAAGTAGAGGAAGATGTGGCCATCGATAAAGAAATGTATCAAAGATTGGTTGGTAGAATTATTTATGTATCACATACACAACCTGATATAGCCTATGTAGTGAGTGTGGTAAGCCAGTTCATGCACAATCCTAAGGAGGTTCACTTATAGGCAATCTATCGGATCCTACACTATCTAAAAGGGTCTCTATGTAAAGGCATCTTATTCAAGAAAAGTGATAGACTCATATTAAAGGCTTATATAGATGCAAACTATGTAGGCTCAGTCACAGATAGGAGATTCACCACTGGATATTGTACCTTTGTGAAAGGAAATCTAGTCACCTAGAGGAACAAGAAGCAAAATTTAGTAGCATGATCCAGTGGTAAATCTGAATTTAGAGTAATGGCACAAGGAATATGTGAAATATTACAGCTAAAGATTATCCTAGAAGATCTAAGAGTCTAGTGGAAAGGACCTATGAGATTATACTGTGATAATAAGTTAGCTATTAGCATCACCCTCAATCCCATGCAACATGATTGGACTAAGGATGTTGAAATTGTTAAGCACTTTATCAAAGAAAAACTTGAGAGTGGTCTCATTTGTACACCTTATGTTTCTTCCAACTCACAATTGGTAGATATTCTCACTAAAGGACTTTGCAATCCTCTTTTCCAAACATTGGTGTCCAAGGGAATGGACAATGTCTATTTACCAAGTTGAAAGGGAGTGATAGAATTCTAGAAAACAACGCTGCCCTCTCAGCTGATTTATAGTTGGTGATTGATTGATATTTTGCTAATTTTCAGAAATTAGTTGATTCAAAGAGATTTTCTCCTTGATTTTCTCTATGTAATCTCTATATATACATCCAATCATAAACAAGAAGCAATCTAGTAAAAATATTTTCCTTTTTTTCTTCAAATTTTGTCAAGCACAAACATTTTTAGGAACTCCAAAATAGTTTGAATACTACATTCAAAAACTAAGGCAATACTTACAATTTTGGACATCCAATAACATTTAGAATAACATAACACAAATAAGAAGATCTCTTTGGCTAGTGCCTTTGGCTCTTACAACACTCATAATTAGATATCACTTTGAAAACAATTCACCAACTGTAGCTACGCTACATTAAAATTAACATTATTAGCACACATTTGAAAGAGTGCTATAGGATTGTGGGTGTGAATTTCAATGTGGCTGCATTTTTCAAATATATTAAAATTCAATAAACAATGCAAGGGATAAGCCTCTCACAATCGAATATAAAGACATTAACAAACAATGCCACGAAACTCTGGGTTGCAGTGTGGTTGCAAACACTACAATGCAAGGTGCAAGTCTCTTGCAATCAAAAACAATGACATAAAATGATAGTGTGAAGAAACTGCGCTTCACAGTCTTCTCACAAACCAGCATTAACAAAATGAGAAAAATGCTGAACCATGCAAATTGTAGAGAAAAATGCCTCTTACCTTGACTACCCCCCTCCACCTTAACATAAATGGTAACCAAACATACCTAACTTTTTTATCAATGATTTAATTGTTTTTCAAAAAACCAACTATACTTGCTGCATTGACTTTTCTTTTCATCTCTCATGTCAACATTAATGGTCAATATTCTTTTATTTTCCACAAAAGAAAATCAATGCAGTAAAGAATGAAATGGTGGAAAAATGGTGAAAAGAAAAAAAATAAATATGATCGATATCCAAAAATTCAACACAACATAAACATATTTTTTAAATAATATTAGAAAGGTTGAGAAAATGTAATATTTCTAGAGAGGACATGAAGAAAAATCCTAATCATATTCAGGCTTGGGTTTGCCATTGGTGGAATTATTTACATAAAATAACAATATATTAAAATTTTATAGTTTAATTGCAAAGTGCATTTTATATAGTAGTACAACCAAAAGCAAAGAACCTAATGATGCTTGATCTTCTAGTATATTCAAACTTATTAAATGCATTCTCTATTAACTTACCCTCTAACTCATAGCACTAAGGGATTACTTTGGTCAAATGGAAAAGCATGAAATTGGTGCAATCTCTTCAACATTTTATTTTAATCATATAATTAGTAAAGCTTACCTTGAGTGCAATCACTTGAAAGAGATTTGGCTTTTGCTCATCCACTAATCCTCCTAGGATCCTACCATGGTAGAATGAGCATTCAGCCTCTAGGTCTAGCCTTGTCCCAAGAAAATGAGAGTGACTGCATAATTTCTTTCTCGCCATTCACCTCTGTGAAGAGCTAGATGTATATTTATTTGTAGTTGTCTCATATCATCTTCAATAGTTCTTTTCCATGTCTTTTTTTGGTTTTCATTTCAATGGCTTTCAAGGAATAGTGATGTCCAAACATTCCTAACTTATTATTTGATCTTCTTTGCATATGCCCAAACCATCTAAGAGGCCTGATAAGTGGTGGAGCAATCCAACACTCAACCATACAAGTCATAGGCATTCACGCACGACTAGATTGTAATCTGTTGACAAGGCAATGTAATTATGCTAGCAATTGGTTTAAGTTTGAGACTGTTATTTTCCCATGTGGAGCTAGTGAAATCTATGTGTATGGTTTAGCTGACCATGAGATATATGATATTTAGTGTTGTTTGGCCATTGTTTCTCTTAACAAACATGGTTGAATGAAAATAGTTTTTAAGTCTAAGTAAAACAATAAACGAATCTATTCTATCCTATGGAAATGGATATCCATTCTTAATTTTCCATACACATATTGGGCTTATGTAATTGTTACTAGGATTACCAAGTACTTCGCTACTAGGCAAAACAAGCGATAATACTACTGGGTTATCAAACGATCACACTTTATGCTCAAAATCAGTTGTATCCATTTTTCTAGGAAAGCAGTAATGAGTAGTCTAAGTGAAAATGGTAAACATTATTCTAAGAAAAGTAGTAAATTAGGAGAATGCTACAATAGTATGAAATAGTTCCATCTTTATTATCAGTCACACTTGCACCCAAGTACAAAATGTTTGAATAAAGACTCCATTTACTAAGTCACATTACACTACAGGCATTCACACTTCTAAGTACTTAAGACTAAATTAATGAAATAAAATTAACAAAGTTTGGCTACTATGGAATGAAAATTATTGTGGATTCATGCACCTAAGTGTTGTATTTATAGGCTAGCATGCATCTTGCAATAACATTTATACGATGATGTAGCTCATGCTACAATATCGTATATCATTGTTGACTAAAATTGACTTCATCAATACCATTCCTATAACTTATCTGAAATAGAAGTGACTCCAATTTTTTCCTTGATGTTTATATTCTATAGTTTATATATTATAATAACATATAACAACCATCAAAGAATATGCATTTTTGCCACATTGATTTATTATTCATGTCTCTTTTGTAGTGCCCAACATTTACCACCATATAAGATAACATGACTTATTGATATGCTATAAAATGTTCCCTTAGGTAAAAGAATAGTAAATAATATGTTTAATAGAGTTTTCTTGAGAGCCAATTGGACAACCTAGATGATGGGACGTGATATCGCATGGGCCGTGATATCGCGTCGTCCCTTGCGATATCACGTACATGATATCGCGATGTGCCGCCAAGTCTATAAATAAGAGGTAGCTCTTCCTTGTTTCTCATTCTAGGCCTAGACTGTAGCAAAACTCTGGCAGTTTTACCTCTCTAGAGATAGAATAATTTCCATGTGCCCGCAGTAGGAACTCCAAAGTGAATAGATCTTTATTCGAGCAAATATTGTACCTGAACACAAGTTTGTGTACAGAAATAAAGATGAACTTCTTGGATAAACCTTGTAGTTCATGGACTAAGCTAATTAGGATTTTTATTATTGTTATTTATTTATTTATCATTTAAATGATTTATTAGTTAATTAAATATCTCAACCCTTCTCCCATAGTTAAGTGCATTTAGTACGACGGCTTCGAGCATGTGCGTTACGCTTGGGAATCCCAATAACAAGTAGCATTTGGTAACCAAGGTTGCATTTGTTCAGGGTGTGAATGGTAAGTGGGAACGGATGCTGATGCTAGGTTAATTAAGGCTTAGTTAGTTAGTTAAAGTTAGTTAATTAGTCTCTTCACCCTTCACCTCATTAGCATAGGAGATAAAACATAAAAGCTATAAAAATCACATACCTCAGACTTGCTTAACCATACAACCATGACAAATACAAGTAAGTCTAGGAAGACAATGAATGATTAACCTTAAGTGTTCCATGAGGTGTGTAGGCACTTAGTCTACAGAATTCTACTAAATCATGCATGTAACACTCGTATTCGTATGATTTAGTGTAGGGGTACCTCGCCACTCATCATTGGCGCCATTGCCGGGGACTAAGTGTTTGTGCACTAAGTAGAACATACGAAATTATCCACATCGTTGGGAGGCTAAAATGAACCCTTAGGGTTAATCATATGAAAAAAATAACATAACAATAAATAGCACACCGAGATAAACTAAGATGTCTTCTTCTCATAAGAGCACTTCACCACCTAGGGATCATAGAAGAAATGGTCGGCAGTCTAACATGCATAACCGAGATCCGCAAGCTCCTCAATAGCATCGAGTGGTATGTATTCATCCTGATGAGTATATACTCGATTTTACTTTTTTCCTCCATTAGGACAAACAACTGCATTGGTGAGATTTGCAAGGTAACATAGTGTTACCTCCAGATCGTGCAGTCCCCAACATGCTCCTTCGTGCTCTGGCATAGATAGGCATGACACAATTATATGCTAAATATGTTGTAGGTGATTTCGACATAAGGGATTACCATCCCATAGAAGCACAACATTTATGGGACTTGTGGCAGGAGAGCTACCATACATTGTTGAAGGGCAAAGGGGTCCCACACATCCTAAGTGAAATCGGAGATGGTGAACACATTATAATGGGTTCTCTGTCAAAGGATGTTCCCCCTCCTAACGATGGTGAGGAGGTGGGGTATTAGAACTTACGCTCCATGATTCATAACCTTGTTTCTGATACCCATGAACACCAAGTGTTCACTGAGGGAACAAAAACACATGATAAGGACGGGCACTTGGATCGTCATCACGATCAGGGTCATAGCCATTAAAGAGAAGGTAAGAAGAATCGTCATGGCGATGGTTCTCCTTCTTCTTCTCCTTTATCACACCATTCACCCTCTCCTTCCACATCAGGATGCAGCCACAGAGAGCACAATGGTAAGGATAAGGATAAGCGAGATGAGAGACCTTGATGAGAGAGTCGAGAGAGAGGACAAGGGCACTCTAGAGAATCAAGGCATGAAATAAGGAAAAGTAGGGAACAACGTAGGCATCATAGATGCCATGAGAGAGATGATCATGACAAACCCCTACTAGCAACCTAGAGTATGCTAGACATTACGGAGGCAGTTAGGATACCTACAAGGCATCAAAAGGATAGCCGAATCAAGTGCTTAGACATGAATAATATCTCATGGTTTGAGGGGTGATATAATGCTGATTTGTAGAATCATTTATAGGCATTCATGATGCCTGCACCTTACAGAACATTGAGAACGAGTGGAAAAAACTAAAATTGTTCCCTAGGACACTCATAAAGGAAGCAAAGAGTTGGTATAGGTCCTTAGAGCCAAAAACCATTAGGAGGTGGAGTACAATGTTAGAATTGTTCAACAATAAATACCAAACGTACTCTAGAGTGTCCAAATTGTGTAAACAAATCCAAGGATGGAAACAAGGTAATCATGAACCCTTGGATGTTGCCATGGGCTAATACTATGCATTGCTACATCATTGCCTGGGCCATGGTTATGCACAACAAGATCAACTACACCACCTCATAGATGGGCTAAGACATGAGACTAGGAGAACCCTTGAGACATATGCCCAAGGAAGATTATCTGAACTTAGGTCCCATGAGGTGCACAGGTTGTTGGAGCAAGTAGCTAAAGAAGAAGGAGAGCTACGGAAAAGAGAGAGCGTGGAAGAATACAACTGTGACCCCTCCCTTCGGAAGAAGGGAGTGAGATTCTACGATGAAGATGATGAGTCACCACTTGAAGAGTTGGTGAATAGAAAGACCTTGCCACTTCAAAAGCTAACAATGAAAGTGTCAGCTAAGGTAGATGAAATATGGAGCTCGTTAGATAGTAAAATTGAAACTGTCCTAAAAACCGTAGAGGAGTCTGAGGAATGAAGTAGTGACCAAGAGAAGAAAAAGCGGAAAGATTTAGGCCATGCACATGACAAGGGTAAGGGAAAAATAACTATCTTTGATGAGGTTGTGGATTTGCATATGATATTGCATCCCTCGCGATATCGCATCCTCCCCCACGATATTGCGTACGTGATATCGCGGTGCACCGTCATATCTATAAATAAGAGGCAGATCTCCCTTGTTTCCTCATCCTAGGCTAGATAGTAGGGAAAATCTAGCAGATTGATCACTCTAGAGATAGAATATTTTCCATGTGCCTACAGTAGGAGTCCTAAAGTGAACGAATCTTTATTCAAGCAAACATTATACCTGAACACAAGTTTGTGTACGGAAATAAAGACGAGCTTCTTGGATAAACCTTGTAGTGCATGGAATAGGATAATTAGGATTTATTTATTGTTATATACTATTTTCCATTTACATGCTTTATTAGTTATTAAATCTTTCTCAACCCTTCTCTCCTAGTTAAGTGCCTCAGTACAATCGCTTCGAGCACATGCATTACGCATGGTGATCCCAGCAACGACTAGCATTTGGTAGTCACGGTTGCATTGGTTCAGGGTGTGTATGGTAAGTGGGAACGGATGCTGACACTTGGTTAATTTAGACTTAGTTAGTTAGTTAGAGTTAGTAATTAGTTTCTCTATCCTTCACCTTGTTAGCATAGGAGATAAAACATAAAAAGATATAAAAATCATATACCTCAGACTTACTTAACCATACACCGTGAAAAATACGAGTAAGTTTGGGAAGACAATGAATAATTAACCTTAAGTGTTCCATGATGCGTGTAGGCACTTAGTCTACAGAGTTCGAATGGATCACGCATGTTACGCTCCTATTCGTATGGTTGAGTATAGGGGTACCTCGCCACTCATCATTGGCATCGTTGCCGAGGACTAAGTGTTTGTGCGCTAAGTAGAACATAGGAAATCACTTACATCGTTGGAAGATTAAACGAACCTTAGGGTTAATTAAATAAGAAATTTTTTTATAATGGTTAATTAGCACACTGATAAGACATAATGTCTTCTTCTTCTTCTCACAAGAGCAACTCACCACCTAGGGACAATACAAAGAACAATCAACAATCAAAAATACATAACCAAAATCTGCTAGTTCCTTAACAATATGGGGTGGTATATACTCATCCCGATGAGTATATACCTAATTTTACTTTTATCCTTCATCAAGATGAATAGATGCGCTGGAGAGATATGCAAGGTAACATAGTGTTACCTTTAGATCGGTCAATCCCAAACATGCTCCTCCATGCTCTTGCATAAATCGGCATGACTCAGCTCTATGCTGAATACATTGTGGCAGATTTTGACATAAGGGATTACCATCCCATGGCTTTACAATGTATGAGGGACTCAAGGAAGGAGAGTCAACATACACTGTTGAAGGGCAAAGAGGTCCCGCATGTCCTAAGTGAAATTGAAATGGTGAACCACTTATAACTAGTTCTCTATCAAAAGATGTTTCCCCTCTTAATGATAGTGAGGAGGTGGGGTATTAGAACCTACGATCCATGATACACAACCCTGGTTCTGATCCCCATGAACACCAACTATTCACTAAGGGAGCAACAACACATAACAAGGACGGGCACTTAGATCGTCATCATGATTGGGGCTGAAGCCACAAAAGAGAATGTAGGAAACATTATCATGGAAATGGTTTTCCTTCTTCTTCTCCTTCTTCACATCACTCACCCTCTCCTTCCACCTCTGGGTGCAGTCATAGGGAGCACAACGGTGAGGATAGAGGTAGGAAAAATGAGAGACCTTGATGAGAGAGTCGAGAGAGAGGACAAGGGCATGAACAAAGGGAAAGTAGGGAACAACGTAGACATCATAGATGTCATGAAAGAGATGATCATGATGAACCCTTACTTGCAACCCAAAGTATGCTAAATATAACAGAGGCAGTAAGAATTCCAACAAGGTATTTAAAAGATAGTCAGATCAAGCGTTTAGACATGAATAATATCTCATGCTTTGAAGGGGGATACAACACTGATCTGCAACATCATTTATAGGCATTCCATGATATCCACACCTTGCAAAACATAGAAAATGAGTGGAAAAAACTCAAGTTTTTTCCCAGGACGCTCATTAAGGAAGCAAAGAGTTGGTACCAGTCCTTAGAATTGGAAACCATCAGGAGGTGGAGTATGATGTTAGAACTCTTCAACGATAAGTATCAGACGTACTCCAGAGTGTCTAACTTGTGTAAGAAGATCCAAGGATGAAAGCAAGGTACTTATGAACCCTTGGATGCTGCCATGGGCTACTACTATGCATTGTTACATCATTTCCCGGGCCATGGTTACACACAGCAGGATCAACTCTGCCACATTGTAGATGGGCTAAGGCATGAGACTAGAAGAACCCTTGGGACTTATGCCCAAGGGATACTATCAGAACTTAAAGCCCATGAAATACATCGCTTGTTGGAGTAAGTAGCCAAAGAAGAAGGTAAACTATGAAAAAGAGAAAGTGTGGAAGAATACAACCATGATCCATCCTTTCAAAAGAAGGGAGTGAAATTTTGCAATGAAGAGGATGAGTCACCACTCGAAGAGTTGGTGAATAGAAAAACCTTGCCAATTCAAAAACTAACAATAGAAGTATCAGCTAAGGTAGAGAAATTGTGGGATTCCTTAGACTCTAGACTTGAAACTATCCTAAAAATCGTAGAGGAGTCTAAGGAGGAAAGAAGTAGTGACAAGAACAAGACAAAGCAGAGAGATTCAGGCCCTACACATAAAAAGGGTAAGGGGAAAATCACTATCTCTGATGAGGTTGTGGATTCAGACACAGACGATGACGGTGGATGTGGGATTTGCCAAAATGACCATCCTAAGGGATGTTGTCCAATCATCTCACATCTACAAGAGTTTGGGGTGTATGCACTTAACCCGAGACTCAATAAATGGTAGACACCCTAAAGGTTACCTTATCCCCAAGGTAACCCAAGATAGTTCCACCAACCATTAACCTACTATCCAAGTGGATCTCCGCCACAACCCATTGGACAACACCAGTAGTGGCAATACGCATAGTCATGGGGGATTCCACCACTGAGACAATAGTACCCTTACTGGCAACCTGATCCTTATGGCTATTATGTGCAGCAACAAGTTTCTCCAAGTGACTCTATGGGTCACACAACTTCCCAACATTACTACCAAGTTTGGGAGTACTTTAGGAGGACTCCTCCTCCTTCGGGAGATACTCCACACACCTACCATCCTCCTAATCCATCCGCACCTCTTCCACTGGTAGTTCCCATAACACCTCCTACTCCAACAATGCAAGGGGAAGTCCCCACTCAACCGTAGCAATGTAACGCTGCGAGAGCTATAAACATTCAACCTACTGCTGGTTTTGACAACCATAAAAAGAGAAGACCATTCTTTAGAGTTAAAAGCCTAGGAAAGCTCTCAAAACAACAAGTGGTTGAGTCTGTGATCACTCCTCCAACATACAAAACTTCAGAGCTCCCTTCAGTCCAACAACAAAGCTTCACGCATACGATTATGTGAAAGCATACCGTAACCGACTGGATCAAGGTAGGCCACCTTCCCAAGAAACTAACTGACCCTGGGAGTCCCTTAATCTATTTGCAAGTCACTGAGAACAAACCACATAAGGCTCTTCTTGGCTTAGGTTCCGGAGTCAACCTAATTTCATGAGAGATGTATCAAGCTTGAAACCTACCCCAACTTAAGAAGAGCAACATCCAACTTGAGCTGGCCGACTAGTCCATCACCATTCCTTTAGGATTGGTAGAGGAAATTGTTACCACTGTGTGTGGTTGGTCTTACCCAGTTGACTTCCTAGTGATAGAAGTTAACAGCAATGAAGGGGACTTCCCAATTATAATGGGAAGGCCATGGCTAAGTACGATAGACGCGTACCTAGGGATCTACAATCTTTCCTTGGAGATATCTAAGGTAAACATATATGTAAAGATCAAGAAGAAGAAAGTTCCATGCATCACATACAGTGACTCAGAGGGTGATGACATGGAAGAATTTTTATCATCTCTTCCATGTAATCGGTGTGCCCAAGAAACACAAATTCAAAGGTGCCTGTATGTAGCGACCCCACAAGTAGTAAACACCCCATGGTTGATAGCTAGTCAAAAGAGCAACCCAATATGCATGGAACGAACTAAGGAAACAACCCATACCAACAATGGAGGCATAGATACCTTGGAATATGAGTGTCACCAACTTCCCCCCCTTAATCTAAGAACATCAATTGGGAGAAGTTGGGCACTTTTAAGAAATTCAAACATGCGCTCATTATTTCAGATCTCTCCCTTGCAATTCAATCATGGGGGAGATGGCCACCTATGCTAATCATTTGGGGCCCTCAGTTCTTTTTAAGTTTTTTTTACACATTTTTGTTTCACATGTTTTTGTTTTACACATTTTTGTTTTACAAGTTTTTGTTTCACACATTTTTGTTTTACATGTTTTTGTCTAACCCATTTTTGTTTTACAAATTTCTTTAACTTTTCTTGTTTTTGTTTTACAACTTTCTTTAACTTTTCTTATTTTTGTTTTAAAAATTTCTTTAACTTTTCTTGTTTTTGTTTTTCAACATCGTTATACTTTTTCATTTTGTGTGTGTGTGTGTGAGATCCACCTTGTAAGTTTTTCATCCAATAAGTGTTCTTCTCGATAGTGCGAACTGTTTTTCATTGATTCCTGATGTTTGGTTTTTCCCTTTAAGTCATGATGTTGATACTAAGGTATGTTTATTTTGATATGCTAGGCAATGAGTTCACTTCATCCACCCATCCACCAATTTCTATGGTCTCTCTTGACTTGGAAATGTACAGTCTCTTTCTAAATAAGAACTTTAACGAATCAATAACTGGGCATTTCTCAAACTAAGGAAAGACTCAAGGATTGAAAAGGGTGTGACTTCAAGGGAACTTGATGCATTCGTGTTGGCCGTTCTCTTGGGTGCTTGGATGTTTTCTTCTTGGGTTTTCTTTCCGTTTTGACATTACCCAATTATCGGGAAGCTAAGAAAATAAAAATAACAAGTCTTTGCATGGTGTGATTCTCATGCATAAATACATAAAATAATAAAAAAACAAAAAAAAAAGAAAAAAAAGAAAAAGAGAAAAAAAAAGTGAGAATTCAAAGCACACCCCTTAGACAAAATAATCCCTTGGGCTACAAGCACTAGTTATGAAACTCAAAATAAAAATGTTCCCTCTAACTAAGGCCCTTCTCGCTTCCCATTCTCTCCTTTTTTTCGTTGGAATGGTGGTGGCTCTTGGGCGAAGGTGTTCTTGTTACTTCAAAAGGATGGATTAGCCAGATGCATTAATGCAAAGTCACTGGATGTGGTTGGTTTGAGGCCGAACTTGGATTGGGATTTGCTAAGCCACATTAATCATAAAACACACAAGGGGTTGTACACCACCTTATTCCTGGGATTCCATTCCATTCTCTTCTCTCCATCCTTCTCTCCATTGTTCACCTCATTGCCGGTTGTATCATTAGTGTATATTTTGGTTGATGCATTGTTTTATTTTTGGTAAATTCTTGTAGTTAATACTTTAACTCTTGTTCCAAATGACATTCCCAGAGCCTACGGACTCTCTGAATGTGGGTTTGTCAGGGCATTAAGGGCATGAGTCTGCTTTGGGGAGGACCCACTAACATTCCTATTTGGTGCACCAGTTAATTTCTTTCCCCTTACATTTTTGCAATTAATTTTATTTTGTTCATTTTCATCTTGACATCCATTTCATCGATGTCATAGTTGTCCCTTTTTATCTATCTTTCTTACTCCTTTTCTTTTTCCATTCTAATGGTACCGGAGGTTTGCGATTAGTCATGGGGGTACAGGGCCCAATTTTTTTGATTTTCTCCTAGCCTTGATTTTTTGTAATTTTTTCCTAACCCCTACACCTTTGGTAGTCATCATTAATATATCTCCAGATCCATATTAGCCATACCACAACCTAGCCAATGGACTTACACCGAAGCAAGGTATCAATTACATGATGATTCAATTACCCTTGCTAATATAAGACTGTGTTGTGTGTGCAGATGGCAATCATGCAACAATGGATTAGATCTGGAGGGAACACTTAGAATGGAGCAATGCTCAAATAGTTATGCAAGGAGCAAGATCGATGGTGCGCTTATAGATGGACAATGAAAGATGCAATCTTAGTGTTGGCAGCAGCAAAACTTCTTTCTCTCTCTTTTTCTCAAGCTACCAAATGAGGCCTGATGTCAATGTAATAAGGTGTTCACCCTTGTTGTCATGAACACCAGTTTTGTTGTGTCTTGTAATGAGTTCCATTTGAGTTAATAATCCCATACCTTCCAAATATTATTGTAAAGAACTTGAGGACGAGTTTTCATTTAGTCATGGGGGTATGATGGGACGCGATATCGCATGGGCCACGATATCGCGTACACGATATCACGGTACACCGTCATATCTATAAATAAGAGGTGGCTCTCCCTTGTTTCCTCATCCTAGGCTAGATATTAGGGAAACTCTGGAAAATTGATCACTCTAGAGATAGAATATTTTCCATGTGCTCGCAGTAGGAGTCTTAAAGTGAATGGATCTTTATTCGAGCAAACATTGTACCTGAACACAAGTTTGTGTACGGTAATAAAGAAGAGCTTCTTGGATAAACCTTGTAGTGCATGGAATAGGCTAATTAGGATTTATTTATTATTATATACTATTTTCCATTTACATGATTTATTAGTTATTAAATCTTTCTCAACCATTCTCTCTTAGTTAAGTGCCTCAGTACGACCGCTTCGAGCACATGCGTTACGCGTGGTAATCCCAGCAATGACTAGCATTTGGTAGCCATGGTTGCATTGGTTCAGGGTGTGTACTGTAAGTGGGAACATATGTTGATGCTAGGTTAACTTAAACTTAGTTAGTTAGTTAGAGTTAGTAATTAGTTTCTCTACCCTTCACCTTGTTAGCATAGAAGATAAAACATAAAAAGATATAAAAATCATATACCTCAAACTTACTTTACCATACACCATGACAAATACATTTAAGTCTAGGAAGACAACGAATAATTAACCTTAAGTGTTCCATGAGGCGTGTAGGCACTTAGTCTGCGGAGTTTGACCGAATCATGCATGTTATGCTCGTATTCGTATGGTTGAGTGTAGGGGTACCTCGCCACTTATCAGACACAGACATTGACGATGGATGTGAGATCTGCCAATATGACCATCCTAAGGGATGTTGTCCAATCATCTCACATCTACAAGAGTCTGGGGTGTATGCACTCAACTTGAGACTTAACAGATGGCAGGCACCCCGAAGGTTACCTTATCCCCAAGGTAACCCAAGATAGTTCCACCAACCATTAACGTACTATCCAAGTGGAACTCCGCCACAACCTATTGAACAACATCAGCAGTGGTAACACCCACAGTCATGGGGGATGCCACTACCTAGACAAAAATACCCTTACCAGCAACCAGACCCATATGGTTGTTATGTGCAGTTTGTGACTCTATGGGTCATACAACTCCACAACATCACTACCAGGTTCAAGAGTATTTTAGGACTCCTTCTCCTACGAGAGATACTCCACACATGTACCATCCTCCGAATCCATCCACCACTCTTACACTGCTAGTTCCACTACCACCTGCTTGAACAATGCAAGGGCAACTCCCCACTCAACTGCAGTAACGCAATGCTACGAGAGCCGTAAACCTTCAACCCACTGCTGGTTTTGACAACCGCACAAAGAGAAGACCTTTCTTCAAAACCAAAAGCCCGAACAAGCTCTCACAACCACAAGTAATTGAGTCTGCACACGCTCCTCCACCACACAAGGCTTCGGAGCTCCCTTCAAACCAACAACAGGGCTTAACGCATATAGTTATGTTAGAACATATCATTACTGATTGGATCAAGGTAGGCCACCTTCCCAAGAAACTGTCTAACCCTAGAAGTCCCTTAATCTACCTCCAAGTCACCAGGAATGAACCACATAAGGCTCTTCGTGACTCAGGTTCTAGAGTCAACTTAATCTCACAAGAAATGTATCAAGCTTGGAACCTGCCCCAACTCAAGAAGAGCAATATTCAACTAGAGCTGGCTAACCAGTCCATCACCATTCTCTTGGGATTGGTAGAGGACATCATTACCACTGTGTGTGGTTGGTCATACCCAGCTGATTTCCTGGTGATAGAAGTCAATAGTAATAATGAGGGATTCCTAATTATAATGGGAAGGGCATGGCTGAGTGAAGTAGATGCATGCCTAGGTATCCGTGATCTTTCCTTGGAAATATCTAAGGAAAATATTTATGGAAAGATCGAGAAGAAGAAAGTTCCATGCATCACATACAGTGACTCAGAGGGTGATGACTTAGAGGAATGATCAGCATCTCCTGCATGCAACTGGTGTGCCCAAGAAACATGAATACAACGGTGCCTGTATAGAGCAACCACATAAGAGAACACCCAGTGGTTGATAGATGATCAAGAAAGTAGCCCACCAAGGTGCATGGAACAAACTGGGGGAACAACTCATGCCTATAATGAAGGCATAGATACATTGGAGTATCAGCATCATCGACTTCCACCCCTTAACCTGAAAACATCAATCAGGAGCAGTTGGACACTTCTAAGAAATTCAAATAGGCGCTCATTATTTTAGATCTCTCCCTTTCAATTCAGTCATGGGGGAGATGGCCACCTATGCTGATCATTTGAGGTCCTCAGTTCTTTCACATTTTTCTTTTACACATTGTTGTTTTACACATGTTGTTTTACACGTTTTTATTTTACACATTTTTGTTTTACAAATTTTTTTAACTTTTTCTGTTTTTGTTTTAAAACATTGTTACACTTTTTCCTTTCTTTGTTTGTGTGTGTGTGTGTGTGTTATCCATCTTGTCAAGTTTGTCATTTAATAAGTGTTCTTCATGATGGTATGAACTGTTTTCTATTGGTTTCTAATGTTTGGTTTTTCCCTTTAAGTTATGATGTTGATACTAAGGTATTGTTCTTTTGATATGATAGGCAATGAGTCCACTTCATCCATTCATCCACAAAGTTCTATGGTCTCTCTTGGCTTGGAACTATATAGTCTCCTCTTTCTCAATAATAAGAACTATAATGAATCAATGACTAGGCATTTCTCAAACCAAGGAAGGACTCAAGGATTGAAAAGGGTGTGACTTCAAGGGAACTTGATGCATTTGTGTTGGCCATTCTCTTGGGTGATTAGATGTTTTCTTCTTGAGTTCTCTTACTATTTCAATGTTACTCAATTATTGGGAAGCTGAGAAAATAAAAATAACAAAGTCTTTGCATGGTATGGTTCTCACGAAAAACTCAAAAAAAATAGTGAGAATTCAAAGCACACCCCTTAGACAAAATAATCATTTGGGCTACAAGCACTAGTTATGGTACTAAAATAGACATGTTTCCTCTAACTAAGGACCTTCTCGCTTCCCATTCTCTCCTCCTTTGTTTCGTCAGAATGGTGGTGGCTCTTTGGTGAAGGCATGCTTGTTACTTCGAGTGGATGGATTGACTGAATGCATTGATGTGAAGTCACTAGATGTGGTTTGTTGGAGGTCAGATTTGGAATGGGATATGCTAAGTCACATTAACCACACCTTGTTCTTGAGATTCCATTCCATTTTCTTCTTTCTATCATTCTACCTCCATGGTTCACCTCATTGCTAGTTGTATCATTAGTGTATATCTTGGTGGATGCATTGTTTTCTTTTTGGTAAATTCTTGTGGTTAAGACTTTAACTCTTGTTCCAAATGACATTCCTAGAGCCTACAGACTCTTCAAATGTGGGTTTGTTAGGGCATCAAGGGCATGAGCCTACTTTGGGGAGGACCCACTGGCATTCCTCTTTGGTGCATTGGTTAAATTATTTCCCTTAACATTTTTGCAATCCACTCTATTTTGTTCATTTCCATCTTGACATCCATTTCATCGACGTTACAGTTGTCTCTTTTTCTCCACCTTTCTTATTCCTTTTCTTTTTCTCCATTCTATTGCTACTGGAGGTTCGCTCTTAGTCATGGGGGTCGTGGTCCAATTTTTTTGATTTTCTCCTAGCCCCTACACCTTCGGTAGTCACCAAATCTTATATCTCCAGATTCGTATCAGCCATACCATAACTCAGCCAATGGACCTTTCACTGAAGTAAGGTATCAGTTGCATTGAAATTCATTTACCCTTGCTAATATAAGATTGTGGTGTGTGTGCAGATGGCAATCATGCAACAACAGATTAGATTTGGACGGAACACTTAGAATGGATCGGTGCGGAAGCAGCTATGTAAGGAACAGGATCGATAGCATGCGTATGGATAGACAACGAAAGGCACAATCTTGGCGTTGGCAACAACAGACTTCTTCTCTCTTCTCTCTTCTCTCTTCTCTCTCAGCTACCAAATAAGGCCTAATGTCAAATGTATAAGGTGTTCACTCTTGTTGTCATGAACACCATTTTTTTCATGTCTTGTAATGATGATCCATTCACGTGTCATCCCATTCACCACTAGTTCCATTTCAGTCAATAATCTGATACCTTCCCAATATTTTGTAAGGAACTCAAGGACAAGTTTTTATTCAGTCATGGGGGTATGATGGGACGTGATATCGCATGGGCCATGATATCGCGTACACGATATTGCATCATCGCTTATGATATCGCATACGTGATATCGCGGTGCGCCACCAAGTCTATAAATAAGAGGTGACTCTCCCTTGTTTCTCATTCTAGGCCTAGACCATAGTGGAACTCTAGCAGTTTTACCTCTCCAAAGATAGAATAATTTCCATGTGCTCATAGTAGGAACTCCAAAGTGAACAAATCTTTATTCAAGAAAATATTGTACCTGAACACAAGTTTGTGTACGGAAATAAGGATGAACTTCTTGGATAAACCTTGTAGTTCATGGACTAAGCTAATTAGGATTTTTATTACTATTATTTATTTCTTATCATTTAAATGCTTTATTAGTTAATTAAATCTCTCGACCCTTCTCCCATAGTTAAGTGCATTCAGTATGATGGCTTCGAGCACGTGCGTTACGCTTGGGAATCCCAGTAATGAGTAGCGTTTGGTAACCAAGGTTGCATTGGTTTAGGGTGTGAATGGTAAGTGGGAACGGATGCTGATGCTAGGTTAATTAAGGCTTAGTTAGTTAGTTAAAGTTAGTTAATTAGTCTCTTCACCCTTCACCTCATTAGCATAGGAGATAAAACATAAAAGCTATAAAAATCACATACCTCAGACTTACTTAACCATACAACCGTGACAAATACAAGTATGGGAAAATAATGAATGATTAACCTTAAGTGTTTCATGAGGTGTGTAGGAACTTAGTCTACGGAATTCTACCAGATCGCGCGTGTAACACTCGTATTCGTATGGTTGAGTGTAGGGGTACCTCGCCACTCATCACTAGATTATTAAAACTAAGAAGCTATAATCTACTTCCAATAGGAAGACCTCTATATAATAAAGACCAAGTAACAACAACACTTTTACATGAATCCCAAGTTTCCTTACGTTTAAACCTTTGTATTTAATCATTCTCAATATCTTGAGGGTATTATCAAAAGGAGTTTTATCTATATAAAACCACTATTGAGATTTTATAGTAGAAAATTGTAGCATTTTAACATTATTTGACCAAGCCCAATTATCCTAAAAATATAACGAGAATTGATACAAGGATTCTATGAAGATAACCAAATGCTTGTTATGAAAATTCTAAAAATAGGCTTTATGTATTTGATTTAAATTGAATTTAGCTTCAAATTCTAGTTTGTCAACTTGTGGACTCAAATTTAATAAAGCTTGCTTTAGAATTTTTTAATTAAAGAAAAAAATTGTAACATGAAAAATCCCTCTATGATTAAATTCAATCATTTTCACAAGAGAATCATAATGAACTAAAGTACCACACTTTCTATAACAAGTTGTAGCCAAATATACATTTATTTAATGGATGATATTTTGCTATAAAGTAATCAAATTCATTAAAGTACAATTGATCTCCTAATTTTGGTGGGATTGGATGAAGTTTAGGAGAGAAGGTGTTGGAATCTAGGTTTCATGTTTTAATTTTATAACAAGAAAATACAACACACAATTTAATGGCTACAAATAACAATGCAAGATACGCATGTTATATAACATTCTTGACATCAAATATATTTTACGAAGTGCTCATGTAGCTTATTTGGTAGTTCACATCAACTCAACCAGGGTGGTATTTCAAAGATGGATGTTTAAAAGTGATGTAAATTTTATTAGGATTGGACCTTAGAAAAATAACTTTCTTCACTTCTTTTTTCAATGTATCAATTGTAACGTTCAAGTGAGTAAAAGGTTTTTTCTTTTCTTATTCTTTGTCTACTCATTGTTGTGCGATCTACTTTGAATTTTCTTTGTTCTTTAATAATATATATATTTTAGAGTCGGGCACTCCCCATATAACGACGGTATTTAATTTTTTTTGAAAGAGAAATCATCTCCGAATTTATTTCGAGTATTTCAATATCACTTTTTCTTGGAAAAGAAATCAACTTCGAATTTGTTTCCAGTACTTGGAATACTGCGTAGACATCCAAAACAATATTTAGTGATTGTTCCACATGACTATGTTAAAGAGAAAAGAATAGCACATCAGCAATAAAACGTAACAGAAGCTACAGCAGTTCACCGCAGTGTCGGTAAATCTTTCGGAAATTCCAATTCAAGAAAAGTTTTGGTACGTTCATGTGAGTATGGCATTGGCAACTTGGCATATCATGATTGAAACCGGCTCAGAACGAATAAGGAATAAGCTAAGTATGAGCTTTGCTCATGGCAGACAGATCTTCCTCCACGCAGAAACGAATAAGGAAATAACCTAAGAATGATCTTTTTCGACATTCAAGCATGTAATGGATGGAATTGGAAGGAGTTCTTTCCTGCTTTTAGTCCGGGCGTAACTATGTTAAAATGGAGCAAGATGGATCATTAACGCGCGTCTACGTGGCTTATTTATTTTGCACCTTCGTCGTCTCCAAATTGATCGGCTTAGTTTTTTTTTCTTCTTCACGTTTTTCCAGAATCCCTCTTCATCGCTTCCACCTCGCATTATGCTGCTGGTGTTTCTATTGATGTTAGTTTACGATCAGCATGAGCGAGATGAGCGAGCTCTGCGCCCAAATTCTTGCGCTGATCTTGCTCGTTGGGAGCCTCCTGTGTATTGTGCTGAATCTGCGCCTGCCACGTTTCCTATTTCCAGGTCCGTGTCTGCGGTCAAGTTCTTAAGTCGTTTGAAGTATTTCATGAATTCTAACCGTTTAGATTTGCCGTTTTTGCCTAGTTTTTCTAATTATCTTCACATAATCTCATACCCTTCTATACAAAATGGAACTGTGTGACGATCGATGTTCTTTCAACTTGTTCCAGGGAAGAGAAAGATCAAGAAACTGAGATTTTCCAACGATGTACTGGAACCGAAGGGGGATAACTATGAATATCGACGGAGGCATCGACAGCTGAGAATGATGAAGAAATTGCGCAGATCTCTTTCTATGCGGATGCAACGGAAAGCGAAGCTATGCAACACCAAATGACGACGATGATAGATGATTTGTATGAAACGAGCAGAAGAAGAAATGAAGGCACAGAGACAGCCTATGAAAATAGACCGTTTCATAGAAAGTTCTGGTTTCAACTGCCGCTGCTACTGCCACTTAGTGGATCCCAGCAGACAACAGCAGCACATGGACATCCAGTTGTGAGCACTATCTTTTCCAGTTTTGTGTTTTTGGATTTTCTGCACTGACTTCTGTAAACCTATGCATCAAAAGAATCTGATTCGTGGAAGTGAGGAATCGAGGATTCGTGATTCTGAACGTGTTTGGGTAAGTGTGCCTTAAAGAAAAAGTGGCTAGGGTTCCTAGCCGGGGACGTGCTACACAAAATTTAAATATATTATTTTTTTAAAAAAATTAAATCCCATATATCATAAAAATACATTATAAAACATAGAACAAGTACAATGTAAATCCAAAATATTGTTAATGTCTAAAAATTGCACAGAAGATTGCAATATCACCATTAAATTAAATTGAAGCAAGAAAATTTGCAAAGGTATGGAGGGCACTCAATCCATTTCCTTACTTAGGAGCCATAATCTGACCAAACATATAATTTCTGCAACAACCAAAATGACAGCAATAAAATGAAATCCTTTTGTTACTCAATCCAATATTTCCAAAAATGAAATTAAGCCTCGACCAAATTTATAACAAATCAGGTGTGCTAATACTTTTGTTCAACTACTACCTGTAAGTAGCACCCTAGGGACTACCTGAGTAGGGCCACGTTGAAGATGACCATATTATAAGAATACACAACTTAACTAAACTAGGCACAGCACAGTAACTCATCTCACCTATAATGATGGAAAACCTTTCAGGAAAATTGGCACTAGTCACGATGAAGGGGAAAGTAAAAACAGAGCACCATGACCTTGCATATGGCCATTGTCCATGTTATGTGCTGGTGGGCTTCTTTGCTTTATAAGCAAACAGATTTTTAAAAAAGTTGAACAACAATCCATCCGTCATCATGTTCATGACTCATGACCCACGATGACTCTGTTTTGTTTTTTCTGTTTTTAACCAGAGATCTGAGAAAAAGAGCAAAAACCAGCAATGAACAATAAACACGCGACAATGTGTGAGTCATGGCGGAACCTTTGACGCTCCCAAAGCCAGGCGAATCCATGCAAATGCAATGTTTTCCTCGCACGCCCCGTCCAAAACTTTCCGTATGACCCATACTTGCCCCTTCGCCCATCGGTTACCATAGTAGCCCTTTCGTGATTTCCGTATGTTTGTTTATTTATTCGTACTCCCTTGTTTTCTGTGGTCCGTCTGCCGATGCCATGAATCTTGATTGCTTGCTTGCCACTTAACAATGAAATGAAATTTTTGGTATGGTATGATTAAAAACAAGGGAAGATATGTAAGATTTTAATGCAAAATGCAGACATCGCAAGAATTAAAAAGGCAATAACAATACAAGGCAAGGCAAGGCGACCATATCAATGTATATTTTCAAATCCAGACAAACTTTCATTGAAAATTATGGGTTATGAAATACGTACCCACTGCGAATTTAATACGCTTCTGTACGCGCTCCCGAATCCGACGCAAACAGTTCGTCGAAATTTATAGGGAATCGTGAATCTCCAGCGCATAGCTGTAAACCCAAGCGCAGCCATTACGTTGGATTCTGTTGTCATTTATGAAAGGAAAAATATGTGGTAATTGCCTTTGGGTTCTCTTCATGGATCATGCGGTGGACTAATTTCTTTGCATGATTATTGAACTTTGAAAATTTGTCCCACCGGTACATGGGTGGCCAATGGGGCATGGGTGATTCAATCAAAACAAGAAGGTGTTGAGGTGTTAGTTTAGTGGTAAAGGGTCTTGGCCTAGTAACTCTAGGTTACTAGATAGCACTAAGTTATAAACTTCTATAAAATCTTGGGGTGTATCTATGATTCAATTATTTCAAGTTCCAACACCCCAAAACAATGAGGTGTTAGCTTAGTGATAAAACTTTTGATTTGAATGTAACAAGTCATAGATTTGACTTTGGTAATAGTGCTTAGCAATAAAGTTTTAATTGGACTATATATCTTGGAGTTACCTATGTTACAATTATGTAAGGACTAAACAAATTGATCCTACAAAAATAATTTTAATAATAAGCAACCAAAACAATCTTAATAATAACCAAAATTAAGGGTGTTTTGATTGAAACTTGAAGATGCAAAAATAATTCATTTGGCCAAGTTTTGGTGGAGAGATTAACTACCAATGGATAAAGAGGATCCTTCTTAGTCATGGTAAATTGACTAAGAAGAACCCAAATTTTGCTCTAAATATATGTACCTATCACATAGGTCATGGCTATACTAGCAATGGTTACTTTTTGAAGTTTTACTTTGCATGAAAATGTAGAATAAAAATAAACTATTTATATATGCTTTTTTTAGAGCATAACTTGTGCTAAGTTCAAAGCTCATCACTTTCCTCCTTTTGCACTTTTTATGTAGTTGTTATGTTGCTAGCCTAGGGGCATGTCCTAGGGAGACTTGACCTTTCCCTTAAACACTATTTATACATATCACTTTTAATTTAGTGTGGCTGTTGAAATAATACCTTTGAATTTTACATAAAGGTTGATATCTACTATTCCTTTCCTAATTTACTTTTAATGTATTTAACATGTTATCTTGTTGATGTCATGTCATCTTCTTTGGATAGATTAGAACTAGGTTAGTTACAATGAGGTGTTAACCTAGTGATAAGACTTTTGATTTGAAAGTGCTAAGTCATAGGTTCGATTTTGGTAGATGTTGAGTTATAAATTTCTAATTGGACTATATATCTTGGGATGTACTTATATTATAATTACTTTGGGATTAAATTTAAGAATGTCTAAATAATAAGGCTTTAGCCTAGTGATAAGACACTTAATTTGAAAGTTCCAAATTATGGGTTCAATTCCAATGCGTAATGTTGAGTTATATAAAGTTTTAATTGGACTATATATCTTGGGGTGTACCTATGTTTCACTTATTTTGGGTTCCAACACCCCTTCTAAATTTGAAAATGTCTATCTTTCTAAGCAATGATTTTGGCTTGAGTTGGTGCGGATTTGGGACATGGAGGCGATTAGTCCTAAATCTCGTGGAGTGTCAAAGAAGCTTACAATGTTTCCTCCCAGCAATAGAGGAAAATATGGCTCCTAGTGATGCAAGCTTCTTTGGACAAGATGTGCTAGATCTAGGGATAGGAAAATTTGTTACCAAAGTGGGATTCCATTAAGCAAGATCTTGTTGCAGTAGAAAAACAAGTGAGAATATTGGCTTATGAGGAGGTCTATTCAAAAGAGCACTTGAAGGAGAGGTGGCTAAAGGAAGAAGATCAAAATTCTACCTACTTTCATATGATCGTAAATACAAGAAATCAAAAGAGATCCTTGATCAAATTTTCCCTAGATGCCCAAGAGGATCTCCAGGTTGCAGATGTCGATTTTCATAACTTGTATGATTAGAATGAAAGGGTTAATCCTTGACTATTAGAAGGTATGATCCCCTATTTGGTTTTCTCTATTAATAATGAGTTCTTGCAAGGAAGAATCTCAAGAGAAAGGATTCATTCAGGAGTAGCTAAGGCACTAAATTACAAGACATTTGGGCCAAATGGCTAGAACTTTGAATGCATCAACGTATATTGGGATCACATTGGAAAGGATCTTAAGGGTCATTTTTGAGTAGGATTCAAGTATGATACTTTTTCTAAAGCCTAGAATAATACCTACATTTTTTTTCTATCTAAGAAGGAGGAGATACAATTGCCAAGGGATTGTAGACTTATAAGTGTTTACAATAGTTTTTATAAATTTTTTTCTAAGTTTTTAGTGAATTTCCTGAAGCCCTTACTACCCAATATCATAGAGGTGGATCAATTGGGATTCATCCCTAGGAGAAACATTATTAATAGTGTCATTACAACAAATGAGGCTTTGCATTGGGCTTACATTCACAAATATGAGATTTGCTTTCTCAAACTTGATTTATCAAAAGCATATGATAAGGTAGATTGGGATGCCTTACTTTTCATCTTGAAGAAGTTGGGATTTTATAGAGGGTTCTGTGAGATGATCAAGTTAATGTTTTCTCTAGTTAGATTTCACATTTCTCTAAATAGACAGATATCTCAAAAATTTTTCCCAGGGCAAGGCTTTTGGTAAGGTGATCCTTTATCACCATATCTCTTTGTTGTTGTTGCCAGTAACCTCTACAAATGAATTAGAAAGATGAATGTCATGTACTTGTTTTCCTAGAATCTTCATACTCTTCGATATGCATATGACATGATGATTTTTTTCCTAGCATATATCCCTAAGGCTAGAAAGATGATGCAAGTGTTGGATGGATTTTGTTAGTCAACAATGTTTGAAGTCAACTAGAATAAGATAAAGTTGTCGTATGTGGGATGTCCAACAGAAATATTTGAGCATATTAGGCATATTTTTGGGTGTACTATTGGCTTTCTTCCAACTACCTATCTAGGGCAACCATTTTTCTGCAAATGGAAATCAACTAACAGTTGGAAGGAAGTATTGGGAAAGATACAGAAGAAGTTGGCCTTTTAGAGAGGTATGGTTCTATCTTTCATAGGTAAGCTAACTCTAGCCAAATTTATCCTCTCAAGTATTCCTATTTATAATGCATTATTTTTCAATCCTTTAGCCCAATTAGTATTGCAAGTTGATGAGTGGCGAGGTACCCCTACACTCAACCATACGAAATGAGCGTAGCACGTGCGATCCAGTCGAACTCCGCAGACTAAATGCCTAAACGTCTCATGGAACACTTGCGGTTAATCATTTATTGTCTTCCCAGACTTACTTGTTGTTGTCATGGTGTATGGTTAAGTAAGTCTGAGGTATATGATTTTTTTGGTCTTTTATGGTTTTATGTCTTCTATACTAAGAGTGAAGGGTTGAGAAACTAACTAACTCTAACTAACGTCCTAAGTCTAAATTAACTAGCGTCAGCATCCGTTCCCACTTACCATACACACCCTAAACTATGCAACTGTGGCTACCAAACGCTAATCGTTACTAGGATCACCACACGTAACGCACGTGCTCGAAGTGATCGTACTGAGGCACCTAACTAGCCTAAGCGTGATGAGCAGCCAATTGCTTGACTAGTTGTACACATTCGTAGATGCTCATAATCAAGTCGTACTCATCCCGCGTTCTAGGAGACAAGGGTGAGAGAGTCTAATCACGATGAGTAGCCGATTCCTTGGTTAGCCATACACATTCGTCAATGCTCGTAACCAAGTCGTACTCATGCCGCGCTAATGCATGTAATAAATGACAGGTAAGAAATAACATGTAATAAAACTATTCCATGCACTACAAGGTTTATCCACAAAGCTCATCTTTATTTCCATACGCAACTTGTGTTCAGGTACAAAGCTGCTCTAATAAAGAACTGTTCACTTGGGGACTCCTATTGCGGGCACATGGAAAATATTCTATCTCTAGAGTGACTAAACTACTAGAGCTTCACTACTTCTAGCCTAGGATGAGAAATGAGGGGAGTGCCGCCTCTTATTTATAGATTTGGTGACAGACCACGATATTGCGTACGCGATATTGCAGGGGACAATGCGATATCGCGACGATCGCGATATCGCGGTGCATGCGATATCACTTCTCATCATAAGTTAATTAGATTGTGAGGAATTTTCTTTGGTCTAGTGGAGACAAGCATCACTAATTTTATTTGATTGCTTGGAATAAAGTGACTATCCCAATTCATGTAAGTGATTGTGGGCTTCAAGATTTTGGGAGGTATACTTGTATTTTGGCTAGTAAGCTGGCATAGAAAGTTTGGTCCTAAGTAGACAAGCCTTGGGTCAATTGTCTTTGAATTTGCTATTCTAATCTATGAACTTGCCCAGCCAGAGCTTTGGAAATATGGAAAATCATTAGGAGAGGATGGAATTTCCTTTAGTTTCTTGGGCACTATGAATTTGGGGAAGAAAACATTCTAGTGGAAGGTCTTTCGATAGGATAATCTTAATGCAAAATAATTGGGAAAAAAAAATTTGAAGCAATTTTCCTATTATGCCAAGGTCCAAGGACACATGTAATGAATTGGTTTAGTATGAGACAATGGAGAATTCCATCAATTTTTCATGAAAATAATAGACATGGCCAATTCACCAAAATTCTTAACATCCTTAAAAGACATAGCCCCCCTAATTTAACCCATAAAGATACCTTGCATTTTGCTTCGACAAACTATAGACAATGGATCTCGTGTCATTATAGGAAATCCTTTGCCAACGTAAAGGGATGGAACCTTATTTAGAGGTTGCATTATCAACCAAAAGTGAGGTTTTTTTCTTGGGTATTGGCTCATCATGCAATCCTCACTCAAGAAAAAATCAAGCAATGGGGTTTTGCCATGGCCTTCCAATGTATCCTTGGCTATAAGGAGATTGAAACTATAGCACACCTTTTCAATAAATATATATTTACAATGGTTGTACATTGATTCATGCACATGCGAACTAGGATCATGTGGGATGAGTGTTGGGTAATGATTACAGAAGGGCCCATCATTCAAAGCCACTTGCATGAGATTTCATTTTGGGTGGAGGTTACCTAG
The DNA here is from genome assembly GCA_015680685.1 of Gnetum montanum. NCBI lineage: Eukaryota > Viridiplantae > Streptophyta > Gnetopsida > Gnetales > Gnetaceae > Gnetum > Gnetum montanum. The sequence continues at coordinate 42,154 of MNCI01007085.1, forward strand.
GAGATTTAGCTCAAGTGGAATACTTGCAGTTTTCATGTAGAGTGCCAAAACTCTCCCTTTAAATGCATATCCAAAGCATTCACCAACTTTCACTTCTAAAAAACAACCATGAATGCATGATGACAATGTTTAACACTAATGACTCCTTGTAGGATGAGCCAATGTGGTGCCCATAAACTGTGTGTTCTTCTATTTTTTCAAATATGCATACCCTCTATTTTAGATGAACTTTATGATGTTGCACATAACTATTTTTCAGTTTTTGGTTTTGATGCCCTATAGGAATGCCTAAGGCTTTTTGATTAGTCTAGGTGTTTATCTGTTTTGCTAGAGGATATTCTACCCTCCATGATGATGCTATTGTTGATTTGGGGGTTCGTTCTTCTTGTTATATAAATGGGAAAACTTTTCATCAAAAAATATTTATATATTTCAAGGTTCCAACACCCCCCTCCCCCCTACATAATATATATCTATAATTTAGCTAAGATAATCTTGCAAACATTGAGCTGAATTTTAGTTCATTTACTATATTGAAAATTATCCATGTGGCCATTTTACTAGATTGGATGTAGCCCATAACAATGTTGGTTAAATCATTCATTGTGATTACATGATGAGAAGGATAACTAATTCCAAGTTTGGTAATAAATCTTGTGTTGTAAAATATGTTTAAATTCTCATGGATTGTTATTTTCCATGTATGCTCCCCTTTCTGTTATGAATTTTATTCCTTATGCATTACAATACAAAGACATAATAGTAGAAGCTTTGGATTCGCTTAGAGTAAAGGTGCTAGCATTATGGATGGAAATTATTTAGCATTACTTATAGGCTCTCTCTAGATCTTTATGAATAAAATATTATTTAACATTATCAATCTACGATTGGTAGTTGGCCTCTTGACCAACTTTAATAAATCATGAATTTATATTGTACTTTTAATTAAAGTAAATATTATTTAAGAATATTGATAAAGATCAAGAGAATTATTTTATTGAAATGATCAGCCTTGATCCTTGAGCATTTGATATATTCTAGATGTTTTTTTTTAATCTTTTTAAGAATTTTTATACATAGGTTTAATATTTTTAAAAATCATATTATATTTTCAAAAGTATTCAAAGACTATGTAGAAGACTTAGGATTTAATGTTATAAAAAAGTAACTATTTTCTAATGTAAAAAGTGATTTATGAAGAGGCATCCTTTCTCTTTGTACATTTTTTTTCTTTGATAGCAAACAAAGAAGGATAGGAAGCTTTCAACCTTTGTTGCTATTTATTCATTATTTTTGATTGATGTATTCTTTTATCTTTAGAGAGAGTTTTCTCCTTCTTTTTATAAGAAACCTTTTAGTAAGAAGTAAAACGCTATGAGGGAAATTCTAAATAAGAACAAGGTTTGATCCTTTTCCTAGCCCATTGTAGAAGTTTATCAAGATTGGTTGTAAGAATGAAAACATGAAAAGGCATCTTCAAAACTATTGGGCTTTTTCTTTAGACTATCTCTTTTATGACCTGATGTACTTTGAATTTATTAAATATTATGATTCATTTTTTTGGGATTCAATAGAACTCTACACAACCATCAACCCTCCCCTTCCCACCTTCCTAAAAAAAATCCACATATAGCAAACAATATTTTGAGGTGTTTAGACAAGTTTGAAGTGCTAGTTCCTTTTTCTTAGGGGAATAAAACATTGAGATATGTTGATGACACACTCATCTTCAGTAGTGTAGTAGTGGGAGAAAATTGGAAGATCAAGAAAGTATTTCATTTTTTCGACAAATGCACAAGGTTGGTGGTCAAATAGCAAAATTCAAAGATTCTTGAAGTTAACTATTCTATTCATAGATTCTAGTGCAAAATGAGCATTCTTAATTGCAAAAGGGTTAATTTTTCTTTTTATTATTCAAGGTATTTGTTATTTTCTATATTTAAAAAATCATAATAGTGGAACCATTTATTAGCAAACTCCACAAAAAACTCTCAAAGTGGATAGGAATTTTTAGCTCAAGAAAACTAACTTTGATAAAGGTTTTTTTTTTCATTATCCTTATTTATACTATGTCTATGTTTGGCTTCTAATAGGAATTCTTGATTGCATTGATAACATTTTTTGAACTTCTCGAGATGTACAAAACATGGGAATTTCCTTCATCTCATTTGGGGAAATAAATTACAATTCTTAAAACTACAATGTGTTGTGATCTCTGGGATATGAGGATTTAGGCAAACAGCATTATCATCAAGCTTGTTCATGAAGTTTAGTTGAATAGAAAGTTTATTTTTTCAATAAGTATTGAAAAGAACTAAGGTGATCTCAATACTGTTCCAACATAATCCTTGGTTATTCGAGGATATTTTCAGCATGAATGAATGTTTGTTCAATTGTTGTGGACATGGAGCTTTGGTGAAGGAAGCATTGCAATCTTCACCCTACCATTTGGATTTAGGAGTTCTCTTAGCCATTTGGTGAAGGAATAATGATGTTTTCTTAATAAGACATTTCAAATCTAGTGACAACTAGCATTTCCTATCATCATTTTTTTTAGATAACTAATGAGTGGTGTAGCTACCCATACTCCCAACCATATGAATCACAAAACATTCATGCATAATTCAATTGAATTCTGTGGACTCTATAGTTTTCTAGTGCAATAGTTCTCTAGGAAGTGAATTGGGTGTTGAGAACTGGGTGTTGAGAACATTCATTATCTTCCCAACTACACTTATGAAGATCAAGGGTATTGTTTAAGTGTAATTGAGGCATATGATTTTTAAACTTTTGTGTTTTATGGTTTTGGTACTTGAAATAAATATGATAAGAAATGAAGTAATTTAATGTCTACTTTAATCTAATTGCCTAACTATTGTGTAACTAGTCCTAACATAAGTGTAAAGTCCCACTTACTGTACACATCTTGAACACATATAACGTTGCTAGATTACCAAGCATTAAGCATTGCTAAGATTACCAAACATCATACACATCCTTGAAGTGGTCGTACTTATGTGTTTACTTAATCACTATTTAACTTATCTTGCTTAATTACTTAATTATCTTAATTACTAAGGAACATTGAATAAATAACTAAAAACATTAAATGCATGAATAAAATATTTAGCCTATCCAAAATGCTACAAGGTTTACAATAAGCTCTTCTTTATTGCCACAAACACTATTGTGCTTAGGTACAATAGTGCTTGAATAAAGGATCTATACACTCGGTGACTCCTATTGTAGGCACTCACAAAAATATTCTAATTTTCAAATGGAAAAACTGCAAGAGCTTCACTACAAATATGATAGATTGATGCCTAAACATGGTAGGTTGGCACATATTTATAAGTAAGAATAGACCTTGCATCAACAAGGCCATGTCAATGCGTCAAATGATGTGTTGATGGGACCTAGTCAACAAGGCCTCATCAACGTGGCCAATCCATAACTCATCATACCACCATGAATAAATAAAAACTCATCCTTAAGTTCTTTACAAAATTGGGAAGGTATGGGATTATTGACTAGCACATGACTCAATAAAACTACATGATAAAATTGAGTGCCTAGGTGCATGGATCAACATAATTACAAATTGAGGTGTTCATGACACAAAATTGAACACCAAAGAAAAATCAAACAACATGTCCTCTGATGGTGTGAAAACTGTTTAAAAAGATCACACGATCCTAGGTGGTGGAGGCTCCTAAGGCTCTGACAAAACTTCTCTAGCTTCAGGCACATGTGGCAATTGAGGTTGTTGTGGCTGTCTAGTTACTACTGCAACTTCTGGTGGCAAACAAAAAACATCCAACAATGCTTTCATTTTTTCCTCCTCACTCTTGGGATCATGCATAGTCCGTGTATCTTCATTGATGTGGGTCGAAATGGGCACACCCCAAGGATAGGGAATTGCTAGGAATAGCTCCTTATCATTGAAAAACCAAGTAGTGAATTATTTTCATTCGATATCAGATACCCTAACTATGTCCTACAGCTCTTAATAATCAGTCATTCTCCTAGCTAGGTTCTTGTAGTTGATAGTTGATTAATGAATCATTCCTTGAGAACTTCAAGTTTAGCTTTTAACATCTCAAGCTTTTGCTTGGTGTCCTTGTGGTGCTTGAACTCAGCCTCATATAGAAAATACAAGCTGGCCACCTATTTTTCAAGTTCCATCCACAACTATCCAATAGTCAGCATTGCTTGATTTGCATACCAGAGATTGGCCAATTCCATATATTTTGTCATTTCTTCAATTTGCAACTCCTTTATGGGGATTTTCGCTTTGTTATAGGCATTTATTCCATCAATGATAGGCTACTAAACTTCTCTTCCTGCTAGAGTTGCTAGAGGAATTCATTTACTTTTGCCTTAGCCATTTGGATGTGCTTCTCATTCACTTTCTTTTGCAGGCCAACCTAGTCTCTATAGTGATACTTCATTCTCTCAAATTTGAGTCTCATTCTTCCAGGTGGCAATTTCAATAGCACATTTTTGATGTAAGGCATGGACTTCCTCCATAGATAGATATGCAATTTTCTACTACCAATTTCCTCAATTTTGTGTTTTCTCTAGCTAGTTCCTCCTATTGTTGATGGATAAATTCTTACATTTTTTGTTTTTATGCATCAACATTTTTCAGGTGGTTATTTTCTGTAGTTAGTGTTTCATTTTCCTAGTGTGTCTAAACCAAGTCCTTTTGAATTGAATAGGTCTTTGCTTTGGCCATGGACTAGTTAAAAATAGATGTTATTATTCCCTCCCCAACTTACTTTAATCTTTCTTAAATCTATTGAAAAGATTCATCTCTAGTAATTATAGGGTTCAAAAGTGTAGGGTTAGCAAAGTAGGCACGTAATTCAGCAACCTCCATGTCCAAGTGTTGGTTTTGTTCTTGATCCATTTTATGTTGCCCTTCTAGGATGATATATTTCTAGTTTGCCTTGAGAAACTCTAATTGGATTGCAGTAATGTTGTCTGAAAAATCAAAGATGTCTAGAATTGATTGTCGGGTCCCCACCAATTGATCTAGCAACTCTTCATGCTAGGCTACACTCAATCTTTTGCTAATAGTTCTTACGAATCTCTATACATCCCAAAGTGTAGATATGTCTGGTATAGATGCTGTAGGTGCATTAAGTGCTTCTGCAATTTGTTCAGCAACAACTTCTGCAACTATCTCCTACCCTTAGTGCTACATCACCAATACAATTGCTCCCTTGCCCTCCTCCAAGTGCATAAAAAAGGAGGTGACATTCTCAAAGATTTCTAGGAATAAATGGTATTGAGATAGACACATTGTTACCTCTCAAGCATTGGGCTTTGATCTAATGGGCAACTATGTTCGTTGGGCTGAGATTATTGGACCACTTCCTTCCATTTAACTAATTGCTCAAGCTACTTCGTTAAGGTGACTCATCACTAGTTGATATACAAATGGATATCCACCACTTGCTCCTACTCACTACTCCTACTCATGAAAGATCTATTCTCAAACTTTGTGCAAGTACTTAATGGCTACACAGGCATTTGACATTGTTTTTTGAGTGGGTGATGGAGGTGGTAGTTGCTAACCCTCTTCCTTGGACATGGTAGGCATCTTGTCCTTCATCATCTCAGATCAAGAGGTAATGGAAGTATGCTTGATCATGTCATTGGCATAGCAAATTATCCGTACCCTTTTGGAAATTTTTTAGATGAGGCATGGAAAAGGTAGGTTTTTCCTTCCACATTCACTTTCTTTAAAATGATTTTCTATCTCTAGATAGATCAATTATGAAAGGTTTTCTAGAAATATCCTACTTAGAGTAGTGCATGCCTAGAGAGAGAAGGTAGTCACCTTATTGGGCGTCACCATTGGATTGAGGTGATAGGTTGCTATTTATGAAATATACGCATTCTACCAGTGTGAGTGCATCAAAATCCTTATGACTAATCCCATAACTCTACTATGTTTTGGCCTTAGGATTAACCTACATTGATAACTCTACTAGTTATGTTCCAAAATTAGGCAACCTAATATCCTGCATGATGGCTATAGCTAAGTAGGACACCTGAATGTCCTTGATTTTCATTGTGGAACCTGCCTATCTATTGTTCTAGAAGAGGTACATCTCTCCCATGTACCACTTCCCACTAGAAGTGATGATTGGCCACATGGAAGAAGTTTGCAATTGTGTCTTTGCCTCTATTGGAGCATGTTCTAGAAGTGACCCAAAGTTTAGTTTCTACAGAATTGAGCATTAGACATTAATGAGCAGCAAGGTACCCCTATGCCCAACCATATGAATCACTAAGGCATTATGTGAAATCTGGTCAAATTCTATGGATGGGACTAGTTGTGGCATCTAGATCATTATGCTTTGATCATAGTTTGATGTCTTCCCAATTGGACTAGTGGCAGCTTTGTCATGTATGGTTTACTACAAGTGAGGCATATGATGTTGTTCCTAATTCTAGGCTACTCTTGATGGTGATAAAGAGGTAAAGTAATTAAACTAATGGATAATGGAAAGTAAATTAAACTAGCCTATGTGCGATGAGTATCCATCCTTAATCATCTGTATATGTCTTGGACTTCATGGGGCTACTTCTAGGATGGCCAAGCATATGTCATTGGATGCACCAAATAATACACTTTTGGGTTACCAAGTACTTCCACTTAAACACTCGTGATTAAGGTATACACATTCTGCTTAACAACAAGAATAGTAAATAACAATAAATGGAAATGTCTAACTAAAGAAAGCATTAAATAATTAAAATAACAATATTAATCTAAGTGGATGCTGCAATGATGGAATTAATCTCGATCTTTATTGCTAGTCATGTAACATGTCCAAGTACATCACACTCAAACAAAGATGTCATATGATTACAAACATCACACTATGGGCATGCAATGGAAATAATAGACTTTAAAGAAAAGAAACTGAAAACTAACTTGAAAACTAATTTCTAAGCTAAGCTAAAATTATCTCATCTAGAAGCCCAAGTGTAGTATTTATAAGTGAGGTCCAGATGAGACAACATCAGGTATCCAATGTTGCTTATTAGCCTCGACATCAGGTATGTGACGTCAAGAATTCGATGTTGCATATTTGACATTAGGTCCTATCAAATCACAACTCATCATGCCCCCATAATTGAATGAAAACTCATCCTTGAGTTAAACAAAATGAGGAACAAGTTCTTTACAAAATATTGGGCAAGTATGGGATTATTGACTAACTCAAACAATGGATAAAATAACTAACTCGTTGCATGTTGTAGTGGTGTAGTACAAAAATGGAATACATTATTATAGAATAAAATTAGAAACAAGAGTAGGAAACTCATGTGGTGCCCAAAGGTGTTGGCTCTTCCATTGGTTGCTTCCCTTTGTCATTAGGCCACTAAAATTTGTAATGGTTGAGCAAGGCCTACAATTTTTTCTCCTCCATCCTTGGATCATGCATCGTCTAAGCTACTGTGTCAATGTGTGCTAGTACCAGTACATCCCAAGGACATGGTAGTTGTGAAAACATTTGATTTTCCTTGACATACCATGCCATGAATTGTTTTTGTTCCTCCTCAAAGGCCCTAGCTTTATCCCCTAGCTCATGATAGTCTGTTAATCTCCAAGCTAGGTCTGAGGCTACATCTTTCTGTCCCTTGTATCTAGCTTTGACCACCTCTAATTTTGAGTTTTCCAGTTATAACTTTTGCAAATCATCCTTCTGATTTGCAAAATCCTTCTCATACAGTGCGTAGGTGGTTGTCACTTGCTTTTCCAACTCACTTCTAGGATGACCTATTGTTAACATGGCAAGGTTATCATATCTAAGGTTAGCCAATGCCATGTATTCCTTCAAATCTTTTATCTGCAAGTCCTTATTTTTAACTTTTGCTTTGTGGACCATGGCATAACTATCCAAAATGGCCTACCATTCAAAATGGCCTACCATGCAAAATAAGGAGCTAATGTGGGCCTTGGCCATCTTAATTTCCTTCTCATTAATTTTCTTATACATGCCAAGTTAGTTACGGAAGTGTTCTTTTAACTTCTCATGTTTCTTGGCTGCATTCTACCATGCATTAATTTCAATTACTATCTTCTAGTGAATAATGCTTACCTCGTATATGGAGATGGTTCTATTTTCTTGAGCCAATCTACTCATATCCTAGTTGACCCTCACTAGTTGTTCTTCTAATTGGTGGAAACTCTCTTCGAAAATGTTCTTTTGCTTCTCCACTATGGTCGACTTAGCATTCTCTAGAGTGAGATACTTGTTCTCTTCTTAGGTAGTGGTCAATGCCTTTTTATGCACATGGGTTCATGCATTTGCAGTAGAGGCATTCCATACCACCATCTCCTTTTCTTGCCCTATAGCTCCTCTCTCCTTTTCCAACTTGGTAAGCTCCTCCATCCAAAACTACTCTAATTGGTCTAGTATGATGAAATGGGAAAGATCCCATCGTTCAACTTGCAAGGCAATTAGCTCTTCTTGCAATATTGGCACCTTAGCTTATTCATGCTCTTCCTTGATTTTAGCCATGATCAACATTCCTTTTGTAGTGATGAGGTCTGATTGTGTCATAGTAACATCACTAGGGATGTTAAATAGAGTGGTCATCACTTGACCGATCTACAACAAATAATCAAGTACATCCTCATGCACTGCAAGAGTCATTAAGATCATGCCCAACATTTGTGCATCTTTTGTCCTTTCCAAATTGGTTTAAGGCACAATAGGAACATTGAATGATTCCTTTATATGATAAGTGATCACCTCTACTGCACCTACTGCATCCTCATGTTGTAGCACCACAACTATGGTGCCTTCTCCTATTTCTAATGTGACTTGAAAGGATGTATCATTCCCAAAAATCTAGTATGACCATTGGGATCCCCCTCCTCCTAAATAAATCAAGATCTCTTCCCTTTTTGGATTAGCTGATATGGTGGACTGTACAACATCGTCTATAACCTGGAAGAGATTGGCCCCATCCCTGCTCCCCTAACTGACGGTCTTAGTGATTCTTTGTAGGTGGCTCTTCAATGATCTATAATCTTGTGGTAGTAATGGCAGAGCTTGTGGTTGTGAGTGCTGCTTAGGCTCTTGTTGCATTTCAATTCTTAATTTTGCCTTTTTTTTTTGCTTCTTACTCCTCACCAGAATCTTTTTTTTGTGATGCAATTTTGAGGAGCTCTAAAAAGGAGGCATGCTGAGCCTTTTAAAGGATATCATTGGTATATCCTAAGATTCTCATGCATTTACACAACTTTCTAATCAAACAGGGAAACAGAAGTGTAGATCTCCTTAATTTTTTTTCTTTGAACTATTGCTAAATTTTCATGAAGTAGTACTAGGGAAGGTTATCTAAAACTTTTTCCATTAAAATGATGCCTCCTGTAGCTACATAGGTAGAAATTTTATTGAGCCCTTTGGTGGGAAATAGATGGTATGTCCTGATCTTGAAGTAAGTTCTCTCTTCCAAGGTCATTTCATGGTATGATTTATCTTCTTTTCTGTACACCTTCTTCAAGCATAATTTCTTTATTTCAATGTCAGATCTAGTGGATAGGTGAGCAACCTTGGCCCCTTCATTGGGCAGGTTAAGAGTTGTAGCTATATCTTTAACTATGTAAGAGACATTCACCCCATAGATATTTATAGTGGTACCTTCATCCTTATTGTGCCAGAATTGATAGACTTCCCCTAGGTACCATTCACCACTATTTGATAGGATCAACCACAATGGGGACACTTTGAGTTAAGTTCAAACAGCTTCTAGAGGAAATTCCATGAATGGACTAAAGTTCATTTCCACAATGACTGAAGCCAATATGGATTTCTTCAACATGGCAACAAGGCAGTTGGGGGGAAATGTGAGACGTTGTTCCTGTTCAGGGGCTAGTACTTCTTCTGCCTCTTCTTGGGCTGATTGCCTAGTAGCAAGGGCCTCTTGATGGATAATAAAAGACTAGGCATGCTATTTATCATGTTCTAGTTCTTCTCCTTGCTAATCGTAGCCACCATGTGAATGTTTAATGGCTCTCTACAAGGGTTCACACTAAGTAACTCTTTTTGGGACCATCTGTAGTCAAGAAAAAGCAAATGTTACCAAGGTTATGTCTATTATCATTAATCAGTTATACCTTACTCATAACCTTAGTTCATTAAGCTCATAATGTATATGATTTCAAGGTTAGGAAAATTTTCAAGAAAAATATCCCAAAAAAGGTGTCTATCTTTTCTATGACCCATGGCAACTGGTTCCTTTTTCATTATATGTGGCTTAAGATAATGGTTATATACTTGAGGGTTAGATAAATTAGATGTCTAGCACTATTTTTAATGATTTTTCATTATAATTCCTAAGGTTTTTAACATTCTTACCCTTAGAATACCTTCTGAGTGATAGCAAATTTTAACATGTCGACACAAGGTTTGCACGTACGCACCTCCCACAACTAAGTTGAACACTCCAGGTTCAGATCAATTCAAATGGTATGGAAATTAGAGTGTTAGAGAGCTAGATATCATAAGTGGAATATGGAGGTGCAAAGTTCTAATTCATGAGAAGAGAAAATGGCAATAGCTCCCCTAGTAACAAATGAGTGAAATGAAGTTCATGTTGCATAGGGATCAACCATATATACTTTTCTTAGATCCAAAATTGAGTACATGATGTCAAGGTCCAAAAAGTTCAATTTTTATGGGGCCAAAGGATATCCAAACTAAAGATCTAGGTTTGATTGGAAAGTTGAAAGTTAAATTTTGTAGTTTGAGTAAGTGGAAAAATTAATTGGAGGCACTAAAAGTAGGATAAGGTGAAGTTGTCAATGGTAAAAGTATGAGAATGAGCAAGAGAAAGGGCATTGAAAGCTTGATTATGGGACAAAGTATGTTCATGATAAGGGAAACAATAAAATATAACAATTGGATTGTATGGAAGGGGAAAAATGATGTGGTCATGTTAAACAAGTATAAAGCACAAAATTTACACAAGTGGATCCTCCCCAAAGCAGGCTCTAGTCGATTATGCCCTTATGTAACCATGCCTAAAATGTCCATAGGAACTAGAGGAGTTGCATGCAACACATACCTATGAAACAAACCACACATGTTAAAACCACTAAATTGAGAAAATTACTCCATGTTACACAAAACCACAAGTTATGAACATTCAAACAATGAGATGGGATGGAACGAAGAAGGAATCATAGAAATCAAGACATGAGGTGTCATACCCTAGTCATCATGAAACCTTGTGTGTTACTAATGGTTAAATAACCATGTGTCCTTTCCAAGATTCAAACCAAGTCCAAACCACCTTTTGGTGACATTGCATTATTTCATCCCATCAATAGACAACCATAAGACTATTAAAGTTGTAGGGAGTAACATCACTTAGCATTGTGTCCAGGGGGAGGAGCATTATTATGACACAATTATTGGGGTTTTTCTTGGTTCTATGAAGCCACCAACCTTCAGGCATGGGTACATGTCTTTCCAGTGGGATCCACAGAAGCTTATTTAGTGTTGGTAAAAGTTTTTCTTGCTCCCATTTTTATTAGATCTACAGGGACATGGTTACAACTTCATAAACATCATAGAACATACAAAAGTAGTCAAAGAGAATTCACAAATCCCCTTGATGTCACACCTTTTGCATTCCATCTTGGTTCTACACTCTTTCATCCAGACACATTGATTATGAAGTTATTTAGAGTTTGGATGATGAAAAAGATTACCATTATGACTAGAGCAAGATCCTCTTATTAATGAAATGGGTGAATGAATGTCATAGTTTCAATATCTGAATAATCAGTCCCTTATGACTCAACAACATAGATAAAAAACCTCACCTCAATGAACAACATGATCAATAGCGATATTACATACAAGGAAAATTAAAGCAACAACTAGAAAAATTAGAAAGAATAGGAAAATGATAAAAAATTGTAAAACAAAAAGATAAAAAGTACTTAAAAATCATAGATTAGAATGGGGGGTAACCCCCATGACTAAACATTTGGTCATAGCTAGGATTAATAAGTGGATGAAGAGGATCCATGCATGTATGAAATGTTGGAAACACTTCATGCCCTAGCCACTAGGTGTCTATTGGTGGTGTGGTGGATGAGTAGAAAAATTGTTGGTCACACACCTGATTGTTATATGTATGGTGAGCTAGGATATGAGGTGTGTTAATATTATGGATGACTAACCCATAGTTACATCCTTGAGCATGAGATGGTATGCATGGATTCATGTGTCTCTTCACATTTGTATATTCATTGGTTGGATATGAGATTAGAGTATGGAAAAATGGTGGCCCTTGTGTATGGTTAGAGGATGTTGGTTGACATAGAGAAGGTGATACATTGGATTGGCCTTATGCTAGCTCAGATTATGTGGTGGGTTCATGCATAGCTTACCTCGACTTATGGCCTTTTCTCCAAAAGGGATGCTTCCAACGTTGCAGTCAGGACCCACTGGCATTAGCATATCTATGCATATTTGTAGCACAAGTAGAACTCATTTGTTGATATTGACGTGTTGAACCTTCGTGAGTTGGTGGTGGTGGCACATAAGGAGATGGATGATGAGAATATTGAGGGTAGGTTGGATGGTAAGAGGCATGAGGTTGTGATCCTTCAAGGGATGTCATGTATTGATGGTACTCAAGAGAGTGGTAGTGACAATAAGAATTGGAGGACACCAAACTAGTTAGAGTAACAAAATGTTGAACATAATATTTGTGAGGTTTCGATGGGTGCGACTGATTTTGTGGTGGCCTCCCCCATGATTGTGGTTGTTGCCACTACAGTTGAGGATGTCCAAGCTAGTAATAAGTCCTTGTAGGATGGTATGATTGGTTGTGGGCCTCTCTAAAATTACCTTGTGGGAGATGAAGTCTCCTAGGCATGTGCTTTTGCACAAATTTTGGATTTAAGGCACCTACCTAATACTCTTGTAGATACAATAATACAAGCCATTGGCCCTTCGAATGGTCATATATGCATAGGTCACATTGATCATCTTTGTCTATAGTGGAGTCCTTAGCCTCACTTTCATTAGCCATTTTTCTCATTTACTGAAAAAGTGTTCTAAGTTATTTCTTAGTTCTATATCCTTTGTTGATTGTGATCGCTTGGCTTATGTTGCAAGAGCTTCTCTATAACCGTCTCAACAAGAGTTGTGAAACTATCATTTATCCATTTAGACATCCTATTAAACTTTGATTCTAAATCATCCAAAGACTCCTTTATTGGCAAAGTCTGTTGTGGGATCACCTTATTCAAAGTAGTCTCATTTTCCCTACAATAAATTTGGACATCCTTTGGTTAAAGAGTTGGGTCCCATTGATGTTTTTCTACATTCTCCCATTTACACATTTGTCCTTCTTCTTTTTCCATATGCTATATGATCTCTTTGATCTGATGGACTTGGAGCTTGTATAGTTTCCCTGGGGCATACATCCCAAGGGTTGCCCTTATTTCACTATGAAGCCCATCTATGATGTGGTAAATTTGCTCTTCCTTGAAGAAACCATGGCCTGGGCAACGATTCAGTAGGGCATAATACCTATCTAAGGCCATGTCCAAGGGTTCATGTTGTTTTTGTTTCCACTCTTGGATTTATCTCCTCAGATTGGACACTCTTTTATAGGTTTTGTATCTCTTGTTAAAAAGTTCTAACATTGTAGACCATTGTAGGATTGAATTTGGTCTCAACGATTGATACCACACTTTGGCTCTATCAATTAGTATCCTAGGAAAGATATTAAGCTTTCTCCACTTACTTTCCATGCTATAGAATGCACAGGCATCATGGAAGACTTGTAAATGATGTTTTTGCAGGTTTGCATCATAGCCTCCTAGAAATTGAGGAAGATTATTCATATCAAGTCTAGGTAGACAAATCTTCTTGCAATGCCTATGAGATATCATAACTACCTTTGTGATATGCATTAGGCTCTTAGTGGCCAACAAGAATTCATTATCATCAAACAAATTGTGAGGGAAATTTCTATGTTCATGCTTACTTCTTCAACTTTTCTCGTGGGTTCAATTCTGATATTTAGTCTGACCCTTTAGTGGAGCTTTATTACTATACCTACATTCATCTTCGTTAGAACTAGATGTTAAAGGGAAAGAGGAAGATGAGAAATTGTAAGGATTGGCATGGCTTCTATGGTATTCCTCGGGGTCCTATGATTTACTATTTTTTGGTTTCAAAGAGGTCTTAGGGATTTAGGCCTCCCCTACTCTAGGACCTACATAATCTTCTTCAAGATTGTCTACCTTAGGTGAATGTAGTCTTTTGGATGTTGTCAAGGTGGCGTGATCATAAGAAACCCCTGCATAAGGTTGATCACTCCAATCTTCTTCATCGTATACCTTGTTAGTTCTCTAATGAATGTGTTCACTATATAGTGCATTGTCATTTCCATGTGGGAGAGACATTGTTGTTGGTTACAATGTGTGTGATTTGATATTTTTTGAAGAATATATCATTAATACCTTTTATAGTGATCTTATATGATATAACTAATCTAGATAACTAGCACCATTCCTTGGCAATGATGTCAATGATGAGCAACGAGGTACCCCTACACTCAACCATACAAATCACAAATGTTTACACATGATCCAGTTAAATTCTATGGATGAGACTAGTTGTGGAATTTAGATTATTATTGTCTGATCATAGTTCACTATCTTCCCAGTTGGACTAGTGGTAGCTTTTTCATGTATGGTTTAGTCCAAGTGAGGCATATTATGTTGTTCCTAATTCTATGCTACTCCTGATAGTAATACAAAGGTAAAATAATTAAACTAATGGACAATGCAAAGTAAAATCTAAATAGCCTATGTGAAATGAGTATCTATCCTTAATCATCCATATATGTCTTGGACCTTGTGGAGCTACTTCTAGGATGACCAAGCATATGTCATTGGGTGTACCAAATAATACAATTCTGGGTTACCAAATACTTTCACTTAAATGTTCATGATTAAGGTGTACATATTCCATTTAACAATAGGAACAATAAATAACAATAAATGAAAATTTCTAACAAAATAAAGTATTAAATAATTAAAACTGTAGTATTTATAGGCAAGGTCCAAATGAGGCAACGTCGAGTATCCGATGTCACTTATTAGTCCTAATGTTGGGTATGTGACATCATCTCCACATCGTGTACCTGATGTTAGGGCCTATCAAATGACAACTCATCAGACATCATGAGGCTTGATTATGTTGAGATAGCCTTGTGTTAGTATGACTTCAAGTCTCAATCTGGGCCTTGGTGCCTCCCCATTGCAATGATTGTTCTATTATAGCTTCCTCCTCAAGAATTTATCAAATAGATTCCACTTTAGGCTCCTCTTGAAGAGGTCTCATTGCATGGATTTATTCTACCTGTTCTTGGACTTATTCTTGTTGGCCCCTTCCAGTTCTTGGTCATTTCTCCCTTAGTTGTGAGGATCCTCCTTCCTATGGTCATTTCGGTCTTGGTAACATCTGTAATCATAACATGACCATAGGTTAGCAAATATTGTGTAACATGAAACAATTTGTGATACCTTATCTCATTAGGAACATTACACCTAGCTAAGTTGTGATTATGGCTAATTTGATGAATTTTAATTATTAAATTATTTGTATTTTAATGTTGATAAATGATTATAGTTATATCAAAGGTTGTTGAAAAGGTTAAACTCTCAAAAATCAATGGTTTTCGTTATTATTGTATTCATTAACCCTTTGGGGAACAAAAAAAATTCATTAAATCTTAAGGTTTATGGCCCCCACGATGAAGAGCTTACCTTTGGTAGTTGTCAGATTGAAGAACAAAGTGATTTGGACAAACAACTAGAAAGTTATGGGCTTTGGAAGGTTTTGGGTTCTGAAAAATGGCAAAAACTCTTCTCTTGTTGTGAAGAAAATGATAAAAAATTTTGAAGTATCTGGTGGTATTTATAGAGTTTTTTTGTTGCATCGACACGACCTAGTTGACAAGGCCCTATTGATGTGGTTGTTGACCATCATTGACTTTGATCAAACATTGAAAATACATGGATTTTTTGAATAAAATTAGAGTGAAATGGAAGGCCAAAAAGTCATGAACATGATGAAAATAGTAGAAAAGCGTGTTGGAGGTTAGAAAATTTAAAAATTTGAGAAAATTTGAGAAAATTATTGGAGATTAAAGTTTATGAAAGTTGAAGGAGCATAGAGCTGGATGCATAATGGAGCATGCGAAAGATAAGATTGTAGCAATTTCTAAGGTAGGGAAGTTAACTATCCAAACCAAGAGATATGCAAGTGGGTCCTCCCTATAGCAATCATGCACCCTTTTTGCCCTTACATAGCCTTAACTAAGGAGTCCATGGGCCCCACAATCAATTAATGATTATGAAAATTTAATGACTAACTAGAAAGAATCTATCCAAGAATTTGAACACATCAAACTAAGACATTGAGCAGAACATGGAAACTAGAAGTGAGGTGAGTTATAGGTAGCATAGATGGATGATCGAGAAGGTGGGATGGAATCACAAATTGATGTCATAAGAGATCCCTTGTGGAGTTGCGTTTAAAATGATCTAAGAAGATCAAAACCAATAGCTTTTAGTGACTTCACATTGCCACTCTAAGACCGATCCACCCCCTCAAGATACAAGAGTACTCCCACAAAAAATCCATTGTTCTAGAAAGAGAAGAATAAAGAAGCAGGAAGTGAAGAGGGCCTCAGTTAGACGGGACCTTTAGGCATGGGTAACATGTCCCTCTAGTCTCATAACTAGTGCTTGTAGCATATTTTATTTATCTAAGGGATGTGCTTTGAATTCCCATCATGTTTTTT